>PVIA01000198.1:249122-569737 GCA_004024845.1 Tonatia bakeri
TGGCTAATGTAATTATGATGTGCCTTGGCGTGTTCCTCCTTGGGTCCAACCTCTTTGGGACTCTCTGAGCTTCCTGGACTTCCTGAAAGTATATTTCCCTTGCCAGATTGGGGAAGTTTTCCTTTAATATCTGTTTAAATAAGTTCTCAATTTGTTGCTTTTCCTCTTCCCCTTCTGGTACCCCTATAATTTGGATGTTTAGTCAGTATATTTCTAATCTTTATAACTCTACTCAAAAAGTCCTGCTTGAGAGTTATTACTCCTGACTAATAGCGAAGTGTAGGTTTTAAAAGAAAAAAACTATACATATCCTTTATTTCTAACTGCATGTTCATATGCCAGCTGCCATAGAGAGTTTATTCAGCTGGACATTTGGAACACGTGGGCTACATTTTTATAGCTCCTCCGGATATAAAATCTTCTCAATATTTATATTTAATATAGCCAGACAACAAAAGCTACAATTTACAGTTAGCAGCTCTTCTGTACTTTGCTGGCTTCCTTGTGACTTAATGAAGTGATATATATCTTAGCAGAAGCATAGCACCAGGCATTTCAGTTCCCATAAGTAAGCCTTCCAGAATGAAATTGTTTTTATTTTGATTTCAAGTTCTGCATTTTCTATATTTGGAAATTTGTCAAAATAAACTTCTGAAAAAATGTGACTTTCTCCCATATTGTCACCATCCGCCAACCTGAAGACATTTAGCTTATGTAGCATCATCCAATTCTCATTTATATTAAAATGCTCTACTACTGACTTTGTAATATCAAATGAGGCTTGCAGAAAACTCCATCCAGAGAGTCATGTTCTTCTGTAAATTTTATAATTGCCCCCACTTGACTACTGATTTATTTGGACTTCACATGGGTAATTAAGAACAACAGAACTGTGGTAACTACCTAACCACATGGTATTCTGAACACTCACAACATCCTTTTAAAGCATACCAATATAATTAAATACAATACATTCTGCAAAAAGCCCACTTTAAATTAAAAGGTGATTTTAAAAAAATATATACTTAAAGGTTGAAAGCAGCTATTATAGTGTTCCTTGTTCAAATATAATAAAGCCATAATGTGGTGTTGTGTTCATTCATAACTTGTGTCTCATTTTACTATAATATGTGTGGAAATTTCCTTGAGTTACTTTTGTAGAAAATATAGAATTTCATATATAAATATTTATTTTGATACATTACAAAGAAGCTTGTACTTTATATTAGCTGTTTGTTTCATGATTGCCTGAAAATAAAAGGAATACTTTGTTTATAAAGGATAAAATGATCAAAGAATTTAATAATAGAGGCAACATTACTTTTCTAAAAGATTCTGTTTGACTAGTTGGTTAAATTGATTTTGATAATGATTCAGTTTTCATTTGTGTTGTACTAATTCAACATAACCCAAAGTTGAATTATATTTATTTTTGCATTTTCATGAAATATTTATAGATTCCAGCATTTCGCACTATCCATACATTAATAATATTATTAGCTTAATTTCAGATACTTCAGCGTTCATTACAAGAAGGCAAAAGAAGAAGTGAAGGAGAAAAGACAATTTGATGAACGGTATTCCATCTCTAACTTAATTGCCAAAATAACTGATTGTTCTCCCTTTTTAAATATATGAGAGCAACAATGAGCTCAGAAGTGATGGTTTATTCCAACAATATTAAGGAATAAACTAGGATGCTTTTCAGTCAATTGTTGGTAATTTCACTGTTCTTTATCTGTTACTGGTTTATGATTGATCGGATTCTGGCCACTGAGACATCAAAGGACACCTGATGAGAGCCTTGTGGGAAAAATTATACTAACAGTGAAGTAGAAGGAGAGAATAATAAACAGAAGACCATTTCATCTTTGGACTAAGAGATACCATCATAGGAAAGCCTAGAGCAGTGTTGTCTCTGTTGGAACAATGATGTTAACCCAATTGAATCACAGGAAATAAAGTTTAAAACACTCCATTGTTGAGCTACTGAACTAAGTATTCTGGAAATACCTTCCTCCAGGATATTTACTCAGTGATAGTGTTGTAGGTGATAGTGTTAGGCTCTTTCACAGAACTGTGAGGAAGCATTCCAAGGACCCATACATGGGAGACTGTGGTGTGGCAATGGAAGTTGCCCCCTGGGTTTCCAAAGCCTGTCTCCCTGTGTCCCACCATGGAAAAAATCTAATCTTATCCTCAGAAAGCCAAGACAAAAGCCAGTGTCTAGAGCAGGGGTATCAAACTCATTTTCACCGGAGGCCACATCAATCTTACAGTTGCTTTCAAAGGGCCGAATGTAATTTTAGGACTGTTTAAATGTAACTACTCCTTAATTAGGGGCAAGGACCTTGGCACTGCTGCAGGGTAGAAACAAGGTACAGGGCCGGGTTCGGCCTGTGGGCCTTGTGTTTGCCACCTGTGGTCTATAGTGTCTGGTTCGCATTAAAGCTTAGTGTTTTGGAGACTGCAGGCAGTGCTAAGCAGTCTTAGTCCCATGCAGGTGGCTTAGTTTATTCCTTGCTCCTCTGGTGGCACAGTCTATGTGGCTGCCAGCCATGCAGCTGCTAAGGTCACATTGGAATGGAGAGAGAACAGAATGCAGGAATGCATGGGGCAAGTGCTGGTCACGAGCAAGAGAGAGAGCAAGAGAGAGAGCAAGAGAGAGAGCAAGAGAGAGAGCAAGAGAATGTCTTTGTTCCCCTGGAATTATATATCTTGGTCTTGGCAAAGACCAGAAGTTTTTCAAATGACCAATGAACTTCCCAGGCATTTGTGGGTTTTGGGTGGGTCTGCACCTCCTAGTCAGACTGAGAGCCCTCTCAGGTCAAGCACCTATCCCTGCACTCCCCAACAATCCAGTACCCGAGTGGGGAAAGAAGGAGTGTTAATCTCCTTGGTGGAGCAATGCTGTGGTCCACTGGACTATGAAAAGTTTATTTTTTGTTATCATTCTTTGTTAATTAATATGTACACTTTATTAAGTCTTGGTCATGTCTTATTTTTTGATACACTATTTCCTTACAGTTGATATGGGTATTTTTTTAACTTATAAACTTAAATGTATTAAACCTTCTTTTGCTTCAACTGTATTTCAAAAGTGGCATATATATATATATATATATATATATATATATATATATAACTTTTTGTTTTGTAATTTTAAAGGTACCTCACAAGAAATTATCCATTAAAATCTTTAAAATAGTCTTGGCTGTTGTGACTCAGTGGATTGAGCACCAACCCGCAAACCAAAAGGTTGTGCAGGGTCCATTCCAAGTCAGAGTACATGCCTGGGTTGTCCTGGTCCCCAGTTGGGGGCACATGAAAGGCAATCATGCATAGTTGTTACTCTCCCTCTCATTCTGCCTCACTTCCCCTCTCTGTAAAAACAAATAAACAAAACCTTAAAAAAAATGAAGAAGTAATATGTGAGAGAGATACACCAAGGATCATGGGCAGATGACTGGGAGAACACGTGACTGTGCTGCCAGATACAAGAGCATCCCTGTTCAGCTTTAGGAACAGCTGCTGGGTTAGTGGCTGCACTACTAGAATGCGATTCACAGCTTCCACTGAGCATCTGGCCATCCTATTACCTTCTTAATGTCACTGGGAAATACCAAATTACTTCCTGCCCATTGGCTACTGAAGTCATTCTTCTCCTAGCTCCTCGTGTAGCATACTATTCTCCAACATCAATGTATCTCTCACACATGGATGTTTCTCTCCCTCTTTCTTCCTTCTCCTCTCTCTAAAAAGTAAATAAATACAATCTTTTAAAAATATTAAAAATAAATATGTTACTACTCTGGCATTTAATCTAGAAAATGTCTTTATAAAATGCATATGGATATGTATTTGCATGTGGTGTACCTGTAGTATCATTTAAATGGAGTTTTAACTTTATATATAATTCATATGTTATGAAACTGAAAAGAAAAATGATTTTAAAGTATTTACCAGATTATTTAATTCTTAATTTTTAAATATATTTTATTGATTATGCTATCACAGTTGTCCCATTTTCCCCCTTCATTCCTCTCCACCCTGTGCACCCTTTCCTACCCACCTTCCCCCTTTCATCCATGTCCATGTGTCGTAAGTTCTTTAGTGTCTACTTTTCCCATACCATTCTTGCCCTCCCCCGTCTATTTTCTACTTACCATCTAATTAATTTTTAAATTTATGATGCTTAAAACTGTTATAAGAATTTGTATAAGAAAATAATAAAGTCTCCATGTGTATATGTGTGTACTTATACAAACACAAACATAGGTATATCTGTATCTATATATACACATATACATAGAGAGAGACAGAGAGAGAGAGAGGAAGGAGTGAAAAGGGAAGCGGGGAAGGGGAGAAGGAGAGAGAAATGCATGAAGAAATGCTTTAAGTTTATAAAATATTCACCAAAAATTAATGGTTGAAACATGTGATCATGAAATTTATCCTATTTTTAGTACATATTTATCTGCCTTAATGAAATTTTAGACAACCATCCAATTAAGAGCAGCTGAGCCAATTTAAAAACCACTAATAAACCATGTGGATATGAATTGTTCCTGACACTCGGAGAAGAGAGGAAGGGTCCCCTAAGAGGGACGCTAACTGCAGGAGTCAGCAACATTAAGTGCCAGCTCATGATAATAGTTTTCAAACACAAGATAGATGCCTGGATAGAATGTCCAGTTCCTCAGAGGATGTGCCTAAACAAGCGTAAAGTTTGTATAAAAAGTCAGTATTTGTAGTTTTGAGTTTTGAGTTTCTACTTTCTGAGATTTTTAAATTTTTTCACCTTATAGTTATCAGCTGAACTGTGTTTTCCCAAAATTCATATATTGAAGTTCCAACTTCAGGTACCTCAAAATGTAATTGTGATGGTTATTTTATGTGTCAGTTTGACTGGGTTAAGGAATGTCTAAAATGTGATCTGGGAAAACATTTTTTAGTGTGCCTGTGAGGGTGTTTCAAAAAGAGATTAATATTTGAATTAGTAGGCTGAAGTAATAAAACTACCTTCACCAAACTTGTGGGCATCAGTCAATCCAGTGAGGGCCTAAATAGAACAAGTAAGAGGAGGAAGAGTGAATTTGCTCTCTGCTAGACCTGGGACATACATTTACTCCTGACTTTGAACTACAGAACACCAGTGATTCTGTTTCTTGTACCTTCAAACTCAAAAGCAATTATATTATCAACATTCCTTGGTCATGCTTGGAGATGGCAGATTGCTGGATTTTTCAGGCTCTATAATCATGTGATTACACACACACACACACACACACACACACACACACATGAGATGATGCAACAGAGTGTTGCCATCTGCAAGCCAAAGAAGGAGACAGAAAAAAAAAACCCTACAATTACCTTGTTATTGACTTTTAGTCTCTAAAACTGTGAAAAATAAATTTGTATTGTTTATGTCTCTCTCTGTGTAATATTAATAAACTCATTAGCAAATTAATAAACTCACTAATGGAGAATAAGGAATTTGAGGGAGGTTTTACTTCTCCTATACCCTATACCTGATATCAGGCAAAAAGCATACTACAAATACTAGTTGATCAAATTCAGTTTCAGAGGAATAGAGTTTTTGAAGTGTAGTCTCCTACTATTATCATCAGCATCATCTGGAAACTTTTTAGAAATACACATTTTTGCTTCTCAAGCCATTACTAAATCAGAAATTCTGGGTGTGGGATTGAACAATTTGTTTCAAACAGCCCTCCAGGAGACCTGAGGCATATTAAAGTTTAAGGAAAAGTGCTTCTGATGTACTTATCTAGAGACCAGAATAGAGACATACATGAGTGATGCAGCCCAGGTGTAAGTCTGCAGGAAAGTTCTGGAACCATGACAGACTAGAGAAGGCACACATCTCTACTGGGTCAAGGCCAGTCAACCCAGCTGTTCAATGTAAAATGATTTTTTTTTAAGGTAAAGAAGCCAAAATGGGTCTGTAGATAAATATCACATAAATTGTAAATGTTGGTAGCCAATTCTAGTAATTATTAACTGATGAAATAAAACATGATTATAGAAGAGTTCCATCCTGAGTCAGCTGTAATTAATAATGAAGGAGTTTAGAGGTGAGTGTTGTGCTAAACCTTTTCTCTTTTATCTGTACAATGCCTTGCTACTGGATTCAAAGAGAAACAGAAGATATTGAGGAAATTAGACTTTTTTCCTTACTCATTATGATTTTTTATATGCTTTCAAGTAGAGATGTAAATGCCCTGTGTGCATGTAACTCCTCACTCTGAAAATACACGGTTTCAGAGTTTACACTGTTCTGTTTTTCAGTGTTCGTATCCCAAGGCATGGTTTTGCTTTTGGCTCATTTAGAAACAAGGCAGGCTGATCTTTAATAGCACGTCTCAGGTGGACTGAGGTCTGTTTTCGGAGTCCTTGCTGCACAGAGCGACACTCCCACGGCCATCTGTGACTTCTGTTTGGGGATTTAAAGATGGAGACGAGCTGACTGGGACAATTTCTCCTCCACTGACCATCTGCCACAGGTACGGAAAAAACACTGGTAGTATTTAATCTTCAGATGAAAGGTGGAATTAGCTGGCATGCATTTCTTACTAAATTGCTGGGCCTACTGTTTGAATGCCACTTTCTCTTGAAGGAACTAACCTAGTTTTTTGGATGCTGTCGTTTGCTTATTTGAAGGGATATTTTGGCACCTCTTAAAAATTAATGCAGGAAGAGAAATAAAAAACATTTTATTAAGTTTTTAATGGCTCTAATGTCAAAACATTCACAGGTGTCCTAATCATCTGTTATCTCCCTCCAACCCACCTCTACCCCTATTCCCATTCCAGGTCTATAGCTGAGAGCTTGAAGATGATGTTTTCTGCTAGTGACATTACCACTGAATGTTGATTATTGTTGGAAGAGCATGAAAAAAGTCATTTCAAGTAAAGGACAAAAACACAGTTTATCAAATAACCTATACTATAATTAACAGAATTGCTAAATATTTTATCTTGATTGGTTCAAATATGATAATGTATTTAAACCAGCTTAAACCATATATCCAGTTTTTCATTTTGGATAAATTAATGTTATTTTATAATCTAAGCAATGGGTTATATTTAAAACAATATTAAATTAATTAGACACTTGTAAAAGAATTATGACCTTTATGATAAAAATAAAAATGTTAATTTTGAGAGGAAAAGTAATAGATCAAACATATGACAGAGTTAGAATTTAAACTCTACCTTAATCCAAATAATAGTAGTCTTTGTGTACACAATGAACTCATTTATTCCAGAACACACAAATTCAACATTGTCAAATAATTTTGGTGATCTTTAAATTTATTAACTCATTCCCAAATTCATCAACTGACTCAAGACTCTAAAGGCTGCTCTACTAAACTTTTATATCTCAGGCAACAGAATGCTTCTCCTTATTTCTTCTCCCCAGACATAGTGGGGATTGAATAGATCTTCATTATTTAATCCTTCAGACAGAAATTATAATACTTTTACATATTTTATATGAATTTTTCTGTGTGAAATCTGTGATCTTCAAATGTAGGTTTTTAGTGTTCCGTTAAGCATCTTTTGGAAATTCACTAATTTATGACTACTATGACTTCTCTCCTCTTCAGGTCATGAGGTTTCATCTTTCTCTAAATTAAGGGTCACTGGAGTATACTCAGAGCAGTTCTCAGAAAGGATTTGTGGTTTACTCATGTAGAAAAGAAGTACTTAGAATTTAATGTGTTCAGAGTTATGTGGCAGCTACAGCCTCAGGTTTCTTTCAATGAAATTATAAAAAGCAAATTTAAATTTATAAATATGTCACCATAAGTCCCTATACCCACTTCTCTTTCTTTCTTTTTTTTAATATTTTATTTATTTATTTTTAGAGAATGGGGAAGGGAGGGAGAAAGATATAGAAACACCAATGTGTGGTTGCTTCTTGCATACTCCCTACTGGGGACCCGGCCTACAACTCAGGCATGTGCTCTAGACTGGGAATCGAACCAGTGACATTGGATTCACAGGTCCAAACTCAATGCACTAAGCTATACCAGCCAGGGTCACCCACTTCTCTTTCTGGTAATGACACTGGAGTTACCGAATTCTGTCCTTCCATAGGCATATCTCACATATAATGGATTATACAGTTGAGACAGAAACACTACTTGTTGTTTTATCTAGTAGCTAAATATATCCCCCTCAATCTTTCGTTCAATTTATGTTTATCTAACTCACACCCTTATATGTAAATTATTGACTTTACCAGGTGCATTATTCCTTTAATGTATCAATATGGGTAGGTTGCATTCCCCAGTTGTTCAACCAAACACGACCTTAAGTGTTTCTCTGAACATGTTTTGTGGATACCATTAAAATACATACTGATTTTAAGTAAGGAAGATCCTGCTAGATAACCCAGATGATCGTGTTTCAATCAGTTGAAAGGCCTTAAAAACAAGACTAAGGTTTCCCTATTGTCTCTAGGCAATGGCTTCAGCCTCTGCTCAGTTTTAAGCGTGCTCTCCCCAAATGCTTGTCCGACCTACAAATGTCAGGCTTTCCCAGGCATCCCTGACTGTCACGCGGACCAATTTATTGCCATTAAAAACTAATATTTTTATTAAATAAAAATAATATCATAATCAATAGAGTGGAATTTTTTTACAAAAAAAATTTATAACAGGAGAGAAAGCATTATGCATCCAAATTTCTATTAGCTTTTGACCGCTGTTTTAACATATGACTACAAAGTCAGAGGCCAAAAACAACACAGACAAAACAGTCTTCCAGTTTTGCAGGTCAGAAGTTCATAATACTGTGTTAAAATCAGAGTGCCCACATGGCTGAGTTCCTTCGGGAGCCTCTTAAGTACAGAAATTCTACATTTGTTAATTTTTTAATTAAAATTAAATGTGGTGCTACATCTGCCTAAATTATTTTGTGAGAAAATTAAATATCTGTTATTTTAACGCCCTTCTCCCTTTCTTCAATATTATAAAAACCCTAGAAACTTTGTGATTCAGAGAATTAGAGGAAGAGACTTCTGTTCCCCATGTATTCCCACCACCCCCGAAATGGTCCCCACTCAAGCCCCCACAGGCCGTTCAAAAGCAAACAGCCCCAGAGTTCACAGCATTGCCCTATCGCTTCAGAATGTTTACCAATTAAATCGATTGTTTTAGTGCTTCAAAGCCATGCATTTATTATATGGACAAAAATATAACTTTAAGCTTCAACTTTTTCTATACATTTTAATGTTTTTGTTTTAAATTATTAATGGAATCATTTTTTTGTTTGTTTAAAATTGAACTAAAACATGAATGTGTGGAGAATTTGAAGTGCATGACTTAAAAAGCATTCTGGGAAACATTATCACTTAATAATGTTTACTCTGTAATTTTTTGCATCCAAAGATAAATCTTGTTTATTGCTAGAATTCAACAGGGTCAGAATCATTCCTGTCCCTATATTTTTATTTTTATAGATTTAAGCCCTGAGAAATCTTGTTCTCAGAAATAAGTGGATGGGAAGTAGAAGGGGTTTTCTTATAACAATGTCACTTGGTTCCTCCAAGAATTATGACAAATGTTGCAAAGTGATTTATCTTCAAACCTGATTCATAATCATGTGTCTACTAACAACTCAATTAGATTTTACTTCAAGTTTTTTAAGTCATTCAGTATAAATACCTCAAAAATCTTTTTAAAAAGGTTTTACTATCCATTCATTAGTCATTTACTATTTAAAAATTGAGATCAATGTTTTGAATTGACCCCTTTGTTTTTACATCCAAGTTATTCAAATTTGACATCTGAAAACTGACAAAATTATCTTTCTGTCCAGAATAGTCTTCATAAAGTCTTCCCTTAATCCTAGAAATAAACAGATATTAGATTGCAATTAGAAACCTAAATAGCAAATTAATCAAATCAATTGTATTTTCTGTAAAGTCAATATGCAAATTTATTTTTCATTTCAATCTGTTTTGAAGTGTGCCTTTGAAGACCATCTCAATGCTGAATTGTAATTCTCAAATAGATATGTGGATTGTTACTTTAAGAAATTTTTACATCAGTCTCAGGCTGCAGTTTCTAAAGGACTGAAGACAACACTGAATACATTGCTGGTTAGCAAGGGAACTAGATCCAGCCTCACAATCACCCCATAGTAACCACATATGGGCAGGAAAGCCTGTAGAGTTAGAGGAGCACAGGAGAGAAGCCCTGCAATCCAGGAAGACAGAGGACTTCTGAAAGGTCCAATTGTTTTTGTTTTAACAGACATTTTCATTTCTCTACCTTTCCAATATTTTTGCAGACTATAGGAGCAATGACACTTCAGAGAAGAAGACAATGGTGCAGTATCACTGAAGGTATTTGCTTGTGAAATGTCTTCCCATCTCTTAATGCAGTTGAAGGAATAACTGAGGTAGAGGAATGCATTAATAAGATTGTATGTATAGACTTACTCCACCAAGAATATGTACATAACCTAAGGATAGGTACATATGTACATAATCTTGAGATAAAGGCATTTGTACAATGTCCATTTGAAAGTGTTTAAAAGGACTTGAGATGCTGGTTTAAAGTTTTGACCCATCTTTACAGAATTATCAGTGCTGTGAAGGTATAGAGGTAGCAGATAAAGCAACCTTGTGCATCTCCACTAATATGTTAGTAACATTGATTCCCAGTCATCTTTATTATTTTAGCTATAGCAATGCAGGATTGTAGTAAGGTTCTTTGTATGAATTTAGGTAACCCCAATTGGCTATCACTGAACTGCCATACAATTCTTAATACATATAAATTTTGGAATATTGCACAATTACTTATCAGTACATAAGACCAATTTGCATTGTTATGGTTCTTTCAGATAATTAACTTTGTATAAAGGAAAAGGCTGACAAGTAATAGGGCACTGTTTCTATTTTACTGTTTTAACTTAATAACATATAATTCTTAAAGAGTCAAATAGATTGTCAATTTTCTTTTTAATGTCTTTACCTGAAGCTATGAAATGGAAAATAAAGATCCATACTCTTCAACATCACCAACTGTTAATATCGTGTACAGTAATACTCTCCTAATATTATCTAGATAAATTTCCATCTTCTCTCTTTCTATCTCTGCCTCAGGTTATGTTTCACTTCCAATTAGAAGAATTAATTCAACTACCCAGGCAGATTGAGTGTTCAAAAGTAATAGCATATCAAAAACAAGGTTACCTTTCTCTTTCCTAAGGTAGAAACTGCAACAGATAATATGAGTTCAGGATTAAAAGTCTGTCATTTAATCCTGGACAAGATGAGAGCTTGAATCACTACCATATAAATATGTGGTTTTACTTCATCCCTGAGGGACGAAATGGAATCGGGCTAAGATTAACTCATCTTTGCTAATGGTATGATATATGGATTACAAAAGAACCTCATATGTAGTAATAGCATATGTTTAAATATACTGTGTTACCTTGGAGTGTTGGGAACTGTCCTGCCTGGTATTAGAAGCTGTAACCCCCACCTAGGCTAAGGCTGAGGGAACGACGTGGGAACCGTAAGCCAGCAAGGAGACAAAAGCTTATCTCCCTGGCAGGAGCTCTGCTTCTGCTCCTTTTACTTCACCCTGCCTGAACCCCAATGCTTGGTCAGTTAGCCAATGATGGGTAAGATTCCCCAAGGGGGGAACAACCTAAGATAGGCACGATCACGTGGGAGGCCCCCAAGGAAGGACTTTGGGGCCACGGCAAAAGGGGATGATGGACCCTCACCCCTCGGCTTTGACAAAGCCTGAGTGTTCATTCCATCCACGAGAAAATCTCCTTATCTCTTGGTTGCCTTAGTTTCCCTTGCTCCACCTAAGCCTGAAACAATGACAGGGTGGTGCAGCCCTATACTAGAAAGGGCAGGTTCCCCAGGTGATTAGGCCTAAGAAAGAAAATGTAAAATCTTGTGAAAACTGCTTTGTTTAGAATGCTCTCGGTTGAATGAGAAGGGTCCAAGGAGGAACAAAGTTTGTTCCTCAAAGTTTTACAGCTCTTTGACCCTGACTCAAAGTAGGCTCTCAGAGTTCCATGTTATTTGATCCTTACTTCCCTGCAATGAGTAATGAGCTTTACCTGAATTCTTGTACAAACGAACCCAATAAAAAGCCTGCTAGGACAGGAGAACGTGCACCCTCCCCCAGAGAGGGTGACCAAGGCACTTTCCACTTGGAGAGTGGCCCCTCCGTCCCTACTTCTCCACAGAAAATTGCCTGTTTCTGTGTATGTTCATTTCTCGTGTGTCAACGAGCCATCCACAGTGTTCCACGGTCACTGCCAGTTGGTGATCGTGCATCATAGGAGAAGTAGTATTTCTGTAATATAAGAAACCTATATGATAGCACGAAAATGAAGGAGGAGAATAAATAAGCAAGGCAGAGCCTCTACTAATTTAGCAGCAACCACAAAGTTTTAGGATGAAGGGTTATTCATCGGTAACATGGTCTACTAAGCGTGTCCAACCTTTGGGTGTCTCTGGGCCATGCTGGTAGAAGAAGAGTTATCTTGAGCCACACATTAAATACATTGTGACACATAATCAAAAAAATAAAAATCATACTATTTTGAGTAAATTTATGATTTTGTGTGGGGCCACAACCATAGCCATCCTGAGCCACTTGCTGCCCATAGGCCACATGTCGGACACCCCTGACTCTGAACAGATATTTATTTAGGTAAAAAGTAAAGATACATTTAGTGTAAGTGTTGTTGCAAAGCCTCTTTATTAGTTGTGAAAATAAAGAAAATCCTGCCACATGGGAACGAGCAAAGGATATTTTTCAGAGCTCCATAGGCAAGGTAGTCAACCATTGTGACTTGCATTTGGGAGAGACTAAAAACCAGGCAGAGTGGTGAGAAAGATTTGCAGTGGAAAAAAAAAACAGAAATCTTCAAGTATGCCCGATAGGACATTGCTATCACAGGGAATCTGGGAAGTGGTCTAACTAGAAGTGAGGGATTGATTAGAGCACATAATTGGGTTTTGGGGGTTGGTCCTAGGTTGGAGCTGAAGAGCAAAAATTAGAGAAGTTATCATCTAATATTTCTTACCATGTAGGGCCAAATGCTGTAGAAGTTGTAGGTCAGTGATCTATTCTTATATATGGTCATCCCATATTGAATATATTTTCCCATATATCCAATCTCCCATAGAAACTGTTTTAGAGTAACAGGTAATAAGGATTTAGGAAGGTCACATAATATTTAATCCCTGCTTTCTGGATATGGTGATTAGTCCAAAAAGACATCCTTCATTTAGGCTGCATCTACAACATTGTGCCAACTCCCACAGATAGGTCCAGGAGTCTAAATTGGAATCCAGAGTCTTTTAGTAATATATTTGCACTTGGAACAAAGCTAGAGTGGGACTCAATTAGAAAAAAATATATATGAAAATATGAAACTTGGACTTGACAATTCTACCTCCATGGCTGTGGCAAAGGCCAGTCTAAAGATAAGGTTGAGATCGAGGGGAGGGTAATGATGGGAAATCAGTAGAAAGAACATCTAAAAACAGAGAGGGCATAATTTTGTGAAACATGAAGCCAGCCTGTACTACTGCCTTTCTTGAGATTTTGCACAGGAACTAATTAATTCCTGTTGTTTGCCAAACTGTATCTGTGTCTGTCTCTGGCAGGCACAGGGATCCTGATTATTACTCATTAGGCATTTATAAAGAATCTGTTATGTATCTGACACTGCACTGCTGTTTCCTGATACTTGGTTCTTTTTTCCCGGAGGCACAGAAGACTGCACTTCTACCTCCCATCCCTTTGCAGTGGGTAGTCAGGGGACTGGTTCTGGGCAATGACATATGAGCCAAAGTGACATATGTCACTTGTGAACTGAGACATTTAAATGCTGAAGCAATTGCCTCATCTTTTCTTGTCTTCTCTTATAAAATATTATGGAAGAGGCTTCATGTCACCTTAGTGACAGTAGGTGATGATCAGTAATGAAGCTGAAAGGTCACCGAACACTGGCAAGTGAAGACAGATTAGAGTTTGGACTTTACCCTGGGTATGCAATATTCAGAAGAGATTTTTTTATTATATATTCTGTTCAAAACAATATGCTTGTGACAACCGAAAGTGATTACAGCCTTTTTAGCAGGGCGTTTGCCAAGTCAGACTGCAAAGGATCACTCTGGCTGTCTTGTGCAGAGTAGATTGAAGAGAAAAATGAGTTAAAGGGAGAGACCAAGCAAAAAGCTGACAATCTGCATGAGACAGAAAAAGTGGTTACACTTCATTTTATGGACTTCCATACCCAACAATGAATGTTTTGGGGGTTCTATGGGTTGGCCAGTGAAAGAGAAAAGAATACATTCCCTAAAATGCCTAAAGTTTATAACTTAAAAAATAGTTATGTGCCAGCCTGCTTATAATTTAATTTTTATGCCCGAGGGCATGTTCTATAAGCACATTCTAGCAACCCATAAAACAAATAAATTGAAACAGAGTAAAACCTATTAGACATTAGAACTGTAGGACTAGATTAAACACATTGCTACAAAATTTAATATGCAATTTTATATCTATAAGCACCTTAAGTTGAAAGAAACTTTAACTGAATTTATGTAAATTAATCAATAAAATATGATGATTTATGCAGCATTGAGGGAATATTGAGTATTCTTAATCTATATGGATATAATGTCTCAGGAACTATCTGGTCTTTACACATTTCCTTTATAAAGTGAAGAAGAAATATGAAGAGTGAGTGTGTCTTCCTCTTCAGTGTGATTCTGGTTTACGTTTATAGACTATTGGTGAATAAAAGCACAGAGCAAAGTTTATCATTTTTATATATTTTTTCTACCTTTTAAAAGATAAGATTGAGGCAAAGAGGCAATTTAAAGAAATAGTTGTCTAACAGCTAGCTTGCAGAAACTAAAACAACTTGCAATGATGTACAAAGTTGTTTAGACACTTGTAAATCAAAACGTAAGATAAATAGGAATGTATTAGAACTGTGTGCATGTCTGTGGCTGGTGAAAATCACTTATTATAAATGAGAGAGTTATGACCGCTGCTTGTGTCATAATTTGAATACAGTGTACTAGTAATGAAGATAATAGACCCATGGTAATATAAGAAATATTAGAGGAGTGGGTGCAGAGTTTGGGAGAATTACTTCTTTCCTTCACTTCCTGCATACATATGAATACATAAACTGAACCAGATTCAAAAGAGAAGCTAAAGTACCAAAAATAGACTGACAAATTTGATATTGTGGGCTGTTTAAATTACTATTTTTGATGTTCTCTGTGCATATCCCATTTACGTTCTATTGTGTTTACTGTTATTCTGGGTTTTCATTTAGTGCGTTAAATAATGCAGAAAAATCTGCAGAGCTATGCAGAAAATGTGGATGCAGTGTTTTTTTTACCACAGCAAATCCTAGTAGTTTTCTCATAACACAAGATTTTTGTTCAGAGCTCTGAGTGTCTGTGTGTGTATATATGTGGTTGGCTAATCTTAGTCCTTTCATTTCAAAGAAAAATAAATAGACAACTGACATAGCAAAGATATTTTGCAGCTAGTGTCAACCAGCTTCTATTTAAACTAAAAAAATCAAATAGCTTGTGAGAATGTTAGACACATATTATTTAAGACAAAACAACTAAAAACTGGAGAAGGGTATGTAGATGTGGATAATAGACATGCAAATAAAGTAGAGAATAAAACTGTTCAGCTCTGTACCTAAAAACATATGATCATCTTTCCATGCTTGTAACATCCTACAAAGCAGCAATGATTTTATCATTTTATTTTTCACTATCCACAGTACTTAGACCAATGTTCTACAAAAGTAGTTTGCTTGGATAACTTTATCAAATACCAGAAACTTTCACTTCACCACTCTACCACAGCATTTCAGTGTTTCCTTGAAAACCAAACCAAACAAAACTGGAATTGATAAGTGACTTGCAGAAGGACCTTAAGTTTTATTTGCTTTTACTTCAAGATATGACAACCCCTTCCTGCCTGTGTGCGTCCTCTGTACTTACCAATGTCATTAGTCACTGCAAATTTATGAAAATATCAGACACTGACATCACCTGGAAAATCAAATAAAACTTAGCTATGAAAGGAAGCCCATTCAAGTTCATGAAAAAAAAAATGTATCAAGAGGTTGGGTACCAATGTCCTTATTAGGAGAACCCAGCTACAGATGATAACTTCTGAGGAACTGAAAGTAACCTCACACTTCAGAAAGCTCCACCCCCTAATCCAAGTGAACCCTTACACTCACAGCTTGAGCCTTTCTTTTTTAAGGCGTGTTGAGACCTGGTTGTCTTCACTTATCATGATTTACAGTATGCAATTTGACTAAAGGGTACAGCATAGGTGAGTGCATTTAGGTGTATCAGCAGGTCATATTAATCACCCTCAGTGACTTCAGGCTAGGTAATCCTCCTTGAAGTTATGTGTGCTTAGAGCTAGAACAGGACTTCAGAGCTAGAGTTAGGGTCACTTAGCCCCAGGTCTCTGGGGGCTCATGAGATCAACTGTGCAACACTTGAAATGTCTTTATCCAAAAGAAGGTTAGTGTTTTACCACCATCTGTTTTATTCCCAGACTCTATTTCAAATCATTCTGGATTTGAGTGAAGAAAATACAGTGTGATTTATCAGTCTCCTATAACAGCTGGGATGGCACTAGTTACTTTAACAAATAATCCTCAAGGTTGAAGTAGATTGATTACAGACTTTTTTTTTTCCTCATGGACAATATTCACATGAAGACATTTTTGTCAGTGATTGCCTTTCTCAATATGGGAACTCAGGAACCTGCCCCCTTCTCTCTTGTAGCTACATTCTCCCACAGGGGCCAGAATTCTCCATTTTCAA
Organism: Tonatia bakeri; assembly: GCA_004024845.1. Taxonomy (NCBI): domain Eukaryota; kingdom Metazoa; phylum Chordata; class Mammalia; order Chiroptera; family Phyllostomidae; genus Tonatia; species Tonatia bakeri. Next base: position 266,028 of record PVIA01000198.1, read on the forward strand.
CTAACAAATGTGGAAAGAACTAGAGGATTAGGGAGAGATTTATGTGGTCCAGCCCTGGGCAGTGGGACCCACTCTATCACATGAAAATGCAGTCGAGTTGAATACCTAAGGAGAAGAGAAAATATTTTTGGTGAAGAGCTCTCAATCTCTCTGTTTTAGCTTTTCATAATCCAACTCTGTGGAACGTGGGCTTGGAAGACTACGTAGACCTTATGTTATGTAAAGCTGGTCACAACACATTTTGTTGTTATTACATACCTGACTGTGTCTTTGACACTGTCCCATGAACTTGTAGCTTTTGGACCAAGGGCCTTCAAAATTAGGCTGAGATAAAGGGGTTGTTATATACATGTTCAAAATACCTGGAATCAAGTATTCTAATAAGATTTACATTATATGAATATAAGGAAAACATGGTAACAGACCCTTAGATCAGTGGAAGACCCTTCTATTATCCACTTCTCTATATATAAATTTTTATATCATAGCACATGCTTTTGTACATAAAAAATACTTTCAACCATCCAACAGAAATTACAGAAACTATAAAATATCTACATATATCATTTCATATTCAGTTAATACAATTGTGATTTTCCATTTAAAATTATTCATATTATTTTCTCTATACATATTTTCCTCCTCTATCTGCTGTCTTCCCCTGACATTGGTTCCCCATGCTTCCCCTATTGTCTAGTGTCTAGAATTCACTTTCCCACCATAGACTCTGCTACTTATCAATACCCTATGATTTCATTAGGTATCATTTATGTAATGTATAAGCCCATAATTGCAACATGTAAATTCTGCTTCCTTGTTAAAGTGTAATGCACAAATCATAGAGGTATAGATTATAATTTTCCAAATATCCTAAATGTTTCTTTCATGTTCCATATGTTATACAACATCTGTTACTGGGAGTATAATTTTGGGTACTCAATTGGAAATGGAAAAATATGGATTCCCCCTTGGAGTTGAGCAATGTCAGAGATTTATACATTGCTATAACAAAGAGACTCTAAAATACAGTGAGTAAATGAAACAATTGATCTCTCTTTACTGTAGTAAATAGGCCAGAAGTCCAGTCTTGCATGGCTATCCTACTAAAAATGTATTATAAGTTAAGACTTATATTTTGATGATGTAATGTAATTATATGTACATCCCATACTTCCATTTGATATGAGTATTGACCTCATCTACATGACCCAAAACAGATAATGTTTTTAAGATCTCTAGTCAAATTCACCAAGGACAAAAATTACATGCATCTGAAGCAAAAGACAGTATTGGGTCAGGAAGCTCACTCTCCATCATGTAATACCATCTTTTGCTCTCATCCTAGTATCATTTATATGTTACTTAGTAACCCCAAATAAAGGAGTTATATAAAGTATGGGCAACACTATATTAGCCTGGAGATTTTTAGCACTTACAAAATAACATATCATTCATATCATCCATTAATGTCCCATTACGCCCTACAGCGCCTAATGTGTGTCCAGATGCATGCTTTTCTCATATGTGTGTACAAAGTCTACATCTATTTGCCTTCTGTCAGGATCTTGGAAATCAGTGTTTGGTGTACAAAGGTTACACACAGGACACTGAGACTAAGCAGCTCTCCTACAGGTTGTGAATAATGAAGCCTAAATGTGTTTGCTGCAGTGAATTCATCATTTCCTGGTATGGCAACAATCTAAAATTATGTATTCATTTTATTGTTTAATAATGTTTTGTAAAATTAGAAATAAACCCTCTTGGCAATGACGAGTTCAAAAAATGTGTGTTTAATGAAAAATGAATGCAATGTTGATGAGAACTGTGTTACTTGCAAAATTTGAGGGCTGCAGTTTTGTCACTAATAGTATAAAAACAGATGTATGAAAGCTTTTTTGTTTTTTTAAAGGGAAAAAATTAAGTGCTCTTTGCTGTAGCATGAATCCCACAGGGGAAAAAAAAAACAAAAGATTTTTCCAACAGCTTCATAATTACATGCAGAGGACAGAACATTCACCCCGAACAAAGATAATATTAACTAGGTCCAAGAGACTTAACAGGAGTACATTTTCCCCCAGACCTCATTTTAATGCAGCTTTGTGATCAATGTTCACCTCACAGTTTCACAAATATCGTTAACATCATCAGACCTACACAAACATCTACTCTCTGTAGGAGATGGTTCCTACCACTTAGAAACTACTGAGAAAATTAAGAGTCATAGAAGAGAAAGATACTCTTTTGCAAACTCCTCTTTTTTTACATGTGCTTATGTTTCTGATTTTTTTCTGTGGTTAAAATAAACCTAGGGTTGCCCTGGCTGGTGTAGCTCAGTAGACTGAGTGCTGGCCTGAGAACTAATGGGTTGCTGGCTTGATTACTAGTCAGGGCACGTGTCTGGATTGCAGGCCAGGTCCTCAGTAGGGGGCATGTAAAGGACAACCACACATTGATGTCTTTCTCCCTCTGTTTCTCCTTCTCTTCCCCTCTCTCTAAAAATAAATGAATAAAATCTTTTAAAAAACCTGGGGAAAAATTTCTTGTGACAATAAAAATAATCAATTTAGATTTCATATCATGTAACTCATAATAAAGCCTTTTTCTTTCTCTTCGCTTATTTTTCATCAAAGCATAACACATATTAATGTCTTATTGTTACTGAAAGTAAGTGGGGTCCTGCTGCCCACTGCTATCCTCTAGGCAAAATTCTGGAGACAAAAGTTTGGTGATAAAGGAGTCTTTATTCAAAAGTTACACAGTTTTGCAATAACCACTTTCCACGTTTATTAGTCACTTAAGCCTATCAATAAGGCTAAGCCCTAGCACTAGTTACAGCTTTAATCACTTAAACCTATCAATGAAGGCTAAACACTTTAACACCTGAATTCCTCTATCATTCCCCCTGTTAGTTTTTAATTATATTCTTTCTACAGGGTTAGTTTACAAACTGAAACTACATAAGATACAAAAGCTACACAGTCTTGGAAGAATGGCAGCCTTTTACCTCAAAGCCCCTCCCCTCTAGAACACCCAAAGAAGAATAACCCCACCACCATCTGGCAGGCCAGCTCTGTCCTAGGCTACTCTGTCCTATGCCCAGAGTTCCTTCCCGTCCAAAATCCACCCAAAATAACTCCCTTCAGGAAATGCCCTCAGCTGTAGCACAGTCATTCAGGCATCTAAAGGAAGAACAAGGGAGTCAGTCTCTGCCCTCCTTTTATTTTAAATCTTCTGGTCCATAATTCCGTGTGCTCTGGAGGTGTTCAGCTCCTCAGCGAGTCCCATCCTAGACAGTTTACCATTGCCTGGGATAACCTCCTCCTACAGTCCCTCCCTGTTCCTACTCAGTGATTGGATCAGATCTCTCTGTATCATTATCACAAATAATGACTCCATGAGATTATACTTGCTTGGGAATTTGAAAATTATTTCAGAAGAATTAATTCAGCTGTTTCACATTTTTCTGGAAAGCCTAAGTAATATCTTTAAAAGGTCCAGTTGAATTGCTTTGAAAAACCATGTTTGACACTATATCCAATCTTTCAGATGTTTTCACATTTCACTCTCTGTACTTCAGCTCCTACCATGACACTTTTCTCTGCTTTATTCCTTCTTATAATTCAAAAGCATTAAGGCTTAAACCTTTTAAAAATCTATGAAATAGCATATGATTATCTATACAACCAGAATAATTTATTAAGGGTTGAATCAGAATTTAAATTAGTCTTGAATCTACAGAAACACACACATACAAACCCTTTTGCAAAAGGGTTCCAAATTTCATTAGAGGACAATGGGAAAATGAACAAACAAAAGCAGACTATAATGTCTCGTTAGTCCCAGAATTGTGGCAAAGATAAAGGATGCTGATGGCCCGTGGAGGGTTGAGAGAAGTGATTTTGAACTGAGTCTTAAAGATTGATGAGATTATGGGCAGGCAGAGATGAAAGCTACTCTGTTATGTTGAATTGTATTCCCAACTCCTGGGTGATAATTATTGTCACCACCTTCAGCTTTCCCACTCAAGTTACACTGGGCACATGATAATAGTACACAAAATGTTAGGGGAAAGATTCCACCACATCTTACCCTGGTTGCTATGAGTTTAGAATAGAGGTAAAATACTTGAGAAAATGATCATTCAGTTTAGTCCAGTAATCCAAAATTTTTAAGCTTTGGATAAATTTGATGTGACTTTACCATAACTACCAGTGAGTCATCTGAAAGGATAAGGGGAGGTAATAAAACATTGTTTATGGGACAAGTCCCAGGTACAAAGACGATATCCTGACCAGTTCATTGGAGATTTAGAGAAGAGTGTAACAGAAGCTTGGCCATGTTGATGGCTTAGAAAGTGAGTAAAACCAAGGCACATACAGGTTTTCCTGAAGCTCCACTTCACAATATTGATAAAATTGTCTAAATATTGATAAAATTGTCTAAATATTGGTAAAATATGGGTGAAGTCTAAGTATTCTGTTGGTCTCACTTTGTATGGACTTCTGTTCTATCAAAATAATATAAGCATGGGAAAGTACTGTCAAATTAGCCATAACTTGCAACTATTTCTTCTATCCGTCACAGTGAGGGATGTGCTCGAGGGAGCCCTGAAAGTAGCCTGTGGCAGTATCAACCTCCAACCAGGAACCCAGCAGACCAAATCCTACATAACACAGTATATTGCTCTCTCAAGAAATGTATTTAGTTAAATAAATAGTAAATCAGAAATGCTGCCAAAGCTTATGCTAGCTCCATCAGAATTGAGAAGGGGTTAAGAAAATATGTGTTCTAAATAGTCATGCAAGAAATTAGTGTTTCTTTCAAAAATAATCATGGATATAAGAACTATTAGATCCCACACTGATGGAATTTTAATCCCTATGAGGATAGATGGAACACAAATGTTGCACATTATTTTTTATCATCTATGCATATCACTAGATGATAATAGAATATCAAACTAAAACAACTCACAAAATAGTAAATAGGTGTTAATAATCGCAATTTTTTAATATAAGAAAGGGAAATGCTTAGTAATTAGCATTGAAATTTAAATCATGTTTTTTTTATTATGAGCTACCATGGTGAAAACTCAGAGAGCCAGAATTATATGACTTTCACATGAACTAATAACAGACAGAGTTCTTTGGTACTTTATTTGTTTTATCAGTACATTTTAATAATATTACAAATGAAGTTTATTACTAAGAATTTTTCAAAACCTAGTAACTGCAAAAATAACAGAGCGATTAAATACAGAGATGGACATTCCATACCATTTTGTTATTGACACTAAGAAAGGAGTGAGTATTGTGTACGATAATTTGGTTGGACAGGAAAGTGTAACCACTTTGAAAATGTCTTGACATTGTTTGTACAAACCTGGAATATATATATATATAAACAATGATCTTGTTGCCAGTGGAAATGAGATCCTTCTAAGGAATCACAAGAAAAGCATCCGTGGACCCATGTATGGGAAGATGAGGTTTAGTGGTAAGATTCATTGGGGTAGAAATAAGAGGCTGCCCCTTGTTCTCCATGTCTCACCTCCATGTCCATCCTGCTGTGAAATGAGTCCAGCCTTGACTTCATCGAGCCCAGAAGGAGAGCCAGGGTCCAGAAATTCTGTGTCATTAGTTGAGTCCATGCCAAATGTTGTCCAGTTCAGTCTCTGTCCCCACCCAGCTAGCTCGGTCTCTGTTCCCTGCATCTCTGGCCGGCACTGCTCCATTGTATCTAAGGCCACACTTGGAGCCCACACTTGGGCCTGTGTGATTGCTAGGCCTGTGTGGCTGAGAGAGACAGAGAGGGAGGGAGGGAGAAAGAGGGAGAGAGAATTCACAAATAGGAAAGCACATGTTACTGAGTGAGAACGCTGTGTTAAGCACTGATTATATTACCTTGGATTTTCAAACTGACCAATCTCTTTCCCAATCCTTTGCATGTTGGCCCTGGGCCTTCCTCCCAAACAATCCATTTTCTGGGTCTTCAAAGACTTGTTTTGAGTCCTCTCTCTAACCAATCCATTTTTCCCCCAGATTACACTTTTCTCTTTTATGGGAGTCATCTTGGCTCTTACTGCACACACCTCATAGTAAAAGAACCACTCCCTGTCCCTGTGCCACCTTGACCTCTACTGTGCTTGTGCCCAGCAGAAGAATCTCTCCCCCATAATTCAGGTACTGGGGGGAACATCTGTTCCCTGGGGAGAGTATCTCTCCCTACATGGGAAGGGGTCAGGGATGGACAGGTATCAATATCCTTGGAATAGCAATACTGCTATATTCTGGAGTATGTGAAGCTACAACTTCCAAAGTAAGTTTAGAGAGTTTTGCTTTCTTCTCTCTAATATTATGTGGCAAACTACCTGCTCTACCAACCTCAGTAAATATTTTATTGTAATGCGCTGAAAAATCCAGTAGAAATATTGTTAAATTATCTGTAGATTTCATTCAATTGTACTACATTGTGAATGAGAGAGATTTTATTCAGTGTCCCTTAATGATAAAATAAAACTTTTTGTTACCTCCTAAAACATTATATTTAGTTTCATTCCCTATTTTATAATATCACAGGTAAAAATCTAATGAATGATAATGAAATGGTTTTAACTTGAATCATGATAAAGGTAAAGTAGCTATGGAAAATATATTATTTAAACTAAAAGGATTTTAATTTATTTAGTTTTGAAGTTCAAGCTCTTTCACAGACAGTGTGTATGTTTAAATGAGCATACCATGAAGTATGATGATTAGACCCTAAATACTTAATATGGAAAAAATAGAAATATTTTGTATAATATCATAAAAATTAAGCTATGAATCTGAGATGTAATGGATTGAAAATTTTCCAAAACCTAAGAATAATAAAATATTTGTATGATTTTTATCTGAAAATGTTTCAAAATAATTTTTAAAGACTGAGAGCTAACTTCAACTCATGAATAGAGGGTAAAACCAATATGAAAGTTAAATAAAATGGTTTTACTTTCCCAATATTAGATTATGATTAATTTCAAGCACTATTGATTATCAATTATTGATTATATTGAAAATCCAGAGTTCATAATATCTAATTATTTGAATGTTATGAATATATTCACATAAAAAATACACATTTTATTTATGTGAGTTTAAATATACTTCCACATAAATAATTTATTCTCTCAGTAAAGAACAAATGAGTGACTTTTTGTTTGGTTTGTTTTATGTATGAATTAAAGTTTTGGAAATTTCCATGAAGCAACGGTGACTGTCCTATGTAACAGTGCAATGCTGTACAATGTTTCCTTTTTCTTCACCTTTTGGTTTAACTATTAGTGCTGCGTTTTTCTTTAATGATTATTTTATCAGTTAAATTACATAGTTTGTTTATACCTAGGACAATATTGGAAAACTATTAACTTTTTTATCATCTCTAGGGCATCCTGCTTGGGTCACCTTCTAGCCTATTTGTTTCTGCTACTCTACATATTTAATACCCGTGAATTTTCTTTCATAATATTTGTTCACTCACCCACATCATTAATAATGTTAAATGAGAACGAGCCCAGCACCAGGACTCCCTTCCACCTTGAAAGATTATGCTGATGTAGAGGTTGTATCTGATTGAATTCCTTTTCATTCTTCAAGGATTATTCATGTGGAATCAGCTTTCCAGGGATGGAAATATTAATACATATTTAAAACAAAGTACTTTAATGCACATTGAAAGGGTGTCCAAAACACTGTGAGCACACTGACAGAGGATCATTTTTTGAGGTTTAGGGAAAAATGACAAGTAAAATCTGAAGAAAGGGTAGGTAGAGAAAAGAACAACTTTTTCTTTGCCAATTTCTTAAGGACCATTTGAGAAAATGTTTCAGTTTTTCAAACTCCAAAATCATACATTTGTTGAGATTATTAATTTGTTTAAATTGACAATATGTGTTTCCATTCAATTATTGGAATAGGAAAATCATTTGTCAAGAAATTAGATTTCTAATCTGGGAGGTCTATTTTCCTATAATTGAAGTTAATATATATATTTTGTAAAAAAAAGTATTTTGATGTTTTTCTATTCTTTCAAAAGTCACTATTCATATTAACAGTGTAATAGAAACAAGTGAAATAAGAAATTTTACATTTTCTGTATTTAAATTAAACTGGAGATAGGAGAGGTTGTTGTTGTTGTTATTGTTTTCCAGAGAATATAACAAGCTTTGCACAGCACAGCTCTATTTCAATAAAAATAATATTTTCCCAAAAACAATATTGAGCACGGAAATAAAATGGAAAACAAAGGCACAAATTTTTAGAGATCACCTTATTTTTCCTTTTTATTTGTCTTTTTCAATTTCCACTTTATTTTATCCTTTCTTTTTCTCTTTCTTTTCAATTATTGGGGAGACATTGATTAATAAAATTATATAGGTTTCAGGTATACAGTTTTATAATACATCATGATTATATTATGTTGTGTTCGCCACCCTAAGTCAAATCTCCTTTCATCACTCTTTATCACAACTTTACTCTCTCCTACTTTTCCTCACCCCTTTTTTCCCTCTCATAATCATCATAGTGTCTGTCTATGTGGGTTTTTTTTTCTTAAGTCCTTCAGATTTTTCACCCACTCCCCTCCTCCTCCATTCTGACAACTGTCAGCCTGTTTTCTGTACATATGAGTCTGTTTCTATTTTGCTTGTCAGTTTAATTTGTGCATTAGATGCCACAAATAAGTGAAACCATATGGTATTTGTCTTCTCTGATTTGTTTATTTCAACTAGGTAATATATTTTCTTGGCCATAGTTGTATTAAAATAAAAAATACAAGAGAGAGATTGAGAAGATCATCAAATATTTGGAATTTAAATAATGTACTTCTAAATTATGCATATCTTAAAAAAATCCAATAAGATATTTGAAATTGTTTTGAATTAAATAAGTGTTAAAATGCAACATGCTGAAATGCCTGGACTAAAGTTAAATCTATAAACACACAGGAATTTTACATATCAAATGTTCATATTCAAAAGCCAAAAATAATCTAGAATCAATGATATAATCATCCACCTCCAAAATCGATAAGAACAAGTTCAAATAAAATGAAAGCAAGAGTACATATAGCCAAAAAAATTAAAAGTAAGATCTCAAAAAGATATTTGTATAAACTTTTTTCCTTTTTATTGGTTAAACTGGTTCCATTAGCTTCTTTGCTTCATTCACCCCAATGTTTCTTTTGTTCAACAAAATCCCTGGCTCATTTATGTCTCAAAGGTTTTGTATTGATACGTCCTCTCATTAATTCTGCTGGCAACATTCCAACTCTGCATTCCAGGGTTTCATGTTAACATTGTGAAATTAGACACGGTGGGAGTACTGTGCCCATGAGAAATCAGCAAATACTATAAATCAAGGCTTTGTTATCTGGGACAGGTTTTTATTAACACCACTGCTTAGTAACTGTAACTTAAACTGATTTATCAAATCAGCTGTGAAAATAGAGAATTACATTTCATACATATTTAAAAATCAAAACATGTACTTTTAAAAACTTCTTTATATCTAATTTATCTAATTAAACCTTTGGGACAACTTTGATATCTATCCCCAGGAGACAAGAGAGTTGAGTGATCACTTAGCAGTTAATTTTGAGGTGATAGGGATGACCCCTTGTGGAGAATTTGCAGTTCTCAGAACAATTAGATTCAAAGTGGGTCATAGCTTACATGATTTTTAGAACACCTCTCAAGAGGATGCTTAGTTTTTTTTTTTTTTATTGTTTTTGGCCTTAAAATGTACATTAAGCATTTGTTTTCTGGCTTTTTAAAAAAGTATACTTCTAATAGTGGAGAAATGCTTGTGGGATAAATATACTAAAGTATTTGTGCTCATATTTTAATTGTCATGGTTCGTATTTTGACACTTTACTGACCGACATCTTAGTTTTATAATAATTAGCATTTATTTAATTCATTTAAACTAAAAGAAAAATAGTTCACCTATTAATAATTTAACACGTTTTTAAACAGATATTTTCTTTAATTTCAAATTCTGTCTATTTCATAGTGAGAAAGTAATTTATAGAAAATAATGTTCCAAAAATAGCATTTAGTCCTAATCCCTGATTAAAACTTTTTATAAAGGAGAAATTCTCTTGACTGTATTAGTGTCAAAAGTAATCTTCCCACACACAATGATGGACGTTCCATTTTATTTAGATAGACTATTCATACTGATATAACTAAAGAATGTAATCTTGTGTAACATACATATATGCAAGCAATTCATGACTATGTGGTGTGCTGAGACAGAGATAAGCTCCTATGTGGCATTGATTTATTTAGGCTGCTGTTTGCTGGCTAACACACCAACCCTCAAGTTGTAACAGTTATGTAGTCTCTGTTTGGTCCAGATGATGGAGGTGTTTAATTTGTTTTACCCCTAACATTCATAAGATTGAGTAAACCTTCCTTTAGCTCAGTCTTGGATTTTAAGAGATCACTATAGAATCCCCAGTGGGGAGGGACATTCTACATGGTAAAACTCCACCCAGGTGGTTCTTCCCTACTCCCTTCCAATGCTATGCCTTACTATGAACAAGCTGGAAACTGAACTAGTAATGATAGACTTTGTTCAATTTCTGTACCCCCTGAGATGGGTATTGTTGAGGAAGAGCTAGTTCTTAGAACTAGTTAGAGCTAGTTAGAGCTCTAACTAGTTAGAGCTAGTTCTTAGAGCTAGTTAGAGCTAGTTAGAGCTCTAACTAGTTAGAGCTAGTTCTTAGAGCTAGTTCATGAGGAAGAGCATGTTCTATGCCAGACACCAGAAGTCCATGTTGGTTTTTATATAATTCTTGAATCTTAGGCTGCAGTATCCTTGCCTTTAAGAAGACAAATTTCAGGAAGTAAAAGGTTTAAGGCAACCTACAATTTTCCCTTCATGATTTTGTATAATGTACAAAATATCACATTAAATGCATGCATAATATGTATCATGTGTAAATATATATTAAATTATATATTAAGCATTCACATTAAAATACCATTTTTTACAAAAGCATTTTTCTATGAAAGTTTACAGTGGTGTAGTTCTTCACAAGACTGGTACATGTGTGAATCACCTACCTGATTCCTGGTTTTCCCCAACCCAAGGAAGTAAAATAGGGAAACCTGAGAATACTCTATTTCAAGATGACCAGGGTTATTAATTACTGATAGTCGTATGGTTGGTTATATACAAGGATGTAGCATAGGGGTTTTGGTTATGCTCAATTACTAAAAGGATTTTTGAATTAATATTTATTCTTATAAAGGAAAGAGCCACACTTAGTGGCAACAATAAAACTTAGAAATGCCCCATTTCAAATAGCTTTCTTAATCAGCAAATCTATCTTATGTGTTTGAAGTGTGACCAAAAAAGTTATTCTTATCCAAGATTATGCTTTTATGTTCAATGAGATACTTACTTTAATCCTATTACAAAATTCTTAGCATGTCTCAGAAGAAAAATTAAACAAGCAAACCAACAAATAAGTAAATAAATAAAAAATTCTAAGGAATTTTAATGAATCAAAACTGACTGGTATCACATTTTTTATTATAATTTTCATGATTTTTGCAGCATTTGGCTCTAATACCCATTCACCCCTTCATCAGTTAAAAAAAAAAAAGAACTCTAATTTTTATCTGGACACATTCTTACTGGAAAAAAATATTATATTCCAAATTATTCCTTGACACTAGGCATGATAATTGTGATTAATTTTTGGACCATGAATTGCAAGTGGAAGAAATATAACTTCTAAGAAGTTAACTAAATGTGAGGGGTCTGTCTTGTTTTTTCTGCCTTTATTCTTCTGGACAGGGAGCTGTGGTGGCTGATCTGGAACATCCAGATGACAGCATAAGATGCGGCATTTTAAGGAAGGCAAAGCAACGAGGTAAAATGAGTCTGGATGTCTGGATGTCTGTCTCACCTGGGGTGTTTGTGCATAGCTAAGAGGAACAGGATAACCTGCCAATATTACTTAGGTGAATTCTTAGCCTTGTCTGTACATTAGAATCATTAGAAAAAGTTTCATAAAACATCAATGCCCAGTCCTATAAAGGTCCCTGGAAAATTGCCCGTGGCCTGTAACTTCCACTCAGTGATCTCTAACCCAGTCTTAACCATCTATTTATCCAGAGACCATAAGCTGCTTCTGAGTCATCTTGCCCTCCCCATCTTCACATATGGACTTGAACTTACTCCCTGCCTTTCCGTAACCAGGAGTGGAACAGTATTTGTCCTTTGACTGACTTTTGTGCTGCAGAAACTTGTCAAAACAAACAAACAATCAAACAAACAAAAATCCCTGAAAGTATGGTTTAATCTTTTAATCTCAAAATTAAATCTGTTCACAGTCACATTATTTTAGAGTCTGATTTAGTTCAACTAGGGGAGGCCCAGGGACCAGTGTTCTTCCTTCTCAGCCAGATGGAGATTGCTGGGAACATGTTATTATACATCCAGCTACACAGAGATGACCATAACCAGTGATTTGGTTAATTGTACAAATTCAAATTTTTGTTAGTAAAAGTGGAATTCCAAACCATAACTTTCTAAGTACATGATATGGGGCAAGATGAAAATCTTTGAGTCACAAATTTGATCATCACAAAAACAGAGATCTCCAGTCATGCCCTTCCACATTAAAAAAAGAAAATAAGAAAGAATCAGAGTACCTACTAGTAATTTGAAGCATTTATTTTTAAAGTTTAAATGATTGAATTAAGCTGATTGTAAAGTTGTATTGTACAGGAAAGTTCTTAAGTCCTGAAAAAATGGCACTTGTAAGTGATTTTATTTTATAAAATTAAAAAAAGATAAAAGTTTTGATTTTCATGTTCTTTTATATTATTGTCATGGGACCAAATTAGCTATTATTTAATTTAAATTACAATCAATGCTAATTTAAAGTTTTAAGTCTTATAGTAATTATAATTTATTTCAAACAGGTATTCATGATATTACCATTTGATGAAAACCTATGACAATAGTATTTGTTTAAATAAAATGTTCAGATTTTAATTCTCTTTTATAATGGCCCATAAACTTGTAGTTAAATTTTTTTTCCTACTGTACAAGGTTTTCATGTAACAAAGTATTAGAAGCTAAAGTACCCACATAACATGAGTATGAACAGAAAACACCATTCCTGAATAAGTACAGGCTTTATAATTTAATTATATTTACACTGATGAGTGCACACAAAGGAAAATCAATTTGTGGGAGTTTATTTCATTGATATTGAAATTGTATCTTCCTTGATAAGCTTGGCACAAAGTATGTACTTTGTCTTCTAAATTCATTACATCATTCTTTTATCTGTTTTCTGCAGTGTTTTATATTTTTATGTGGGCTTTCTAGTTGGGTTGTCAAAATTGGTTTTCCAAACTACAGAATAATAACTTCCAATATGTACCAAAAAATCGCATTTATTATAGAGACACAGTAAAAGGGCATAAAATGAGTATAAATATCCAATTTATTCAAGGTTCTTCTGGAATCATTCTGAAAGTATTAAAAAGAATAGGCTGAAAACTCAGGTTTATAACATTGGTATTGTCTTTACTGACTTAATACCATTAAAGCTTGTTCAGCAGGCATTTAGAAATGAGAAAAAATATTTTTTTCCTTTAACTATATGGCAAAAACTCCAGGAAGAAAGATAGAAAACAACTGCAATGTACTCACGCAAACAAAATGGCCATAGATATCCCTTCAAATCAATCAATCAATCAATCAATCAGAAGAGCTGTCATTCATTCCCTCTGAAACTCACAAGTACTTCTTCCACCATAAACTTGCTGGTGTCCTGAATATGACCATCCCAGAAGTAAGCTCTACATCTTCCCCATGCCTTGCATGTTAGAAGTCAGAGGTGGAATCCTCACCTTATTTAATTTCCATGCTTTTGGAAAATTTTAATTCTATACCCAGGAATAGCATAATCTATTCTCCCAGGCACAAGCAAGCATTTGCACTCCTGAGTGTGAGCTTTATCAGTTAAATTGTCGGCAGCAAGCTGATAGATCTTTTTCTTGTGTTCTGTTTCACTGAATGATATTTATAATTTATCTCACCTTAGTCTTCCATCTATAGAAGCCTGCCTCTCTCCAGATCAATCCTTTTATTAATGATCTATTACTGTTTTACTTATTACATTGAAACTCAGTGGACAAAAAAACATTCATGATGCCACAGTTTCTCCAGGCCAATTATTAATTAGATCCTACAGTTCATGTTCTCTCACAAGACTGCAGTCTGGTGGTTGTTCTGGACTGCCATCACCTAAGGCATAACTCGAGAAAAACCCACTTCCAAGATCATTCTAGCGGCTGTTGGCAGGGCATAAGTTTTCACTGGTGTTGGTGGTGACCTTGGTTTCTTGTCATGTGGGTTTCTCATAGAGTGTCTTTCAACATGGCAATTGATTTCTCTTAGAGTGTGAGAGTGTGGTAGAGACAGTTCCCAGAATAGAAATCACAGTTTTTATGCAATATAATCCTGGAAGTGGTGTCCCATCACATCTGCCATAGACAGTTTGAGAGAAGTGAGTCAGTTGTTCTGCCAAAGCTTAAAGGTGGGGGATTTCTCCAGGGTATGGCTACCAGAATGTAGGGACTAAATGGGGAGATTGTAGAGGTTGCCTATCAAGTTTCTAAAATAATAAGTTACTGAGCTGCTGTTTACTAAATTAAGCACAGAAATCTTTTACCAATGTCCTGTCCACCCTGCATTCGTCAACAGTTCCCACTGAAGCTGGCCTTCTGCATCATGAAGACATCCAACTATCAGCACCGCCACTTTCTGCCCTTCCAGGAGATCCTTCCTGTAGGTCAGGGGTCAAACTCATTTTCACAGGGGACCACATCAGCCTCATGGTTGCCTTCAAAGGGCCGAATGTTCTTTTAGAAGTGTATGAATGTAGTTACTTCTTAACTGTTAAGGAGTTGAAATTACATTTGGCCTTTTGAAGGCAACCATGAAGCTGATGTGGCCCCCCAGTGAAAATGAGTTTGATGCCCCTACTGTAGGTAGTTACTCCCTATGAACCAAAATAGTCTATTGTTTTTCTCAACCCTCACTTCATGTTAGAATCAACTGGGGACATTATTAAAATTCTAGTGTCCTGAAAAAACTGAGATTAATTGAACCAATATTTCTGGGACCAGATATTGGGCACTAATACTTTATAGAAACTCTTATTATGATTCTAATATACAGTCATACTTGGCAATCAACATTGTACATACTATGGTTAAATATTTTAAGCAGTCTATTCCCAGTAACTGAAAACAGGGGTTGTCCAACTTCCCCTCTTGAGCTAACTCTGATATACCACCTGACTTTTTTATTTATTGTTGTTCAGTTACAGTTGTCCCATCTTTTCCCCATTGCTCACTCCTACCCTGCCACCCCCAATCTCACAGTCAATCTTCCCCATTGTCTATGTCCATGAGTCCTGTATGCATGTTCCTTTGCTTGACCTTTCCCCTTCTTTGCCCTGTTATCTCCCTTCCCCTCCCACTCTCCTCTGGTCACTGTTTGTTCTTTATTTCCAAGTCTCTAGTTCTACTTTGATCATTTGTTTGTTTTGTTGATTAGGTTCCACTCATGGGTAAGATCATATGGTATTTGTCTTTCACTGCCTGGTTTTTTTCACTCAGCATAATGTTCTCCAGTTCCATCCATGCTATTGCAAAGGGTAGGAGCTCCTTATTTCTCTCTGCTGCATAGTGTTCCATTTTATAAATGTGCCATAGTTTTGTTTTGTTTTTTAATCCACTCATTTACTGATGGTCACTTAGGTTGCTTCTAACACTTGTCTATTGTAAATTGTGCTGCTATGAACATTGGGGTGCACAGGTTCTTTTGGATTGGTGTTTCAGCACTCTTAGGATATAATCCCAGAAGGGGGATCACTGGACCTTAAGGCAGTTCCATTTTTAATTTTCTGCAAAAATTCCATATCTTTTTCCACAGTGGCTGTACCAGTCTGCATTCTCATCAACAGTGCACTAGGGTTCCCTTTACTCCACATCCTCTCCAACACTTGTTGCTTGTTAACTTGATTATTATGGCTATTCTGACCATTTAATTATTTGAGGAAGCTCCAAACTGTATTCCATAGAAACTGCACCAGATTTACATTCCCACCAACAATGAACAAAGGTCCATTGTTATGATGCTCATTCTGACCAGTGAGAAGTGGTATCTCATTGTGGTTTTAATTTGCATCTTTCTGATGGCTAGTGATGTTGAGTACTTTTTCATGTGACTTTGAGCTTTTTTTATGTCCTCCTTGTAGAAGTGTCGGTTCAGGTCCCTGATCCATTTTTTAAAAATTGGATTGTTTGTCTTCCTGGTGTGTAGTCATGTGAGCTTTTTCTATATTTTGAAGATCAAACCCTTGTCTAAGTTATCATTGGCAAATATTTTTTCCAATACAGTTGGTCCCCTATTCATTATGTTGATGTTTTCTTTAGCTGTGAAGAAGCTTTTCAGTTAGATATAGTCCTACTTGTTTATTCTTTCCTTTATATCGCTTGCCCTAGGGGATGTACTGGTAAAAATATTGCTGCGTGGGATATCTGAAACTCTACTGCCTTTGTTTTCCTCTAGGATTTTTATGGTGTCTCAACTTATATTTAATTAAATATTTTATCCATATTGAGCTTGTTCTGGTGTATGTTGTAAGTTGGGTTGTCCTACTTGCTGTGTCAGACTAACTCAGATATACCACCTAATTTTAAAACTAAGCTTTATTAGATCCTAGTCACATTTATGTACTATCTATGGGCTGTTTTTGCACTACAAGGTCAGCATTGAGTATTTACTACAGAGAGTGTAGAGCTCATAAACTGAAAAGAATCATAATCTAGCCCTGTACAAAGACTGCTGATCTCTGATCTGTCTGCTGTCACATCTTATTTTTTTTTCACTATCATGTTGCCAGCTTCTTCCTTGAAATAACTCAAATATTTCTACATATTTCTACACATTTCTCACCCTTGAACACTATGGAAGGAAATCATACAGTCAAAAACAATGCTTTTCTCTTGAGATACTGATCATCATTATAAACTGGACTCTTAATTGTGGCTGACATAACTTTTCAAAAACTTCTACTGTCCCCTAATTGTTGACATCCTCTTCCTCTACTCTCTTATCTCAGGAGATACTTTTGCCACTATTACTGAGAAAATAAAAGTCCCTGAACTCCCACTTCTTCAGCTTCCTGGCACTGAATCAATGTACCTGCCTCCACTTGCAGCCATCACCTTTCTCTCTGGTCCTGTGAAGGTGATTGGGCTCCTCCCTCTGTTGAAGGTGAATTCCTTTCTCTGATCTCAGCATCTGTTCTCACCTGATTTTGTGAGTAAATTTACATTTTTAATAATCACCTCTCTCCACTATAAATTCAACATTCCCACCTAGATATTTTTCATCAATATTTATATAGACTGCTTGGTTTCTATGAACACTTTTTTTTATCAATAGTTGTCACTTGAGATTGCTAACTATTTTTTTAAAGCTTCATGTCTATATAAGTCAAATTTCTACTCAACCTGTCAACCTTCCCCCACCTCAGCTGGACAAGCTGCTCTAGAAAGTAAATCTTCTACCTATCTGTTGTGCTAAAAGAAGAATCATTACCGCCCTGGCTGGTGTAGCTCAGTGGATTGAGCGTGGGCTGCGAACCAGGCATTGCAGGTTCGATTCCCAGTCAGGGCACATATCTAGGTTGCAGGCCATGTCCCCCAGCAACCACGCACTGATGTCTCTCTCTCACTCTCTCTCTCTCTCTCTCTCTCTCCCCCTCCCTTTCCTCTCTAAAAATAAATAAATAAAATCTTTTAAAAAAGAAGAATCATTACTAAGTTCTTTAATAATGGTAAGAGATTTGGTAACTTAACTGTTCTTGATAGAAATTTTCAAATTACACACTTGTATTTTCATGCAAAGCCCATCAACATTTTACTACTCTCACATGATAATCCTCTCTATGGCTTCTATGGTTTGAATGACTTCATGTGAAAGAATTTTTACCGGTGGCGGGACATCCCGGCTGTCCCGCAGTATTAATCTCAGCTGCGGCTATTCATTAAACACGCGTAATTCACAGGATTGATCCTAATCCTGTGGGGATACAGAGAAACATGGTTACATCCTCTCATGGGGAGAGCCCTGTTCCTTTGTCCCAGTGGGTTTTTATTGAGAAAGTAGACACAGTTTGTGGATTCACAGTCTGGCAGAAGGGATCAAAGGGAACAGGTAACTTACAAAGATGCTAACATAGTCCCTGTTGTGATTCCAGGCAGAGATTGGAGTTTTATCATATGAAAAGGACTATATGGCTCAAAGGCCTAGTTTTGGTTTCCTGTCTGTGCTTTCAAATTCTAAGTTAATAACATTCTCCAGCAAACAGATCTCACAGGATCTTGCATATTCTATGTCCCAGGCCTAATTACCTCCGGGGTCTGGGGTCTCTGGTCTGAGCTGTCCCTTTGTCTGTTTGCTTAGCCCTGAGAAGGGCAGGAGACAGAGGCAGCCAGGAGACTTGGATTTAAGTACAAAGACTCAGGCTAAGAGGGGGCAGGGGTTGATGTCGATCACCCCTTCCTTTCCACAGCCCCTTCATTTCCACAGCCTCATGAGTCTTATTCCAGAGGCCTTTATGTGGTCAGCACCTGTCTTAGGTCCATTCTCCACCTTAGAGAATTGTTACCCATCATTGGTTAACTGATCAAGCATTAAAGGCCAGGCACAGAACAGGTAGCGTTCATGACAGGAGAATAAGTTTTTGTCTCCTTAGTGGCTCCTGGTCCAGTGGTCTCTCACTCAGCCCAAGTCACAGGGGGTTACAGCTTCCTGAGACCAGGCAGGGCAGCCCTCAACACCTCATGTTAAATTGACTCTTCTTCTCCTCACTTAAAGACACTTCAGTTTTGTTAAAGAGAAAAATTTTATGGTGGACACTCACTAGAAACAGAAAAGATTTATTTAGGATTGTTGCAATACTCGAGTATTGCAACGGGGGAGAGAGATTGTATTCAATTCAGATAAGCAAACACAGCTGAGGACTTGCAGTGAAAGGGCAGAACTGAGTGAGGGCTCAGTGGAAGAAAATCAATTAGATATTGAGTACAGGCATTCTTGTAAAAATGGATTTTGTTAAAGAGAGGAAAAGGTGAGCCACTATCAAGAGTGAGGACCTCTAGATACACTGTTTGCCAGGTTTCTTTACTAAAACTGGAATTGAGAAGAGGGCCAAGAGGAGCCTGGCTTTTTGATAAAGGATGGAGTCCCTTTTAGTTTCCCTGCTCTAAGTGGCTGCTTTGCTGGAGACCTTGTTAAGACACATGCATTCTAGAAGTCCTTCAATACACCCTATTTAAGATTCAGGAGTCTTCCAGGACAGTTCATCCATATTAAAAGTTCATCACTTGCTTCTCCTAACACAAACAAGAAGACTTGCTCTCTGAACCTCTAATCACCAAGAAGAATTAAAATGTCTAGTGCACCTCTTCCAATTGTGACTAAAATATTAAAATATGTAACATACTGCTAGCAGTATTTGGTTTTCAAACTATGCTTATGAATTAAAAAAATTAAAAGTACCATATTAATTACATTTTATATTTTACTAGTTACATGATATATGTGTGCACTTATGTACATGTATACCCAGTTTATAGTATTAAAAGATAAACTGAGGCATACTAAATTTTTAAGAGTTTATTTGAGCAAAAGTCGATTTGAACCAAGCAGCATCTAGCAGAGAGAAGCTACAAGGAGCTGTATGAAATAAAAGACTTCATAGGCAGAAGGGAGCAGGAACAAGGAAGTTATAGTGCCTTAAAAGCAGGTTGATTTTTGCAGTTACTTTTCTTTAGGGAATGGAAGAGGTTTCTCATGTAGATTACCCAACTGGTGTTTATCAAGCCATTCCTCATAGAGTGGTTTAGGATTCCATTTAGGGGAGAGCCAAAACTGAAATTAAGTGAGTCTTAGTTTGATGATAGGGAGCTTAGATAAGGAGCTCCATTCTGGATGTGTTATCTTATCTTCTTTTTTTTTTTTTTAAACAAGGAAACAGTCTCTACTTTTCTACTTTCTGACTTTTATTATCTCATCAGAAAAAGACATAAAAGGTACATTGGTAACAGCTCAGTTCTGGTTATGCTCTAATAAACAATTTGAAATCTTTGACTGAGATACATTGATACTTTTTATTGTATTTGATGTTTCAAAGTGCAGATTCGTAATTATATATTTAATATTACAATTATGCTAGATGTGACAAGCTATACATATGATGATGTAGCTTGCTACAGTAATCTTTGCTGACTCAAATAACATCAGTAATATTGCCATTGCAATAGAGTTTATCCTCCTTTTAATTTACATAGTGGTTGCATTCTTGAAAGTTGTTGTATAAATTAATCCACTCCAAAGAGTCTACATGTGGAACATTTAGTGTCTTGACTAAATGATTACAGATTGTCAGGTAAATATCCTTACTGGAGTGTTTGATGAGGAGCACTTCTTCGCAGCGTAGGAAAGTGAAGAATTGCATTGCTGACCTCGACATGTAAAATGCAACTGACATCTTCCAACCATGTTAACAAGTGAAATACCCAGGAATTTATGGACAGAGTAAGCTGGCACAGTAATATTTGAGAACCAATACCTCTGGCAGGCACATGAGCATTTCAGTAAGATGTCACATATATGAAAAAGGCCATAACTTAATTACTTTGTATGCACTAATATTCTAATATAGTTTATATAGTAAACTAAACTATAAACTAATATAGTTTATATTCATAAACTATATGTCTGCAGATATTTACCATGATATTTAGATAGTCGGCTGATATTTTTTATTTTCTATACAAGTATTTTATATACTGTAGATTTTTTTCTGATTTTCTTCATGACGACTTATAAAAAATCTTTGGTAGATTTTTACTCAATGATTTTCTCAATTAATATATGATATTGAAAACAAAAAGTGGGATGAATAACAGTCTATGTATATGTTTTGTGGTAATTATGGAAGTTAGCTCTAAGCCATATAAGTTTTCTCAAATTCATACTAAAATTTTAATCTTTGTATTTCTAACAAAAACGTGAGGTTGGAAGAAGCAAATTAACTCAAGAACCATTAGTTCTGAAAGAAGTAATGTAGATTTTCAGACTTTTTGACATGAAATTTTCTTAATAATACTTTAATACATACCTGAATATTTTTTTTAGGTAAACGTATATTTACATTGCTATCTTCATCTTAAAATAAAAATTATAATACATATATTATGTAAGTATAAAAAAACATTATTTTCTTTATGATGCTTGTTTTCCATTTTCAAAGCTAATACATTTACTTTATAAATCCTTATTCAATTAACACAAAAAGTTAATGCTCATTTTCTGAATGAATTAAAAAGTGATAAAAATATCATAAAATTTACCAAGACCCTGTTTAGTTTATAATTAATTCACGTAAATAATATGGTTAAGAAAATTAATTCCAGTAGAGCATTAATATTTATGTAAGTAGACCCAGAATAGACCTGAGTACAATATCTAATTGCTATCTTTAAAAACTTTATTATCATTGCTTTCTAAGATTGCACAAAATCCAATTATGTATATTAATTTAATTATTAAAACCCAAAATTTTCTTGATTGGTTTGTTATTATGTCCACAGAGTGCTAAAAATATACCAGCATACAACCAGTTCTGCTCTAAACAATATTCAATAGTATGGATCAAATAACATCCCTTTTTATTACAAAATCATAAGCATGTAATTTTGTAACATAATGATATCACACTCAAGCACAACATATGATATTTTATGTAAAATGTTCACATTAAAACCATAAATTACTACACCCATATTATTACCCTACCAACCACAGTCAAACAGGTGTTACTTGTGCCGAATCCTGTATACATTTAAAAACTTTCTGCCATAAAACACTGGGCAATCAATACAGTGGGGTTTGTGGGAAGAACAGAATTAAGGACACAGCACATGTGGGGAAAAATAATAAATTATAGCACATGTTTACATAACACATGAATGGTTAAACACATAAATTCTACATTCAATATTGCACTTTTTTTAAACTACCTCAAATTTGCTGATGGAAGTAGATATTGGAGGGGTTATAACCTGTGAGTTATTATGCAGTAGTGAAAGGAGGGTTCTCCGTGATTGGAAAGCCATAGCTACTAACATGTAGTTAATTAAGGTAGCTGTTAGATATCTGAGGTATACACGTGTTTGCATTTTGTGTTTTTATGTGCCCAGTTCAGCTGGTCTCTTTTCCTGCACTCACCTGGTATATCTTTAGGTCACATTGTCACATAAGCAAACCCATCTCCACACTGTACCTCTTTGTCCCTCAATATATTCATCCCGTTAGAACAAGTTCATGTTTTCAAAATAGGCATTAGAGTAGAACTGTACACTATGTGCCTTCTTTGGAGCAAAAGATTTCAATGGCATGTATTTGTGCGTGTGTGAGTTTATTAAAGTGTAGATTTTACTGAATCTCATATAGGAAGAGATTCCAAAGCGTATGTGTGGAACTGGGTAGAATCGTGGAAGATAAACATGGACATAAAAAGCCCGTTACTTTGGCCTTTGATGAGTGACATTATTCCATCAGTCAGACATCTCCACAATCTAAAATATATTTTTACATTGTGTATTCTTTTTAGTTATTTATGAGAAATTAATAACTCTACTAATTACCTTAGCTATAAAGAACCAATAACTCACATAGACATTGTATATTTGTGAAGCCATTTTCAAGTTAAATTACAATAGAAGGGAATGAACACACATGATGACCTGTTGGCTTTATGTGGTAGAGCTGGTTAACTACAGGACTGTTTATTATTGCATTGAAAGCAGGTAGAACAAAACAATTCAACTAGAGCATCTATCAGTTCAACCAAACTGAAAGTGACTTTTGTCATTAAGTCCTTCCCTAGAGCACTGACCAGTCTTTAATTTGCCTTAACATTTAACACTGATACACTATTTAAATTTTTTTGGTCTCTGTCTACTCAAATATAATTAAAGCTCAATAAGAGGAGGAATTTTTGTAATTTAGTTTATTCTTGTTCATTTGTTTGTCTTCTATGTCTATAATCATTCCAAGTATAGAACAAGTATTCATACTTCATTCTCTTTTAAAGAGAAGACACAATTTTAACCTGAGTGGAGGGAATGCATGTTTGCACCTGGCTCTGATTATATATTGTTTTTGTGACTCTTTTTTCTACCAAAATGGTAAATTAATGTTAGAAAAAAATCACTTAAAGTAATTTTATGTCTGCAGGATATTTTCCTCATATGAAATTTAAAAACAATAATAGTACTTTTGACTTTTATGTTAATTCAGTATTGGATAAAATTTTCACAATACAATATACTATGCACTTGAAAACTCCTCATTAATTTAAGTGCTGGCATTTATGAATATGTAGCATGTAAGGGTGGGAGGAAGGATGATGAAAATCTGTATTCTATGTATCTTTTTCCCTATAACATAATTTGGTAGTATATTGATTTTTCTACTCTATTCCCCCAGTAAAATTTTACAATGGGCATTTTGGCAACTCTGGATATAAGGAGAAATTTTAATATGCTACACTTAGACAAGAGGTGACTTCATTTTGATTTTCCATTTAAAGTTTACAGTCTAATTAAAGAAATGCACATATATCTGGAGGTAATTGTGAGTAATAAAAACATATAATTATTATTATCAGTGAACATTACTACAACTGATACATATAAAGAAAAGAACTATCAGCATTATGCAAATGTATATTCTCTGTAAGGATTAGTTATAGTGAAAACAATAAAATAATTCAACACATTTGGAGCTCATATACCATATCTTTTGTGATCATCTTTACTATGTATTCAAAAATATTTCTGTGTGGAAAGCATTTTTATGATGATCTTTTTAAATAAAAGTATTTAGCATGGTATAAAATTACATTGAAGAACACAATTATTTTTCTCTCTAGAACACACATAATAAAATACAATTATCTTTTTTTTTCATAGACATAATTTCAGTGGTGTTACTTGACCCTGCAAAATAAAGATACTTTTTTCTTAATGTTACTGTAGGTAGCAGCTAGTTATGAGCAGCTGGGGGGGTAATAAAGCAGGGCCTCCACCATTACAATCTAACAGAGATCCTAAAACAGAAGGCAGGAAACAAAAGTGAGACACACCTCACTTGTTGACCTAGCAGTCCAGAGCCTGGTCTGATAAGATGGCCGGGTATTCCCAACATCATGAGCAGAACTATGATAGCACAGGAGGAGGGAAGTCCTTGAAAGTCTGTGTGCATCATTTCCACTAGCCGGGAAAGAAAGCCTTAACAACTGTATATTAATCTCAAGGTCTGAGAGTGAGAGTAGGAGAGGCAACCTACAAGCCAACGAAACTATATAACCACTGACCCCCAGTAGTCATTGCACTGGGATTAGCCAGGTGCCAACTTGCAGCTAGGTGCTAAAGTGTATAGAACAAACTTACTAACAACTTATTTCCTCTATATATTTCATAAGTCAACTTGCTGTCTCTTTTCCATTATATGGGTTTGTTTGCCTCTCATTTGAATCTGCCACTTGTGGGTGAGGCAAGAACTGAGGAACAAGCATGGGGTAAGGGAGGCCCTGACTCTGTCTCTACCCAGTAATTCTAAGGTAAGTGTAGTATAGTAATTATTCACTCAGAGTGTAGTTCCATTTGTAGGGTCTGAAAACTTTTCCCTTCTTTTAGTCTAGGTTTTCTGGTCTAATAACTAAATTGACATAAAACAGATTAACAGGAGTAAAACAAATTTTGTGTGTATAGGAGCCCTGTAAAAATGTGAGACTCCTGCATAGTCAGGTCACTGAAGCGTATGTACCATGGTGAGCTAAGGAGATAGGGTAGGAATCTGGGGCTTCAGTTGGGAGGAAGACAGTTGAGAGGGATACAAGAAGAGCAAATGTTTGGTAAACAGATGTTTGTCATGCCATGTAGATAAATATCTCTGATATTAAATATTACCTCTGGTAGTAGCTCTCTGTTAGCACAGGGTACCTCTCCAGTCTCTTAGATAGTTAATTCAGGAGATATAAAACTCTCCTGAGTCTGCGGGGTCCCAGATTGTCTTCAGTTCCAAATAATCCAATGCCAATGGGGCACACTCTTGGGTGTCAGATTCTTCTCCCTCGCACAGTCCAAGAAGAGAAGATCTGCAGATCATGCAGAGGGGTGATGAATGTCTCAGTCCCTCAGAGTTCTAGAGAGAATTTGGAAATTCTTATTTGTTACCATGCATATAGACAGATGACAGTTCAACAGTGAACTCTACGAACATACAAAATCTCTCATTTCTCCCCAGAAAGCTTTCCTAAAGTAAATATATACAGTTTCTCTCTACAACTCACTCATGCACGCATGGAGGGATGCATTATTTAGAAGGTTGGTGAGTGTCCTGGCAGGAAAGCCTGCACCTGTTTCTAATCATTCCCTTTATCTTCTTGTACAGAGTTGTCTCCATGGTCTGCACTCTATACACAGTGCAGGAAAATGAAAGAACAGGCTCTTGTCCTTCAGCGCACTCCTGAATCTTCTTAGGACATGTCGTTTCAGATGATAAATAGGAAGAGCCCCTTAAGACCAGCTTAGACAATTTTTTCAAACAATAAGAATTATAGCTGGCATTTTGATCTTTGTGTAATCACTGCTTCTGTAATTCTATTGATTCTCACATTGAATTAAGCAGGTCGTTTTTATATTGTTATCAAGCTATAAACACAATTAGTATACTAGATAGCAAATACATTATCATATCCCTGAACATTTATAATAATTAGGCCCTAGGCAGATTAATCAGATACACTGTTTTTGTTTTACTAGTGAGGCTGAAGAAGAAAAGGACATATTGTGCTTCTCTGCTTTGATTGCATGTGAGTTTTCTTCCTCCTAGAGAAGAAAAAATAAACTCTACTACAGAATAAGAGAAAGATGCTTCACCCAAATGGGAGCAAACACAAAACAAAGAACCTTAGCCATCATGATGGAGTCCTGCCCTGGCTACGGTCACCAAGACCCTTGAGATGCCCTGCTTCCTAGATATTCTCATGTGGGCCTGTGATGTCTCCAGTATTTGCGGTATCTTCATTTAGTCTAAAGGTAAAGTTTGGTTAGCGATGCTGGCAAATGAAATAGCTCTGACTATAAAGGCTCTTGAACCATTTATTTTCATTTAAATTTTAATTCTGATGGGATAATTATGTACTAGAACTAGTGCCTCCAGAAATGTAGTGAATGAGCACAAGATTATGAATAACATCATGTCAAAGCAGCGTCCTACAGATTACTTGGGAACTGCAAAAGAAAATTGTCATCTTATAATATTTGAACCACAAATGTAACTTAGCATTGGCAATAATGGAACAAGCTGGCATGTGTCTTCTGATGTGGTAAAGAATATACCACTTATGAAGCATTCTTGCAAAAATGTGTAACCTAAAACTAATCAAGCCTCAGTAACATCCAGTGTGCAAAAGAATCAGATGATATAGAGACAAGATACTTGACACTAATAGGAAACTATTGACCAAATGCAGGATGTAGAATATTCTCTCCAATAATAGCAACTGATCTCAACACTCAAAAAGTCAATATTGGTTGAAATACTGGTAGATTGTTTAAAGAGACAAAAGGGTATAATGACCTAAAATCAAACGTGAAGCATAAAATTGAATAGATACTGCTTTTTAAAAGTTCACAAAGTTCAATTTTAAATAACTGGTAAAAGCCAAATGTAGACTAGATACCAGGTAATATTAAATAATTATTATTACCTCTATTATAAAGGGCCGATATAATAACCTGGTCACTGAATTCAGTAAGTCAGGTTAGACGTTTCAGAAAGTTTTATTTGTATTATTGTCAGGAAAATAGAGGCTAGTTATCTTGTTCAACTTTCAAAGAATTTCAAAAATATACAACTTTAACTTCAGCCTAAATTCTCTCCACAATTTTAATGTCCATATGAAATATAATCACTGTCTTTTCTAAAAATCTATTTCCAATGAAAACATTTATTTTTGTAACCTACTATCCACTGAGCGTTTTTAACAATGCAAATGATTTGGCCTTTAATGTTTATGCTACATAAGTAGCAAAATCTGGTAAGATCAAAGGTGATGCTTAGAAAAAGAAATTGGCAATTTACTTAGAATTGTATCGATAGCTGGGAAATCAATAAGATGATGTCCACAAAGTGGCCCTCCTTCTGAAATAAATAATTGCATACAGATGAGTCTGAGACAAACAACAGGAAAAGAAAAACTTACAAAATGGATTATAGATTGTACAGCTAGAGAAGATATTTGGGGAAAAATTTTAAACTCTGAAAGTGATAAAATCTTTTGTGTGATGTATGAAGAGACTCTAGGTTTCATTTTTCTGCACGTATCTGTCCACTTTTCCCAACATCATTTATTGAATACACTATCTCTATCCCATTATATGTGCTTGCTTCCTCTATTGAATATTACTTGACCATAAAGGTGTGGGTTTATTTCAGGACTCTCCATTTTGTTCCATTGATCTATGTGTCTGTTTTTGTGCCAATACCATGCTGATTTGATTACTATGGCCTTAGAGTATAGTTTGATAGTAGGTAGTGTGTTTCCTCCAACTTTGTTCATCTTTTTCAGAATTGTTGTTGCTTTGTGGAACTTATTTGTGGTTCCATATACATTTTTGAAATATTTGTTCTAGTTCTGTGAAATATGTCATTGGAACCTTGATAGGAATTGCATTGAATTTATAGATTGCTTTGCGTAGTATGGACATTTTAATGATGTTAATTTTTTCTATCCATGAACACCATATGAGCATCCACTTATTTGTATTTTCTTCTATTTATTTCTTCCATGTCTTATAATTTTCCAAGTATAGGTTTTTATATACTTGGTTAGATTTATCCCTAGGTACTTTATTCTTTTTGAAGCAATTGTGAATGGGATTTTTTTTAAATTTCCCTTTCTGTTAGTTCATTACTGGCATATAAAAATGCAACTGATTTCTGGGTATTAATTTTGTATCCTGCTACTTTGCTAAATTCATTTATCAATTTTAGTAGTTTCTTGGTGGAATCTTTGGGGTTCTCTATATACAGCATCATGTCATTTGCAAATAAAGACAATTCTACTTCTTCCTTTCCAATTTGGATGCTTTTAATTTGTTCTTGTCTGATTGCTGTGGCTAGGACATTCAGTACTATGTTAATTAAGAGAGGTAAGAGCAGACATCCTTGTCTTGTTCCAGATCTTAAGGGGAACATTTGTAGTTTTTGCTCATTGAGTATGATGATGGCTGTGGGTTTGTTGTATCTGGCCTTTATTATGTTTAGGTATGTTACTTTTATTCCCGCTTTGCTGAGAGTCTTTATTATAAATGGGTGATCAATTTTATCAAATGCTTTTTCTGCCTCTATTGATATGATCATTTGTTTTTTTCCTTCATTTTGTCTATGTGGTGAATCACATTTTTTTGAATTGCAAATGTTGCACCAACCTTGCATTCCCAGAATAAATCTCACTTGATCATGGTTTATAATCTTTTTGATGTTACTGTTGCATAGTCTTTCTGATGTATTGCTGTATTTAATATCTTGTTAAGAAATTTTGGCATCTATGTTCATGAGGGATATTGGCCTATAATCTTTTTTTTGCAGTGTCGTATCTGGTTTTTGAATTAGGATAATGCTGTTCTTGTAAAATAAGCTTGTGAGGCTTCCGTTCCCTAAAATTTTTTGAAATATTTTGAAAAAGACAGGTGTTAGTCTTTCTTGGAATGCTGGGTAAAATTCACCTGTGAAGCTCTCTGGGCCAAGGCTTTTGTTTGTTGGGAGTTTTCAGATTACAGCTTCAAAATCACTCCATATAATCTGTTTATTCAGATTCTCTGACTCTTCCTGATTTAGTTTTGGAAAATTGTACGTTTCTAGGAACTTATCCATTTTGTCCAGGTTGTCCAATGTGTTGGCACATAGTTGATACAAGAATAAATTCAAAACAGATTAAAGACTTAAATATCAGATCCAAATGAATAAAAATCCTAAAAGAAAATTTAGGCAGTAAAATTTTAAACATTGCTTGTAGCAAAATGTTTATTGATATGTCTCCTAAGGCAAGGGAAACAAAAGGGAAAATAAACAAATGGAACTATATCAAACTAAAAAATTTTTCCACAGCAAAGGAAACCATGAACATAATAAAAAGACCTATGGAATAGGGGAACATATTTGCTGATACACCTGATAAAGGGTTAATATCAAAAATTAATAAAGAACATACAAAAGTCAATGCAAAAAAAAAAAAAAAAAAAAAAAAAAAAAAAAAAAAAAAAAAAAAAAAAAAAAAAAAAAAAAAAAAAAAAAAAAAAAAAAAAAAAAAAAAAAAAAAAAAAAAAAAAAAAAAAAAAAAAAAAAAAAAAAAAAAAAAAAAACACTCCAATTAAAAATAGGCAAATGACCTGATTAGACATTTCTCCAAAGAGGACATGCTGATGGCCAATAGGCATATGAAAAGATGCTCAACATCACTAATCATCAAAACAATGCAAATTAAAACTAAAATAAGATATCACCTCACACCTGTCAGAATGGCTATCATCAATAATTCAAAACAACAAGTGCTGGCAAGAATGAGGAGAAAGGGGAACTCTTTAGCACTGTTAGTGGGAATGCAGACTGGTACAAGCACTGTGGAGAGGAGTATAGGAAAACCTCAAAAAATTTTAAAATGTATCTGCGTTTTGATCCAGTGATCCTAATTCTGAAAATTTAGTTGAAGATACTCAAAAGATTAATTTGAAAGAACAATGCACCTTTGCATGCATTGCAGCATTATTTACAATCGCCAAGTTATGGGAACAGCCAAGTGTCCATGAACAGATGAGTGGATAAAACGATTATGAGAGGTTTACACAATGGAATACTACTTGGCCAAAAAGAAGAAAAAATTATCCTTTGCAACAGTATAGGTGGACCTGGAAAATGTCTTGCTAAGTGAAATAAGCCAGTCAGAGAAAGATAAATACTATATGATTTCACTCATATGTGGAATCTAGTGAACCGACTGAGCTGAAAAGCAAAATAGAGACAGACTAATAGAAAGCAGGATGACAGCTATGGGAAGAGTTTTTAGCATACAGGGATGAAGCAAAAAAATAAAAGGACTTAACAGATTTGGAGATCAGTGTGGAGATTGTGTTGGGGAGGGTGTATAAAGGGCCTAAGTGGCAATGAAAAATGTAAAAGGGATAAAACCATATTTCTTCAAAAGAGAAAGTTAATTATGGTTCTCGTATTGAACTCAAAAATGCTATTTGTTACTAAAAAATTCACATTGTAAGTAAAAATACTTCTTTTGATACAAAACAGCTTTTATACATAATACACTAAGCAAAACTGAAAATCTTTATACAATTATTGTTAAGTAGTCTATGAAGGTCCCTTTTTATAAGAAAAATAATAAAAGCAGGAATCCCTGAAGCTCTAACTTATTTTTAAACTTATTTTGGTGATCATTTTGCAGTGTATATAGCATCTACTTATTATGTTTTAGATGTTGACTTTACTTATTGTGGTGGTCTTTCTGCAATGCATACACATGCCAAATCATTATATTGTATACTTGAAACCTATATAATGTTATATGTCAACTATACCTCAATTTATAAAACCATTTATGTTGTATATCTAAAACTAATACAATGTTATATGGAAATTATATCCCAATTAAAACATTAATTTTTTAAAATGAAATATATATAAGGCTGTAATTTAAAACAAACATTTTAGAGGTACACAAGCCAGGAACAGATTGTACTTCATGGCACTCTGTCAAAATGTAACCACTAATTTATTAAATATTTATATCCATTCATTAGCACATAGCTGATGAATGCCTCCTCCACCAATAAGCAGCGTGTGGGCATCATACATACAACTGTGGGAGGAGAGAAATTGCACCATATCACTTAGAGAAAGTAAACACAGACATAAATATCATTATTTCTAGGTGTAAAGAATAATCCACAGCAAACAAATATGGACTGAGAAAATAAGTAGAGAATAGTAACTTAGGATAAATAGAGAAGGCTTCACTGAGGCAGTTCCATTCAGGCAGAGCCCTGACTTATGAAGAGGAATTAGCAGAGAGAAGGCAGCTGAGAGACCGTGAGCAACAGTGCCAGGTCAACATGCACAATCCCTGAAGCTGAATGAAGTCTGCAATCCTTGGGGAATTAAGACCAGTTTTTCCCCACCATAATGGGCTAATGATTGAAGGACGTGAAGGGATACAAATGGATCAATAATGCATGGCTTTATACAGAGATGGAGTTTGATTGCAATGCCTGTGACAAAGGGATCCATCAAGTGATTTGGAAAAGAAGGCCCGTGGCCATTCTTTCACCATGTAGGTCTGCTGAGACGAGAATGAATAACGACTTTAGCAGGTGGAAGCTGGGAAAATAACTTGACAGATAATTTTCCTCAGATATGACTTACCTTCCCCAAGTTTTTTTTTTTTTTTTTTTCTCATTTCAGTAGTGGTGGTTGATGTTCAGTGGGGAACTCTCCCACTTGATAATTCCTCTGTCCTAACTCATCCCTAAAGAGCATTTGGAAATATTTAAAATTTCATTTCAGAAGACCTGATGACTAAGCAGATCACTTCTTAATTAAACTAATCTTTCTAGATAGTATTCAACATTTATACTTTGATATTTTAAGGAGACCACAACATTTGAATATTTCAGTAATGCATATAACCATTTACTAAACACAAAAGGATGTTCTTGCATCCTCATGTTCTCTGAATCTCTAAATGATTCTATCTGTAGCACTGTTTTTGATCAGACTGTCAGATAAAGGAAACAATGGCATTCGCCCCAATGGAAAGAAAAATATCCCTATCTCTCCTTTGATTACTTTGTACAATGAGAGAGGTGTATCACCATTTAACTAAGGAGGAATTCCTTCAGGAGCCACTGTAAAGTGCTTTCAGAGGTAGACTTGCTGAAGAAAAACAGATTGAAAACAATTAGTTGAGCTGTTCAGAAATTGGAGAGAAGGAAACAGTAATCTGTCATTGTGTGCACAGACAAGTTACTGGAAAATTGGGCAAATTGGAAATCACTGGAAGGCCACTCTATTGTCCTTGAGTGCATTAGCTGTCTTGGGAAAATGTTATTAAATGGTGAACGATTGCTACTTAAAATTTCTAGCTGTTTGGAATATAGAGTTATGTGAAGTCAAAGATTCTATTCTTTTTCTAATAACAGATCAATCTGAATCTAAAGAAAATGGATCCCATTCAATAGTAATTTCATTCCTACCACACTGGTGTTTTAAACAACATGGATTTGCCTGTGCTTGTGAATGTATGTTTAGTAAAGTGACCAAACACTTTTTTTGTCCTTTTCTATTTTAATCCATTCAATAATTAAGAATATAAGACCCTACTATAACTCTACAAAGTCTGCATTTTGATAAATCTTTACATCACTTATAAATTTGTTAAAATCTGATAAGTACTTTTTTATATTTTTGAGAGTATAGCATATAGCACAAATTTGTCCCTCTTAATAATTTTCAATGCCATTCTTAAAACTTAAAAAGAAGTTCTACTTTATGACAATTAGCTACAGTTAGGCTTTTTTTTTTTCACTATTCATGCTGCCCAAGACAAAAAGTATATTTTAGTTTTAAAATTATCTTTTTGTGGCAATCTTTAATCCAGGAACCATCCACTCCATCCTTTACCACATGTTATCATCACACATTTCCAAGGGGACTAAGTTTTATCAACTATAGAATGGAATACACGATCTGTGGTCTATTTCTATTCAACTGGTTACTGCAGGACCTTCAATACCTGTGTTTATCCACAACTAAAATCAATACATCTTTTTCCATACTCTATTGCCCAACAGGTCACTAAAAAACATAGGAAACTTAGAAACACTTTGAATGTAGAAAGCTTTGCATTCTGTTTCAATTTGTGCCTTCCACTTTCTCTTTTTAATTAAAAATTGATTAATTTATATATTTAATATTATATCATTGATATGTCAATAATAATTTATAACAATGCATCACAGAAACTTCTCCAGTTTTTGTCAATACCTTGATGTATACCTAACACAATGTTGTGAGTTCTGAAGTGCACATGAGGTTCTCAGCTATGGTTTCATTTTCTTTTGCTCACATTACATCTCCATATAGCTTCAAACACACTTGTTTTTAAGCAGTGTGTCTCATATAGTTTAAGACTAATCTCTTCCTTGTAAAATATTGTTTTCCACCTCTTCTAGGGAAATGAGATGGTTTGCATTTATCATTAAAATGCTTAAAGCTTTTCTGCTTTTGTTCTTCCAAGCATTATCTTAAACATGTCCCTTTGCAACTGCAATAGCTATGTGTATTTTTTTGCAGTTATTTTCAAAATACAATAAAAGTGTATATATTTTGTTTTTTTGATAATTTATATAAACAATTTTATTTATAAAGCAAAGAAATAAAAATATTAAATATTGAGCAAGGGATATGTTGTTTAAACAATGTTATTGTCTTATTTATTTTTAATCTGCAGTATAATCCCATTTGCTATAATACTTTAATTTTATGTCTTGCTTTTAAAAATAATTTCATTTCACATTCAGTATAGTAACTATAGTTTTATGTAAATGCATATAGTTGGGTTCATAGTCCCTAAAAGCATTTTTACTTATTTTTGAATATGTTATTTTGATTAATTTTTTCAAGCGTAATTCCTTTTTTTCTTTTTAGTTTATTTAAATGTTTGAAAGATTTTTATTCTTACAAATATGAAATAAAAATTTCTGGCAGAAAACATTTTTTAAGACACAAAAAGTTTCTTTCATTTTTCAGATGTTAGAATACAGAAAAATATTCAAGATAATCTAACCATTTTACACTGCAAATATAAAAATATTAATCTTGTGTGTTCATTGTAGGCTTTTCCTTACCATTGTGTTTATAATTTTATATTTTTAAGAAATGAGCTTATTTTTATTAATACAGTTAGAAAACTAGTTTGCATTTTGATTGACAAATTCAGCAATATTAAAATATTTTTAAATAAACTCATTAAAATTTGCTTTATCTACTATCTTAGTTTGTATTTGAATAGTTTAAAATTTAACCTTCAATGACATCAAACCTGCAAAAAATATCAAACACCTCTAAAATCTCATTCCATATCACATTTTAATATGTAGGCCTAAGAGACCAAAATTAAAATCTCCATTAATTCATTTAATTTGTCCTCCCATGTAGAGAACTGGGTTGAGAGAGCATTTTTCTTTTGAAATAACTAAAGTTGTATACACAGGTCTCATAGAAGCTAGTTATTTTTGTGGAGCAAAGTAAGTGCAAATTCAGTTTGGCTCCTGAGCATCTCTCCAGCTTAAAATCTTGATATTCTTGGACAGAGGTCCCACCAATTTTTCAAATGGAATCAGTAATTCTCTAAAGATGTTGCACTGTGTTACCTAAATGGTTTTGCATATATTCTCAACAACTAGATTAACCTCTCCCACCTGGAATGCTTGGTTTCACAAATTCCTTTAAATTTCAACTCAAGCGTCAATCACCTTTTTGTGACTTCTTCCTTTTAAGATTAATTAAGTATATTTAGCTGTTACATCACCTCTTATGTCTAAATTATGTGATTTTCTCCTGTAAAACTTGAAAACTAAAACCATGTATCTCTGTGTCAGCATTACTTAGAAAAGCAAAATGTATGCAAAATGTCGATGTAGGAAACTGAGAGCAAAGTAAATGTGACTGAATTTGGGGTGTTGCTGTTTGAGACGTGTTCTATTTTCCAGCAAACAACCAGAAACAGCTGATTAAATAATTAAGATGTAAATGTCAGCAATTCTACGTATAGGACATAGAACAGGGTTATGTCCTGATAAACCTATCATAAATTGAAAATGTAATGAATACACCTAATGTAACAATGATCATAACTTAGCCTAGCTTAGCTTAAATGTGCTCGAGACACTTACATAAGCCGAGGGTTGAGCACAATCGTCCAACATAATGGACACGCTGTAGAATATCAGCCATTTACTTTTGTGATAATGTGGCTGACTCTGAGCTTCACTGTCTCTGCCTGGAATCAAAACAGAGTCCCAGCCCAGGCTGGTGTGGCTTGGTGTTTGATTGCTGGCCTGTGAATCAAAGGGTCAGCAATCGAGTGTAGGGCACATGTCTGGGTTGCAGGCCAGGTCCCCAGCAGGGGGCGCACAAGAGGCAACCACACACTGATGTTTCTCTCCCTCTCTATCTCCCTCCCTTCCTTTTCTGAAAAAAGAGAGAGAGAGAGAGGCTATAGAGAGCGCCATACTGTATATGGTTAGATGTGGTCAAAGATTAAACTTTAAAATATGCAGTACACATTCAAAAATTATATAAAACCAAAAACAACCCCAAATAGCCTCATCAATCTTGCAATCTTGAGATAGAAGAACAAAGTAGGAGGGATCACAATACCCAGTTAGGAAACAGTCAGGGCACAGCCAGGGCGCAGCCAGGGCACAGCCTTGGGCTTTGAGCCAGGTCCTCAGTAGGGGGTGTGTGAGAGGAAACCATGCATTGATGCTTCTCTCCTCTCTTTCTCCCTCCCTTATCCCTCTCTAAAAATAAACTTAAAAATTAAATCTTTTTTTTGAAATTTTTATTTCATATTTGTAAGACATAAAAATCTTTCAAACATTTAAATAAACTAAAAAGAAAAAAGGAATTACACTTGAAAAAATTAATCAAAATAACATATTCAAAAATAAGTAAAAAATGCTTTTAGGGACTATGAACCCAACTATATGCATTTACATAAAACTATAGTTACTATACTGAATGTGAAATGAAATTATTTTTAAAAGCAAGACATAAAATTAAAGTATTATAGCAAATGGGATTATACTGCAGATTAAAAATAAATAAGACAATAACATTGTTTAAACAACATATCCCTTGCTCAATATTTAATATTTAAAAAAATATTAAATCTTTAAAAAAGAAAAGAAACACATAAATAATGGAACAGAATTGAGAGCCCAGAAATAAACCCATGTCTTTATGGTCAATTAATATTTGACAAAGGGAGCACGAGCATAAAATGAGGTAAAAATAGCCTCGTCAACAAATGGTGTTGGGAGAACTGGACTGGTTCATGCAACAAAATGAAACTAGACCACCAGCTTATACTATGCACAAGAATAAACTCAAAATGCATAAAAGACTTAAACATAAGCCATGACACGATAAATTTCCTAAAGGGAAATGGAAGCAGTAAGATTTCATATACCCCATGCAGAAATATTTTCCTATTATATCCTCTAGGGCAAGGGATATAAAGGAAAGAATAAACAAATGGGACTATATCAAACTAAAAAGTTTCTGTGTGACTAAAGAAAACATCAGCAGGATGAAAAGAGAACAATCCTATGAGAAAGTATGTTTGCCAAAAATACCTCAGACAAGGGTTTGATAACTCCAAAATATACAAAGAACTCACATGACTCCACTCCAGGAAGACAAAAACTCCCATTAAAAAATGGGCAAAAGACCTGAAGGAACACTTCTCCAAGGAAGACATACAGAGCACCCATAAGCATATGAAAGAATGTTCAACATCACTAGCATCAGAGAGATGCAAATTAAAAACACAATGAGACACCACAGCAGTCAGAATGGCCATCATTAACAATCAACAAACATCAGCTGCTGGTGAGGATGTAGAGAAAAGAGAAACCTAATGCACTGTAGGAAGGAATGCAGACTGGTGCAGCCACTGTGCAAAACAGTATGGAATTTCCTCAGAGAACTAAAAAGTAACTGCCTTTTGATCCAGCGATTCCACTGTTGGGGTTATACCCTAAGAATCCTGAAACATCAATTCAAAAGTACTTATGCACCCTCTGTTAATAGCAGCATTATTCATAATAGCCCAGTTCTGGAAACAGCCCAATTGCCCATCACCAGATGAGTGGATCAAAAAACTATGGTACATTTACACAATGGAACACTATACAGCAGAGAGAAGGAAGAAGTTCCTACCTTTCACAGCAACATGGACAGAACTGCAGAATATTATGCTATGTGTTATAAGCCAGGCAGTGAAAGAGAAACACCATATAATCGCACCTGTAAGAGGAACTTAATGAACAAAACAAACAAACAAGAGAAACAGAACCAGAAGCATGGAAACTAGAGCAGACTGACAGTGACCAGAGAGGAGGGGAGAGAGGGATAATGGGGGAAAGAAGGGAAGGATGTATTTAAGGAAAAGGTATAAATGACCCATGGACATAGGCTACAATGTAGGGACTGACTGTATGAGCAGAGTGGGGGCAGAGTGGGCGGGGCAGGGAAGAGCAACAGGGGGAAATAAGAACAAATGTAATAGAGCAACAACAAAAGCATGAAGTGCAGTTTCTACTGAAGGTATGGCTTTCACACCATTCTATAGTCTAAATATAGGTTGAAGGACTGTAAGTCAGGGCAGTCTGTATGCACACGCACCAATCTAAACCACAGTAAAACCTGTAGAGATAGGGAGATAGATAGATACAGAAATGTGTGTGTGCACATCATTGCTATTTCTTGTGGGAATGGGGCTATAAAATAAACCTCTTTATTATCATGTGTGAAATATATCTTTTATATAAAATCATACAATATGCACTTATTAAGTGTTTAATTTTTCTTAGATAAAAATATTATTTTGTTCTTTAGATTCTGTTAAATATGAGTTCAGGCAGTCATATATAGTCAAAATAAACAACACATTTTTTAATTCTGGAAAATATGTGCTTTAGAATGTATTATTACTTCACTTCAAAAGAAGAAATCAAAATTTCTGGCAGACAAGTACATTTCAGTCTGATAAAAAAAAGCAATAGTGAGTTTAACAGATGGCAAATTGCTCACATATGGAAAAACATGGGACTATACCAATATCTGTAAAATATTTTTATATATTGCTTTTAATTCCCTGGAGAGAAGTATAAAATTCAAGCAACAATTCAATTTTTATTTCTCAATTTGTAATTATATAACTCTAACAATTTATTTTTATTTTTCTTTATCCAAGTAGTTTTACCTGAAGCTTCAGAGAATTGTGAGAAGACTATATAACACTGGGATTTTATTTACCTACACAGGAACAGAAGGAAGTATATACTTTTATGCCCTGAAGAATTAACTCTTTTCTGTAAATGACACATAGTAAAGAATCCTTTAAAAAAATACTCTTTTTATGCTTAACAGATTTTTCAATTTAAATTCACAACGACATATCAAACCTTAGCAATAAAAATATGGAGCAACCAACTGAAGTAATATAGGATTCCATAATACAAGGTTTAAACAATTTCATAGTTGTTCCATTCATTTTAAGTTGAAAGTTTAGGGAAGACTTTTGGAGTATGCTGACAGAACACACACACATGTACACATACATAACTGGCTGAGGGAAATTATCATAGCTACAATGATTTCACTGAAGATCAAAAATTAATATTTTTATGATTTTCAGTAGAAGCTCATAGTAAGTAAAATACACTTTTTGTTTAATACTATTAATCAGTAACACAGAAACTTAAGACTATATTTACATTGCTTAATTATCAGAACTGAAACTGGAGGCAATATGCATCAACATGATTTAAAAATTTATTTCAGAAAATGACTTTCTTGAAGGTAGGACTATAAACTAATAAATAACTTCATTGCTTGCTGCAAACCAATTTGTGTTTGCAAACAACTGTCCCCTCAGACAAAAGATTGATCATTGGGGCAGATAGCTGTTTATTAAACTGTAATTTATTTATGAAGACTCACTTCAAGGCCTTCATTGTACAGTGTTCTTCAATCCTAAGTGCTTATGTGACAAACTTGACCTATTCTATGCAATTACATTTCGTCAGGTGTCACTTTCAGTTGCTCTAATTGGGAGCAGTACTTGATGGAATTAATCCTTTGGTTTTCCAAAAGGAGCTCATACTAGAGGACTCCCTTCCAATCTCACCATGTACACAACACCTTCTTTGGATGAAGACTAGTCTTCGGTGTGGTTGGTGGTGGTTCATTTCATTTGTCCCAAAATCTCTTCTGTTCAACAGTAAAGAGATACTTGTAAAGTATCCATTTTTCATCACCTGTTACAATTTGTTTTTAAAATGGAACATTTGTGTTAATTTTAAATAGAGAATCGAAAGTGGAAATACAGTCAAGGTGGGTTTTTTGTTTTTTCCTTACGTAGAACCCAAACATTAAAGTGATTAATATAATCAAGCTGGTTCAAATGATTTTGCATGCTGAGTTTGGATATTTTGAGTATATTGGCCATGTCCCGCATGGTATAACATTGATTGTTCTCCATTAATGTCTTGCTTTGGTCATTGTCAATTTCAACTGGTCTACCCGGCCCATGGAGCAACGTCCAGTGGGAAATCTCCAGCACAAAGCTGTGCAAACCACTATTGACACATTCAAGCAGTCACAGCATCGTCTCTGTTCACTGCACAAATATTTTTTGTGTTTTATTTGCATTTTCACCTTTCTTGAAATAATAAAGCATAATATGCCAAAAATGTTACTTATTTTCTTCCATCTTCAATATCAAAATGGCTAAAAAATTCACCATTTTTGCTTTTTCTTTTTAAAGCACACTGATATAACATCCATCCCAATAAAACCTAGCAAAACTGCTTTGAATAAAGATAAAGACAACTCAGTTCTACTAGAGTCATCTTACAGGAAAAAAATGATCAAACGTTTTGGCCAACCCAGTATTTCATTTAGCTTTGCTTAGTCAGTGTTTCAGCAAATATGGCAGGGGGTCAGCAGAGACCACTCCGATTTTTCGCACGCACCACACACCACCCTTTTCCATTGTGGTTTAAGATCCTGGCCCTGAGGCCCTTTGGGTCATCCACTGGACGTCAAAGTGTTGAAATAAGTTTTCTGTTGGATTTGAAATAAAAATTTTTTTCATTGGATTACCAAGTTGTATATTTATTTTGACTCTTAGAAATAAGAAATGCTTTTTAGGATTCCTTTGATCATATTTTATCCTTGACAAAAACATACCTTAATATTTATATTGCTGATTTAATCCATGCATTTTCTCACATTTTATAAGCCTATGAAGTGAAATTTATAGTAAAAAGAACAGGGTTTAGTCTAATAGATTTCTCTCTCAGTGTCACCTTAAAGGACGATGCGTTCAACATCTCCATAGAATGCAGTTTGTTCTGTCACCCGTTGGAATTTTAAAGGAACTTTCCTTCCTCCTGCTATGTTTTACTGAGAGAATCTATTCCTGAAAGACACCTCAACTCCAAACATTCTGCCTTCTTAGAATTGCAGATTATTGGGCCTCAATTAAAGAGATACAAATACTAGGTTAGAGTCCCAGGACAAATTTCAGAAGGGGGCTCCAGCTGTGCACTGTCACCCATGGGACAATTTGAGAGGTAGAGGTTTGTGAAAAAGGAAAGAGGTCTGTATTAAAAAACTGCACAATATGGAAGACTGCAGGCTGCTGCCTCAGAGCCCATCCCCTCCAGAACACCCAGAGGCAAACCCTGCCACCCTCTGCCAGATCAGTCCCAGGCTGTGCCTCGAGTACCTTCTCCCATTTAAAAACACTGTCCTTTGGGAACCACAACTGGCCCCCACACAACCATCCAAGCAGCTCAGCTTCTTTCCCCACCACTGTCAGTCCTCAGGCTCCTTCCTGGAGTCTGCATGTGGGACTGGCACCACCACGCTGCCACCACCGCTTCTCTTGCCAGGGGCTGGGGCTGCAATCAACCACTACAGTGGGCCAAGCAGGGGCTCCATTGTGCCAGCCCTGGGGCCCAGTGCCTGCTGCCCATAAAGCTCCAGCCTGAAAGCCCATGCCATGGTTCCCAGTGAGGAAGGAGCACACATTTCTCCCTTCTCTCAGCTTGAGTCTCCCTGCCTAAGCTTCCATGCACTCAGGGATGGCCCAGCTGCCCCAGCGAACCCCATCTTTCTCCCAGGCTAGACTGACAGGGCAGCACTTCCCCCCTGCAAGCATATTGACCTTTCAAAAAGAGAATTTTATTTATTCATTTTTAGAGAGAGTAAGGGAAGGAGAAAGAGGAGGAGAGAAACATCAATATGTGGTTGCCTCTCATGCATCCCCTACTGGGGACCTGGCCCACAACCCAGGCATGTGCCCTGACTGGGAATCAAGCCCGCTATGCTTTGGTTTGCAGTCCTACACTCAGTCCACTGAGCCACACCAGCCAGAGCCCATGTTGACCTTTACGGTATACATGCCGCTAGTCCTGTGGTCCCACCTTCAATCAGGGATCTGAAGGGAGTAGTAGGGCTTTTTCTTTTGCCAGTCACACTTGCTAGCCTTGTGCACACCCTGCAAGGCCTCCTGCGCATCTGTGCCTGCGGTAAGGAATCTATAACCAAGTGCTGTGCTAGCTTGTTTATTCAGGCCGCGCGACACTACCATGCTGTCTCTGGCAGCCTCCTTCTCTGCCTGCTCCCCTCTGCCCCATGGTCTGGCCAGGTCTGCGCAATAATTCTGTTTTATGCACCCATAATTCTAAATGTATACTTTTATCAATCATCATTTAAAACTAAGTAGCCTCTTTGGAGATCCTTTCATAAGATATAAATATTTGATGAATTTTTATATTAATAATTGAACAAAAAAAGGTTAAACTTTATATAATGTCCTAAAAAATTTCACTGTTATATGGAAGTTTTCAAAAGAAATTCAGATTCCAAACTGTTTTTTTAAATAATAATAATTATTATTGTAATCATTATCATCATGCAAAAGAAAATGCAGTGAAAAGTCTGAAACTAGCTCAGTTTTACTGCCCTTCCTTCTAAAATCTTGACTCGAGATCACTGTTTACTACCTACCATCTTGCCTTCTTTCATATTCCTTGTATTAATATTCTTTCTGTCATTTTTCTCATCCTAAATATACAAAAACTCAATTATCTCCTAAAATTAAATTTTATTATAGAGAAAGCCCATTGTGGTTACATTTTAGTCCTGGTATTGATCTTAGCTTAGATTTATTTTCTGAGACTCTCCAAGGTCTAGACAAGATACACAGAAATATATAGAGGGATTTAGAATAGTTTTAAAACGTATAATTTAGAACTCCCAGATCTATATCAAACAGTTTATAAAATACAATGCCAAAAAAAAAAAAAGATAAATAGGCAGAACGGAGAATAGGAAAAACTCCAAGAATGACATAACATACCCTACTTATATGAAAAATTAGGAGAACTCAGAAACCTGTACACATTGTGAAAGCCTACTGCTTTTTCCATTAAAAAGATATTATTTATATACGAGTATTTATATACAATACATACTAGACAGAAGTCCAGTTCCAGAAGCAAAGAAAACATATGTTTGTTGAAAATGTTTTTGTTAGACCTTGAAATACTTTTATACAACATTTAGAAATGGACCCTTATGCAAATGGAGTGGCATCATTCTCTGCACTTTCTGTAAATAATTTTAAGCAATAAAATAAGGACTGAATATCAAATTAAAACTGGAATGGGAGACAGCCATATTGCTATAAGTCAACTTCTTTTGGAGTATTTTAAAACTCCTTAAAAGAAAAAGAAAATATGAAACCAAGAATAGAGTTATAGTTCTACAAAAGCAAAGTATCAATGAGGATGTTAGAAGGGAGAATTAAAAATGGAATTTACCACTTTATCCATAAAGTCACAAGGTTAATTTTTCTGAATATTAAATGATAACTTTGCAAATTTTGAATTGATGCAGATGCTAAAAATATTCATCTTAACCCTCCTATTGTTTTTAGAGGATGTTTATTAAGTTGGGGACAGTGAAGCAAGAAAGGGCCTGGGATAGCAGAAGCAACAGGAGAGGGACCAGGTAGGAAAATGAGCCATGACTGGTTGCTTTGACTCACTAAGAAGTCAGAGAAGAAGGGACCTTGGGGACAGAATAAGTGGCTTAGCTGGGCAGGAGCTACGGCCCTCTCTTGCTCCTGAGTTGAGAGCCTCATGGGGTCCCTTAGGGTTTAGGAGATGTGTGCCTGTGGCGGGTGAAGGGAGGTTAGGGAAAGACATGGGTGTGCTTCTGGGAGGGAGAGCCACAAGGAACTTTGTTTTGAGGAATTTTAAAGTCTGGGAGTTTAGGGGAGGTCTGGGGCAGGGATCTCAATAGAATATTAATCAGTTTTATGTTGATCTGCCAACAGTAAGATTTGTTCAAATAACTTCGTCTGTCCTTGGGTGTGGTTGGAAAATGGTACTAATTGGATTTCTGCTAACTCTGCCCCTGAGTAAAGTGATTTAAGCTATTTACCTCTGAGTGTGGAGGAAAAGTGAAAACAATTTAATCTTAAATTCCTTCATTTAGGGAAGCCAGGAGTTTGCAATTTACTAGCTAGCTACAAACTGCTTGTTTAAC
Organism: Tonatia bakeri; assembly: GCA_004024845.1. Taxonomy (NCBI): domain Eukaryota; kingdom Metazoa; phylum Chordata; class Mammalia; order Chiroptera; family Phyllostomidae; genus Tonatia; species Tonatia bakeri. Next base: position 309,677 of record PVIA01000198.1, read on the forward strand.
TATCTATCTCAGTTTCCCTATTCCACTCATCCTGGCTCACCAGCCTGTCCCATTCTGCAGTCAGAGGACTTCAATCTCTGAAATCGTTTCGGGGTGATGATGACAGTTTGTCTTCAGTAACTAGCTCCTGATGGGGGGACTCCAGAGTCAGAGATTTTAGCTTAAGTCATAGTGGACAGGATTAAGTGAGTAATGCCTATGGGAAACTGTTATTCCATGAACTGGAATGCATGACCTACCTGACTTCAGGAGGCTGCCAACAATCCAACCTTTGTGCCCCAGGGAGTCTGCAAGTGACCCAGATAGTCTATGAGCCATTGTGTTCCAGGGAGGGAAGTCAGTGACTATGTTACTTTACCAGGCAAAAGGGATTTTGAATGTGTGATTATGTTAAAGACACAGATGAATATTATCTCGGGCTTTCCTCCTGGAGAAGAGCTAATCACGTGGGTTAGAAATAGAAAGCTTTTCTTGGACAGAATAAGAGGAAAATACAACTATGGCAAATTGTCAAAAACACAATCTTTGCTAGCTTTGAAAAATGAAGGAAGAGAACCACAAGCCAAGGAATAGGGTAACCTGTAGAATCCAGAAAAGACAAAAAAATAGATTCCTTCCTAGAATATCTGGAACAGATCACTGTACTACCCACGCCTGATATTAGCCCTAGCAGAGCAATTCTCAGCCCTTTCCATTTCATGACACACCTAAACTATACTAAAATTCTGCAGCACACTAAAATATATATTTTTGCTGATCTGAAAAAAAATTGTATAATTTTTGTTACTGTTACAGGGTGCAGCCAAGAGGAGGGGGACCCCAAATGGACATTTGAAATGGGGCCCAGAACTCAAGGGGTCCAGAGATTCTAAGATGTTTTTTTTACCTCTTCCCCCCACCACAGGTGTGAGTTGGGGGAAGGGGCACACAGAGCAAGAATATGCAGGGCAGCTTTGCAGCTAATCCATGGCATGGTCATTTAACATACCTATAGCCTTGGGCTGGTTGCTTGAATATGCTAAATAGCTATGGCCATGCTCTGGGCTAGGGGGATGGAAAGGAACACCTCCCTGAGATGTGACTAGGAGCAGGTCCCCTGAGTTACAGCGCTTGGGTGGGAGCTCAGAGGAGATTGGTTCCAGGACATGGGATGACACTTGCCCAGACCCATGATGGTGACCAGAAAAGCTGGAAAGGACAGCAGATTGGGGGCAAGTGTGGCCAAGTGTAGGAGGAGTCGGAAATAGGGCTGCAGAGGAAGTTTGGCGCGGGGATTTAAACCCAGACATGGCAGCCATTAGAGGGAGAACCATGAGGCTCTGGCAGAGTAGAGGGCACCCAACAGCCCTGTGAGAGAGAATTCACCATGTGGATTTAGCAGAAAGTTGCCACTCGGCCAATGCCGAGTGGCAACCCCGTCTCCCCACAGCTCTGTGGGGAGAACCACGTGAATTTGGCTGAGTATAGGTCTCCTGCATCTCTGAGGGGAGAACCACGTGAATTTGGCTGAGTATAGGTCTCCTGCATCTCTGAGGGGAGAACCACGCGGATTTGGCTGAGTGGGGACTCCCATGGTCCTGCAGAGGAAAGAGGACCACGTGGCTGGACTGGTGGAGAAAGGACCACATGGCTGGAGCAGTGGAGAGAGGACCACGCACCTTTGCCAGAGTGGGTTCCCCCACAGCAGTAGTAGGGGGAACCGTCACCCGGTTTTAGCAGAGATTCCGGCGACACAGCTGATGGTGCTGAGAACCGAGAAAGGCCTACCAGCCAAGCACGGATTACTGGGAATAACCAGACATTGCCTGAGACTGGACTTCTATTTTCTTTCCTGAGATACGGTACCCCATACTGGGCAAGGGGGAAGAAAGAACTGTGTACATTAGTGGGTGTTTTAAGGGACTTTAAGATTTAGATAAAGACATGAGGTCACTGCCTTAAGTTAGTATAGCACAAAATAAACATTTTCCTTTCCTTTTCACAAATCTCTGGCATTGAGAGATATCTTTCCTTTACGGCGGCGGACAAGACGGACCCGAATTTCTTTTTCAGCAAGAGCATCACCGTCCCGGGCTCCCGGGCCCCCCTTGTTTGGTTCCTTGGTTCTTGCTCTGTAACATTACCAAAGAGCAAGTAGGGTCCTGCTACTTGCTTCCACCACCCTCTAGGCAAAATTCCAGAGGCAAAGGTTTGGTGATAAAGGAAAGGAATCTTTATTCAAAAGCTACGCAATTTTGGAATAATGGCTTTCTACATGCATCAGTCCAGCGGTGTCAAACGCATTTTCACCGGGGCCCCACATCAGCCTTGAGGTTGCCTTCAAAGGTCCAAATGTAATTTTAGGACTGCATCAATGTAACTACTACTTCACAGTTAAGCGAGAGTTCAGCACTGCCGCTAGGCAGAAACAAGCTGCCAGGTCGGATAAAACCAGGTGATGGGCTAGATTCAGCCTGTGGGCCTTGTGTTTGCCACCTCTGCATTAGTCACTTAAGCCTATCAATTAAAGCTAAACTCTTTACACTTTAGTTACCTATTTAATCACTTTAGGCTTCAATTAAGGATAAAAGTATGAACTCCTGAGTTTCCCTATTATTCTTCATTTGTTTTTAACATCTTATTTCTGTAGGATTAGTTTACAAACTAATCATAAGATATTTGGAAGAATGGCAGGCTTCTGTCTCAGAGCCCAACCTCTCTACAACCAAAGAAGAATAACCCCGCCAACCTCTGCCAGGCCAGCCCAATCCTGGGCTGCACCCAGGGTTTCTTCTCCCATGCAAAATCCATCCAAAACTACTGTCCTTTGAAAAACTCAGGCAACTGCAGCACAATCATCCACGCATCCTCAAGGAAGAGAGCACAAGAGCCAGTCTTAACATTTTGGGCCCCTAACTCCACATGCTTCCAAAGTATTCAGCTTCTCAGCCAATCCGGTCCTATACTATCTGCTGTTGCCTCAGGCTACCTCTGCCTCTGGCCCCTCCCAATTCCTTCCCAGGGATCTGATCAGATCTCTTTATACCATTTTGAGTCATTCACACCACGTGGCTATTGTTGTGTTGGATGCCGTCATTTTGCTACTCTACAATATAAGGGAAAAGAGGTCAGTGTCACTGACTAAAGAGTCAGGCACTGAATGTTTTAAATAGTCTTGTGTTTCCACTGTGCCTTTTGCAGTTTAGAGATTGAAAATCTCTGGCTTAGTGAGACCCATTTCAAATATCTGATATACAGAACAGTAATATAATGAATTGTGTTGTTTTAAACCACTATGCTTATAGTAATTTGTTATATGAAGAATAGTAAACAATGAAGACTGGTTGGATAAGGAAGAAAATATTATAAGCATGACAGTAGAATTTCTTTTCTTCACATTATTTATAACAAAAAAAGAGAGCAAACATTAAATGTACAAGGTCCCGCAAATTATTACACTTTAATTTTAGTGGATATTATGCAAAAAATGTGAATTCTTTAGAATATAGAAGACATTAATTTAACTTATTCTCAAATAGCAGGAAATATTTATTATTGAGTATTATTTTGGTTGTAAGTAACACAGTTATATTAAGCCAAAAGTGAAAGTTTGCTTTTTAGTGAGACATTAAAAGGAAATATATCATAATGGTTTTAGGTACCAACTTTAAACTGAAAAAAAGAAAATTATAAGCAGTCTGACCCTTAGAAATGATGTGCCTGGTTTTAAAAATCACAAATCTAATAAATGTTCATCCTGAATCAAGAGCTGTAAAAAACATATATACCTTAAATTATTAGGTCATAAAATGTATGTAATAATAGAAATGAATTCAGATGTCACCGTGCTGTCCTGCCATCTTCCTTTACACCAGCCTGGGTGGATGGAATTGCCCTTCAGGCCCACGGAGCACATCCTGGGATTAAGCTGATGAAGTTGCAAACTCAATAAATAGTGATGAGAGTTGGAAAAAGAAAATCATCACTTAGTAAAGAATGTTAGTCATGTTTTATACTTTCTTGGCAGCTGAAATAATATCAAGAAGCCATCTCTGTCCCTTCCCAGTTTTGCATATGTTTGATTGTGTCAGTTGAGCTGTTTAGGTGACTTTCTCTCTGAAGAGTCAAGGATATTCTTCCCCCATGTGGTTTTTCTATGCACATGTCAGAGTGGCGAGGATTCCTAACCGCAAGTGAAAGGGATGTCTGTGTTGCTTGATTTTCTGTGTGATTACTGTTTGTGCGGGTCCTTTTTCCCAAGATGACATGTAATTTTCTAGCACAGATCAGATTATTTTTCAAAAGAATTACATTCTCAGGTTTTGCAGAAAGAGATGTCCATTTACTGAAATGTAAACTTGAATTTCTGGAAAAGAAATATCAAATACTCCTATAAATCTGTGTAGTAGCTATGTGCTATTATTTTTTCAGAGTGAGACAGTTCTCTAAGCAGCTAGTTCTGATGTGTAATAGAAACAATGTTTTATTCCTTCTATTACCACGAGCAGAATATAACAGATCGTGGGTACGTGTGTGTGCAAATGAGATAAAATATTATAACCAAGGAAAAAGCTCAGTTGACCACATAAATGCTAATAACTAAAACAGAATTTTTAAATAATATTGTTGGCTTTTGTCATTGAATAATTAGGACATCTAATTATTGGTAACTGCTTTACTACATACAGACGCAAACAAATGGACTCTGCAAATGAGCTTGTATACTTGTGTAAGGAAAAAGTGCTCACTGAAAGTTGAATGTTGCCATGATACTGAATATGTCAGCAAGTTACCCGTTTAGCATAATACAATGTGAAGCTCTGCATGTAGCCTTCTACTAGAAGGCACATTCAATGAAGATATCGTCTCTATGCATGTGATCTAATTGAATACTTAGAGTCTAGCATGCACTCAGAAAAGTCTCTTTAACACACAGTAGATTTTGAAGTAATTCATGTTGTCTGGTGTATATACCACAATCATAACCTTGTAAACGTTAACTTTAACAAGTATTATTTTGTGTTTTTACCAGTGTAATCCCCCAAATATTATCAAAGAAATTGCTTTTAAAAGTTTATTAAAACTCACTGTGTCAAGGAAATATGACACTGTAATAGATTGTTAGAAGCCTCTTAATAGGCTTAATAGAACTCACAGTAGGATTTTCCCTGATTGCGGAGCAGAGACTCACAGGAGTTAAGCGACTTTTGAAAGGTAAGTAACATTGAAATTGGTCAGGATTGGTGGCCACAGCAAGGTGAAATTGCAAAGCAAGTTTTGATGAGTAAACTATTGTCAAATGGATAGGTATATGCCCTGGTGAGTTGCTTCAAATATTGAGACAAACATTAAATTTATTTAATATTTGAAACTTTTTTTTTTCTTGGGCAAAAGCTTACAGAAAATAAAAAAAAAAAAAACTAAAGTATATTGACATAGTTGTTTTATGTTTCATATCCCTCCTTGTTATTCCTCCATACACTGAGTTTGAAGAAAGACCATTATTATTTGGGGACATGGTCAATCCAGATGTATACTAGTATTTGAAGAGATGATTATATACAAGATTTCAGTTGAGAGATATTTTGACCTCAATACAGTCAGTCTTATTTTTGTCCTCTTGTTTACGTGATTACCTGTTGCATCATTTGATCTGCACAAAAGACTTTAAGACTCAGGAAGTCACATTTTTTAACAATGTTACAGACAAATACCAAAGGAAGGAATATGATTGATGTTTGTAATTCATGTCTAAAAGAGCCAAGAAAACTCATTTTAGTCATTGGGTATTTGTTTTTCTTTTCATTTGTTTGTTGCTTTCAGTTTCACATCCCACGTATGAGTGAAATCATATGGTTCTTCACTCTTTCTGTCTGACTTATTTCACTTAGTAAGATATTCTCAAGGTCCATCCATGTGGTTGTGAATGGCAGTATTTCATATTTTCTTATGGCTGAGTAGTGTTCCATTGTGTAATGTACCACATCTTCTTTATCCAGTCCTCTATTGAGGGACACTTTCATTGTTTCCATATCTTGGCCACTGTGACTAATGCTGTAGTGGACATAGGGGTGTATATATGTTTGCAAATAAATGTTTTCAACATTTTGAGGCAGATACCAAGGAGAGGGATTAATGCATCATATGGTAACTCTATTCTTAATTTTCTTTATCATTTTGTTATTAATGTTTGAATACAGTTGTCTCCATTTTCCCACCACAATTTTTCCCCTCTCCCTCCCCCACCTCCCATCCTCAATCCTACCCATATTCTTAATTTTTTGAGGAAACCTCCATAATGGCTGTACCAGTTTACATTCCCACCAGCAGTGAATGAAGGTTTATTTTTCTTCACAACCTCTCCAACACTTGTTATTATATTTGTCTTGTTGATAATAGCCATTCCAACAGGTGTGAGGTGGTATGGAGATTACCAAAGGGAATAGGGTGGGGTTTAGTAGAAGGTAAAGTGGGTCAAATATATGGTGATAGAAGATTTTACTTTGGGTTGTAAACATTCAGTGCAATATACAGATAATGTGTCATAAAATTGTTACATTTGAAACCTATATAATTTTATAAACCAATGCCATTCCCAATAAATCCAATTTTATAAAAATAAAAAATGTTGAGTTATTATACTGAACATCTGACACTAATATAACAAAATAGAATTGTGTACCAACTATACTCAAATAAAAATAAATTAAGAAAAAACATTTTGACCCCAAAAGATACGATCCTACTCTCAATTTAACAACCCCAAGTAACCAGAGATGGGGGTTTTGCTGGTCATCTATTGCTCTGTCAACATCACCCCTAAACATTCAAACACAATGGCCTAAAATAATAATAAGCATTTATTAAGTCTTGCATTACTTGGGAGGTTAATAATTTCAGACAGGCAGCTTATCAAATTGTTTGTTCTGACTAAGAATCTTTCAAGAATTTATACTTTCTTGGTTGGCCGAAACTGTTGTCAACTGAAGGCTTAGCTATTTCTGGGACACCCACTTCCAGGGTGACTCATCTGCATGGCTGGTGAGCTGCTATTGGCCGCTGGTGACCAGCCCCAGCTATTCTCTACCTGCATCCATCCATATACTGTTTGAAGGTTCCCACCATATGATGACTGACTTCTCCCAGAGTGAATGACCCAAGAGACCAAAATGGAAGCCACCATGCTATTTGTGACCTAGACTCAGAAGCCACACACTGTCACCTCCATCATACCTAATAAGTTACCTGGACAGGTTCTAGGTTAATGTGGGAAAAGACTACGCAAGTGCATGGATGCCAGAAGATGAAGATAATTGGAGACATAGTTGGTGGTTGATTACTACAGAAGAATCTGCCAAATCATCTAATTACATGTATCTCTGTATATTATATTTTATTAGTATAGTTAAAAATCTCATAAAATTCTCTAAATATCCATCATCCTTTCCCTAAAGTAGCCACCTGGAAAGGGCAATGTACCACCTGAAAAGGCCAAAGTCAGTCTAGCACTTCTCTATTCTAAACCATAATTTGCACATTGTCATTAGCTTCTCAGCCAAGGAGTTCCTTGGCCTTGCTGTCATTTTATGCCTCACCTTTAATCACTGAACCATCATATGTAGACATTTCTCAACTTCCACACCTTGTGTAAAAGGTAATGTCAAAAGGCTGGATGACAGCGGAAAACTTTACAGAATTCCCCGTGAGTGGTAAGATTTCAGATTTTGACTAAATATTTAGTGTTTCTTCTTTAAAATATCAAGTTGTTTAGTAACATTGTATTTGGTGTCTTTGTTTGCTTGTTCATTTTGTTATTTTTTGAGGGAATATTAAAATGATGGGCCAAAATGAAACCTGAGTGATATTGTTGACCATCATGAAAAATGCTTTTGTTTACCAAAAGTATTACTGTATTTTTCAGACTCTGAGATGCACTTTCACCCCACAAATTTGGGAGGAATAATGGTTGTTAATGTTGCTGTTGAGTTTTGTTTACATTTACATTGGTGAAATATTATGTAATTTATGTTATTAAATATTTTACCACATTTTTTCTTCAAAATTTTCCCTATTTTCCTCCTCTAAAACCTAGGTTATAGTCTGAAAAATACAGTACTTATCTATAGTTGCTGCAAAAAAAAAATAACACATGGGCAGTGGCTTAAGACGACAGAAACATTCCTAAGGGTTCTTCAGCTTAGAAGCTCGCAATTGGGCTTACTGGCCTAAAATTGAGGAGCCAGCACGATTATATTTCTCCTTTAGTTTTGATGGGAGAGTCCACACTATTGCCTCTCCCAGCTTCTAGAGGACAACCGCATCCCATGCATGGTTCATCCTCCTTATGTTAGTCAGCTTGAGGAGCTTTAACAGAACACCATAGCCTGGATGATTTACACAACAGACATTTATTTTTCATTTCTCTGGAGCCTGCAAAGTCAAAGATCACGGTACTGACAGAGTCACTTCCTCAAGAGAGCTACTTCCTGGACTACTGACAGCCACCTTGTTGCTTTGAACTCCTATGGCTTTTTATCAGTGTGTGCTTATGGAGGCAGAAAACTATCTCTTTTATGTATTTCTCTACTCATGAGAGCACTAATTCCATCATAAGGACCATCTCATATCATCATCTAAACCTGTTACTTCCCAAAGGCCCTGGATCCAAATACCATCGCACTGGAAATTAGGGCTTCAACATCTGAATTTGGGAGGGACAAAAACATCAATCCATTTAATCATCTTTCCCCGCCTTCGGAGTTGTCAATAGTACATCAAGTCCTTCTGAAATTATACCACTCTGGTTTTCTTTTCTGTCTTCCTCTTGTACTTGCAGAGAGCTTAATGGTTATATTTGATAACTCCAAATCTTGGGTAATGTCCCTATTTCAAAGTTCTCAACTTTAATCACATCCACAAAGTCTCTTTTGCCCATGTAAGTCAACGTATTCATTAGTCCCAGCAGTTAGGATCTTTGAGAACTCATTATTCTGCCTATCACACTAAAAAGACTAGTTTCTGTAAAGTTTGCTTTAATAGTCACTAGGTTTTGGTACCACAAATCTAATTGTAGTTATGAAGGTTAATAAGTTTTATTGTTTGCTTTCAGTGCCATTTTGTGTTAATCCCCTTCACACGCACACATTTTGCGTGGGGTATAAAGAAGCGATCTCATCACTTAGAGGACTGGTCGATCTGATAGTTGCCTATAGCAGGTAGGCAACTACCTACCATACTATCTACTATAGTATAGTAGAGCTGATAGGTCTTTTTAAAAAGTTCTGTAAATATGAGAAAGATATTAAATGTATGCCATTTTATTTATGCTTTTTTCCAAGACTTATTTTTCTGAAATTTTAGTTACAGAGCCGCCTTCTATAAATAATCATTAATATTGTGCTATTTTAGGTATAAACTTCCCTTCCTACATGTGGCATAATTGAGAATTTAGATTTTTAGTTATCTGACATTCTGCTGTCATCCAAACAAAATATCAATCAGGAATTAAGCCCAATTATGGATAACCCTAAATATTTTTCTACAAATGATTTTTATTAGAAGGAATTCATTGGCACTGGATGGAAAATGTGTGCAAACTCAGCATGGCTCCAAATGTATGTTTTAGTCAGATTATGAACAAACTATTACCAGATATTGAACATTTCTAGGGAGTGAGCAAGGATGAAAAGAAAAATACTAGGAATCACAGCTTTATATGTAACATGGTTAAACATAATGTTAAAATATAAAAAGAGAATAAAATTTTTATGAAAATAATCAAAGCATACAGATTGTGACAAACTGTGGGTCTTTTTTTCTATGAACCATGGTTGGTAGATGTTTGTTTCTTACAGAGTCTTTTCCTTTATTTGGTTGTCTTTGAAGGAGCTGTCTTCTCCCAAACACTGGTTGTTTTTCAAATATTTGTAAGAATCCTCAATTTGAGGTTCTGTTTAGAGTAGTCTTCCCATGATTAAAAATGAGGTATGCCTATTTTTTCTGATATATATATATATATATATATATATATATATATATCCAAGGATCGATCTCTTAAAGATTTCTGCTTTGCCAGAAGTAGAATTGCCCGACATTGACCTTTGCACTGAGATTTTTTTCTGATGCCTCTTCCAGGAAACCAGGTATCTAGGTTTGATAAACAATTCTGCGAGCATGGTTGGAAAGAGTAGTAGGGAAATTCTTTGCCTGTTTGTGATAAGAATAGATTTTATGAGTCCCTTACAACATTTACTTAAGCAAGGATAGATTTTTAGAATCAGAAGTAGTAGTCCTAGACACTGACTTTGTTTGTTACTAAGTCATCATTCACAGCTTAACCACAGAAACAATAAATATGTTAGACCTTGTAGGTTCGCAGTCTCTGTGAACTTAGACAGTTTTAGTTTTTGAACTCCATCTGTTCTTCCTAACTTCAGTGAAGGTTAAAGTTGATGTGAACAGTCGTGTCTGATTAATTGACAAGACTTTGACAAATTCTTTAATAATAATTCTAGTAAAATCATTTTGTCTGTTTCTAAGGAGAAAGGTTTCAATTTGTCAGGCTGCAAAGAAAGTTTTTCTCAGCACAAAAAAGAAGCAAACAACAATCAGGACATGTTCAGAATCCACTGGTAGACCCAGTGGAATAAAACTCACTTGAATCTTTGAAAAGGATATTTTACGCTTTTTCCAAGATTATCCTTATGACGGTTAATCTTGCTAAAATATCTGCCCAACATTCAGTCAATTTTTCACACTGTGCTAATGGAGCTGAACAACCTTAACTAAAGTTCTGTGTTAACTCAGACAGCAAAATGGAAGAGAGTGAAATTCTCTTAACTTTTAATATGAAATTGATATGAATATTGTTAAGAATATTCCTGAGAATAAAATATATGAAGAAGAAGGAGGACCTAGGCAAACTTCAGGTTGAATAAAACTGTGGACATTGATTGTTTCTACTACATGGAGTTCAAGCCAAGAAACAAAAGCATTTTGCACGTAGTTTTGTACCAGTCTCATAACTGAACATTGATTGAAAAGTCTTTATATGAAAAGGGAACCCCCCAAAATGGAATTATTTTTATAAAAAATCATGTATTTGTTCTTACATGTTTAAATTTCAGTCACCTTCAAAGTACTCTCCATTTGATTCAATATATGTATCAAGACTTTTTTTCCACTGCTCAATACAGTTTTTGAACTCGTTGATTTTGGTGCCTTTTAGTGCTTCTGCCATTTTTAGTTTCACCCCTTCCACATCAGCAAAACTTTTCCTTTTGAGGACTTTTTTCATCCAGGGAAACAAATAAACAGTTGCTCAAGGCAAGATCGCATGAATAAGGAGGGTGGGCAAAGGGGTTGTGTTGTTTTTTGGTCAAAAACTACTAAACATTCAGTATGGTGTGGGCAGGTACACTGGTATATCACCCTTAATGAAATGGGCAAATGCACAGAAAGAGTCTTCAGAAAAATTCACGGAAGTTGAATGCAGCCTCTCACAACAATGCCATTTGACACACCAATACAGATGTGTTCCTAGAACATTAATTTAACGGGGGAAGCCTATGCTACATAGGGCCCACCTTCCAGAAGATAAATCTTTTATTGGGTTCCCCCCTCATATTATTTTATTTACAAGTAATAAAACTTGAAGAAATTGAGCATTCTTTGATTCATAAGATAAAAAACCTTTATTTGGCAAATAACCTTCACCATATATTTGAGCTGATTACCATTTGAAGCATACTGAGACAGAGTTATTTCTTTCACCCTTTCTTTTTTAAAGTGAGGCTTTATTTATCTCTACATTATCTTTTCCATTATTATCCAAATCAATTTTGCATTTCTTATTTTAATAATTGGAAAAAAACATTATTACCGAAAGACTGACATCACCAAAAGTTAAATGTCCGTTATAATGACAGGACATTTTGAGTCAGGATATTTTGAGTCAGGATAAATTAGAATCAGCCCAGGAAATGGCTTAGAAATGTTCGTTTCTCTGATCATCATCTCCATGTGGGCGGTACTGCTCTTCCTCAGCTCTTCAGAAAGGTTCTGCATCTGGGCACGAAATCAGGGGTGCTGGGAGCAACAGCCCAGATCTTTTTGGAATGCTCTCCTCTACTTCTAATTGCCAAGCCCTGCCAATAATTTCAACATTAAATGATGGAAAGGATTTTAGAATCCAGCACGATTAGGTAAGTTGTTTTCCTCTAAGGATGAAGCACTGTATCTGGGGACCAAAATCTATGGAATTCACATTATTGAACTACTAGACTCAAAACTATCTTTCTGAATGACTTTAACCATTGAAATAAGTGCTTTGATCTTTAGAGTAAACACCACTCTTCTCTTTAAGGTTCTTCAGTTGTGTTTTTTTTTTTTTTAGTGAAAAGAACTTCCCTGGAAGAGCAGACGCTCTCTGGCCACTGCTACGTGTAACATTGACAGGCATCCTTTGAAAATGGCAGACTGCCCATATATCATTCAGAACTGTGAGCCATTTGGTGCAGCTTTAAAAAGGTACCTTATCTCCCTCGAAAAATGATATTATAATATCATTTAAAAAAAATTTAAACATATACAGCAACCTGAATATTGGGATATGAAATGAAGCTAATTGATTTGTAAATAATCCCTTAGGATCTAAGTACAAACTTACTGCAATATACATTTATAGGACAGATTTGTTCTCAAACAAAAGGAGTTGTTAGTGTCAAAGCCGTATTTTAGCCCTTATTTGTATATAGAAGAATTCATGAAGATGCATAAGTAGAATATATCTTTTTAATTCCTGGATTTATGATATCTCAGTATTGTGTATTTAGAAAAAAATATTAAATGTAACCAAACCGAGGTTCAATGAGCTGTCACCATGACAGCCAAACATGTGGGACAGGTGCTGGCAATAAGGAAATAAGTCTATTCAAGTATTGGCACCTCCAGAAGATGGGTGGACACTCGTCTTCAAAAACTCATCTCCATTTCTCAGTGCAGGCAGGAGTTTTTATGACAGGAGAAGGAAAGCAGAATGAAAGGATCGGGGGGAGGAACTGTGGGTGTGCAGTCTTTCCTGGGAGTAAAGAGAAGGGCAAGCAAGGAGGAAGGGGAGCTTTTGGGTTGTCGCACAGCTCCATCCCAAGCTTCCTCCCTCTTGTCTCTTTCACACACTCTCGTGAAACAGCTTTATGGCAGACGCCTGTGGGTCTTCACATCTGGGCTGGAATGAGCAGCTCTTCTCCCAAGACCGGGCTTCTCTAACCTATAATAAAAGCTAGAAAAGAAGTGAAAATGCAGGTCTTTATTTCCATACTCTAAGAAAACAGAGGGTGACTATAGCCTTGAGAGAATGAAGAATATAGCACTTTTATTACTGAATTAAAATGTGAAATCATGGTTACATAAAACTATTAAAAGGCAAACAATTTAGGTTTTATGATAATTAAAAGGCAAACGCTGTGATGGACACAATTACTTTGGGAGGAAGCATTTCTGTCTTAGCTGCTAGGAACACTATCATAGGAAAGACTTCAGCTATCAACTCCTTCAAGGCTGGCCTCTGCTGGGATGGTGACATGACCCATGTTAGGCACTTCCTGGAGCACATAGTATGCACATACTAATGGGCACAGGCTTAGAAGTCTAGAAAAGTCTGACCATTTTGACCCAAACCTAGCCAATCTGGACAGATATTTCCAGCTCCAGAGAAATTCATGAATCAGATTTTTCCTCTGCCTTTCCTGAGGCCACAGCTGGTATTCTCATGGGGAGTATTAAGAAAACTGCCTGAGCTCTGGTTGGTGTGGTTCAGTGGATTGAGCACCAGCCTTCAAACCAAAGGCTCGTTGGTTCGATTCTCAGTCAGGGCACATGCGTGGGTTGTAGGCCAGGTCCCCAGTAAGGCACAAGAGGGGCAGCCACACATTCATGTTTCCCTCCTTCTCTTTCTCCCTGTCTTTCCCTCATTATAAAAATAGATAAATGAAATCTTAAAAAAAGAGAAAAGAAAAGAAAACTGCCCATACCAGATCCTCAGAATCTGCAACACACTCTTTAATGTCAAAAATAGAGACAGTTGTACAATTGTGTCTCTGGAAAATATTTCAAAAACTCTAATGAAGGTAATATACATATTTATTAGTTGGACAGGCAGATTTCTGAAAAGAAGGAAAAAATGATGGGAAATAAAAGGATTTGTAAGATACTGCTAAATAATCAATCTCCCCATATTTAGCAAATATACAAGTTGTATGTACACTATGCTCTTACCTTGGGGCAAAATATTCCAATGTTATATGTTTGTGTGTGTGTGTTTATTGAAATCATAGATTTTACTAGATCTCATATATGAAGCAATTTCAAAGAGTATGTCTGGAACTGGGTGGAATAATGGAATATAAACGTGGATATAAGAAAGAAGCTCATTATTTTGGGCTTTGATGAGTGACATTATATCATCAGTTAGACATCTTTATAATCTAAAATATATTTGTATACTTTATATTGTTTTTTATTTATGAGAAATTAATAACTCTATTTATTGCTCTAGAAGTACATAATCTATGACCCAAATTGACTTATTGTATCTTTGTGAAGCCAGTTGCATATTAAATTACAGTTGAAGGGAATAAACACACATTATAACCTGTTGGCTTTGTGTACGGGATCTGGTTAACTACAGGACTGTTGCATTGAAAGCCAGTGGAAGCAAGTTATTCAACTGAAGCATCTACCAGTTCCACAAAACTGAAAGTGATTTTTGTCATTAAGCCTCCTCCCAAGAGCACTGACCAGTCTTTAATTCACATTAGTATTTATGACTAACGCACTATTTTGGTTATTTTTTATCTCTGTCTGCCCAAATACAATTAAGGCTCCATGAGAGGAGGTATTCTTGTTCATTGGTATGTTCTCTGTCTATAACCATTCCAGGTATACAGCAAGCATTCAAACATCATTGTTTTTATTTTTTGAATTTTAGAGGACAGGGAGAGAGAGAGGGACAGAGAAAGACTTCTATTTGTTGTTATACTTGTTTATGCTTTTATTGATGATTTCCTGTATGTGCCCTGACCAGAGATTGAACCAACCTTGGCGTATGGAATGATGCTCCAACCAACTGAACTACCCAGCCAGGGCAAAAATCATTCTCTTTTAAAGAGACGCCAAAATTTTAACCTGAGTGGAGGGAATAAATGTCTGCATTTGACCCTTATTATATATTGTTTTTATGACTTTTTTCTACCAAAATGATGGTTTAATGTTAGAGAAAATCATTTAAAATGATTTTATGTCTGAAGATTATTTTCCACACATATAAGTTATTAATAGTGATAATAATTTTGACTTTTATGTTAATTCGATGTTGGACAAAGTCTTCTCATCACAATATACTATGCACTTGAAAACTGCTTGTTTATTTAAGTGGTGGCATTTATAAATATGTAGCATGTAAGGGTGGGAGAAAGGGTAATGAAAACCTGTATTCTGTGTATCTCTTTCCATATAACATAATTTAGTATATTAATTTTTTACTCTCTATTCCCCAAGTAAAATTTTATAATGAGCATTTTGGAAACTCTGGATATAAGGAAGAACTTGTAATATGTACTGTGAGACAAGAGGTGACTTCATTTTGATTTTTAATTTAAAGTTTATAGTCTAATTAAAGAAAATGAACATATATCTAGAGATAATCATGGACAATAAAAACATATAATTACTGTTATCAGTGGATATTACATCTGAATCACATACAGAAGTTAATAAAAAACAGTCAACATTACACAAATGAATATTCCCTGTAAGAATTAGTTATAATGAAAGTATTAAAATAAATTCAACACATTCAGAGCTCATATACCATATCCTGTGATCATCTTTAAAATTTATTAAAAATATTTGTGTGCAAAGCATTTTTATAATGATCTTGTTTAAAGTATTTAGAATAGCATGGTATAAAATTACATTGCAGAATGCAGTTATTTTTCCCTCTAGAACACATAAAATAAAAAGTAATTATATGTTTTTTTTCAGATTTTATTTATTTATTTTTAGAGAGAGGGGAAGGGAGGGTGAGAGGAAGAGAGACATCAATGTGTAGTTGCCTCTTGCATGTCCCCAATCAGGGACCTGGCCCACAACCCAAGCATGTGCATTGACTGGGAATTGAACCAATGACCCTTTGGTGTGCATGCTGGTGCTCAATTTACTGAGCCACACCAGCCAGGACAATTATCTGTATTTTTTCTTAGCCATGACTTTTAATGGTGTTACTTGACCCTGCATAATAAGGGTACTTTTTTTCTTAAGGTAAATATAGTATAGTAATTCTCTACTTAGAGAGATTAGTGACAGTTGTGGGGGCTGAACCCTTTTCCCTTCTATTCTAGTTTCTTTGTTCTAATAATTAAATTGACGTAAAGCAGATTAACAGGAGAAAAACAAATTTTTGTGTATAGGAGCCCCATAAAAATGTGAGGCACTTGGACAGTCAGGTCATTGAGGCTTATGTACCACGTGGAGTTAAGAAGAGGGATAGGGGTCTGGGGCTTCAGTGGGGAGGAAGACAATTGACAGAGATGAGAAGAGCAAATGTTTGGTAAACAGATGCTTGTCGTACCATATAGATAAGTCTTTCTGGTATAAAACATTCTCTCTGGTAATAGCTCTTTTCTCATACACACTATTTCTCAGTCTTTTAGGTAATTCATTTAAGGAGATACACAGCTCTTCTTAGGTCTTTTGAGTCCCAGATTATCTCCAGTTCAAAATAACTCACATATCAACGTGGTACATTCTGGGGTATTAGACTCTGTTCCCCCTCACAGTTCATGCAGAATAGATATGATGATCATGCAGAAGCAGAAATGTCTCAATCCCTTAGAGTTCTAGAGAGAATTTTAGAAATTCTTATTTATTATCAGTGCATATATAGTTGGCAGTTCAAGAATTAACTCTACAAATTTACAAAATCCCCTGTTTATCCCAAGGAAGTTTTTCTAAAATAAATCTCTACAGTTCATCTCTGCAACTCACTCATTCACTGCATGGAGGGACACATTCTTTATGAGGTTGGTGAGTGTCCTGGCAGGAAAGCTTGGGCCTGTTGCTAATCATTCCCTTTATCGTCTTGTTTGGAGTTGTCTCCATGGTCTGCACTCTATACACAGTGCAGTAAAATTAAAGAACAGGCTCTTGTCCTGAATCTTCTTAGGAAATGTTATATCAGATGATAAATAGGAATTGCCCCTTATAATCAGCTTAGATGATTCTTCAAAAAAAAATAGGTTATAGAGAAGACATTTTAGTATTTCTTTTTTCTGTCTAATCACTGCTGTAATCCTACAAATTCCTACATTGAATGAAGCAGGAAATTTCTATGTTATTATCAAGCTATAAAAACTCTATAAATGTACTAGATATCACATGCATTATCATACCCATGAGTACTTAAAATAATACTGTTTTCTTCTTTTACTTTTTAACCTTTATTGATTGATTGGTTTGCTTTATATTGATATCATTCATACTGTCAAACTCTGAATATAATAAAGACATGGTTCAATGAAAAAATAAATTATTTTTTCTAAAATTAGAGTCTTAGAAAGAGCAAACCTGCTAAAATAGAATGTTTTTCCATTTTAAAAGTCTTTGAAAGTCATGTTTTGTTATTATCTATTTCTACCATTTTGTCACTATTTTTAGCCACTTTTTGCTGCTTTTGACACAAAAATATGTACTAACAAATTTTGCCTTATTCCTTCACAGACATTTTTATTCTCACAATTTTTATACATTAATAGCACATGGGTATATAGCATTGCTTGAAGACTTAACTCAGACAGTAGTAATATGTTATCAGAGATTGCTAGTGACCTTCCAATGTTCACAGTTCAATGCTTAGTTTAAAAAAAAAAGCTGAGCACAGTGCCACATTTCTCACCCTCCCTTGTGTCTGGGTGGAACTATGTTAAGGCAAGTTAAGTGTCATTTTTGAGATTGTTCATTAAATTCAGTTGTCTCAGCAGAGAGTTATAGCATTGTTTTCCTTAATTTTCCTACCATATTTGCTGCTGGCCTTGGAAATGAAGATTTGATGGCAAGAAGTATGGGGTTTAAAATGAAAACCACGTGCTGAAGTTAGAGATAGAGAAATATAATTGCTTAGATTCCTGGTGGCAACATGAAGCTTACATACTACCAATGGAATTATGATTTACAAATTTCTTAAATGTTAAAGAGAAAAAAAACCTGAACAACTCTGCCTTTTAGATTTTCTGCAGTTTGCCCTGGCTGGTGTGGCTCAGTGGATTAAATGCTGGCTTGCAAACCAAAAAGACTCCAGTTTGATGCCCAGTCCCGGCACATGCCGGGGTTGTGGGACAGGGCCCTGGTTGGGGGTGTGCAAGAAGCAACCATACACATTACTGTTTTGCTCCTTCATTTTCTTTCTCCCTTCCCCTCTCTCTGAAAATAAATAAATAAAATCTTTTTAAAAACCCACCTTCCAAAAAATAAATAAAAAGAAAATTGCTGCAGTTGGATCTCCAAATGTTAGACATGCCCACAAATAAAAGTATTATAAAAATTCATCTATCAAATAATCATATTTTACTGAAATAGTACTCTAGGAGTTTAATCCATGATAGATAGGCAGTCTGTCCGTGAAAACATTTATAAAACAAACTACTATGACATGCCGTGTCTCCATGATACCTCTTAATTTTTATTGGCAAGAATATTATTTACATGAACACAAAAGCTACTATAAAAGTCTTGTATGTACAAATGAACAGTGTTTGTTAGAACCGATTGAAGAAGACCATAACGACAATTTTTCTTTTCATTTTCACTCAAGTGTCTGAAAGTGTTTGTGATTACGTTTTACAATACACATCAATTTAACTGAAGTTTTATTATCTTCAAACCTTTTATTAATTTGATTAGCAAAGCAACACACAATTCAAATAGCAATGTATTGCCCCTACAGGGAATGCTTTGGAATAGTAATGTCTGTTCTGTTCATTATGACATGGACACCTTTAAGCAACTTCTAAGCAGTTCATTAATGCTTAAACATTAAATCTGTTGCAAAGCAGTATTATTAGAAATGAGCCTATAGCTTTTTGAGGGAATACATTTCCAATTTATTGGAAAATTTAGCAACAACTTTTCTAGAACCATTCCTTGATGTAGTTACTGAAAGGGCACAGGAAGAGCCTAGGCTATATATTAGGTTGAGAAACTCTCCATGTGTTGTACATGCTGGATGCAGGCATGCGAACCTATCAGTGAAACTGCTTAAATAGGCTAGTTGCACTTCAGTAGACCCAATCAAAAGATAAACATCAGAACATAGTTACAACTCACATGGCAAGAAAAAAATCTTTCAAAGTGCATACTGTAAGAAATACCTGAGTTATAGGGGGGCTTCAAAGTGTTATACAATAACACTTTGACTGGGATATATAATAACATTTATGACTGGGAATGTTAATACAGCACAGATTAAAAGGTAATCATTCATACTGAATTTACCTGCTGATGGAAGTGGAATAGTGTGTTCCTCTTTTCCTGACAGCAGGACCCTAAGACATATATTGCTCTGGCATAAAAGGTGTAAGAAATGCATTTCTTAAGTTTGAAGGGAGAAATATAGAGATGCTTAGACAGAGGGCGATATTGATGGTGATCAAAGATTACTGCCATCTCCAAAGTTTTGGCTCATTACATTTTCTGACTTTCCTTGAGAGTACCATTTTTCTATGGATGACTCTTTTTATATCCATAGAGTTTGAGAGTGAGAAGAGGGAATAAAAAAATGGAATAGCAGGGAATCAGTACAGAATCCTGAGCTTGGGTCACATCATGAAATAATGCTCAAGCTTAAAGTCAAGAAAGAATAAAACCTCAAATATTATGAAGTAACTTTTATATAGATGTTCAGTCAAATCAGAATTTAGGATGTTCAAAGGACATTATCAAGATCTGTCCAAAAAAGGTCTAGCTACTGTAATATAACAAGAACAGTTTGCACATCATTAATGTAACCTGATGTCTAAGGAGAATGGACTAGAATGTACCTGTGTGAACATTGGCAACTTCATTGTACTAGTCAGTGGGGGCAGTAGACACTGTTGAGTGAGCATATGTACTGTATGACCATCACATTCAAAATGACTGAGTGAACAGAGCAGTGAATCTGCACCAAATTTTGCATTATGCTTGGACATTTTCCCATGAAAACTATTTGAATGATTCAGAAGGCTTTCAGGGACAAAGCAATGAGTGCAGCGTAAATGAAAGTGTGGCACAAGTACTTCAAAGATGGCTGCGAATCTGTTGAAAGTGATCCACTTTCTGAAAGGCCTGCAACAAGCAGAACACCTGAGAACATTGAACATGTATGGGTTGCAATCAGCAAAGATCAGTAACTGACAGTGTGAGAACTAGAAGCTGATCTGGGGATTCCAGAAAGTACTGTGTCTGAGATTTTGACGCAGGATCTTGACATGAAACGAGTCATGGCAAAGTCTGTTCCACGGCTTCTGCTACCAGAGCAGAAGGAATATCGTGCTACAGTGGCTAATGACTTGATTCAAACTGCTACCAAAAAAACAGATTTCCTCAAGAAGGGTGTAACTAGAGATGAATCATGGGTATACAGCTATGATCCAGAAACCAAGGTCCAGTCATCCCAATGGAACTCACCTGGTTCTCCATCCCCAAAAAAGCTACAGCAAAGTCGTGGCAAGATTAAGACCATATTAACTGTGTTTTTTGATTAGGAAAGTGCTGTCCATCACAAGTACACTCCTTCGGGCCAAACAATTAATAAGAAGTACTACCTCAATGTTCTTTGGTTGAGAAACGCAATATGATGAAAATACAGCTATGGGCAACTGGTGATGGGCAGCTTCATCACAACAACACACCCACTCATACATCATGTCTCATGTAGAGTTTTTTAGCAAAACATCAAATCACCCAGGTGATTCAGCCCCTCTACAGCCCAGATTTGGCATCCAGCAACTTTCGGCTTTTCCCAAAACTAAAGTCACCTTTGAAAGGGAAGAGATTTCAGACTGTAGCTGAGATTCTGGAAAATATCATGGGGCAGGTGATGGTGATTGCAACAAAGGATTTTGTAGGTTGTTTTGAACAGTGGAAAAGACAGTGGGAGAACTGTATGAAGTCCCAAAGTGCCTACTTTGAAAGGGACTGAGGTGTCATTGTCTTACATACCATGTTTCTTGTACCTTGTATCTTCTTCAAAATGTACCTATTTTTTCATAGCACTGGTATGGATACTTTCTGGACAAACCTCCAGGTAGCTTATACAAAATGTCAGAGTTCAGAGTGGATTCAATGACCTTCCCCAATAAAGACCCTGTCAGTCTTTTGGTGATCTCAGTAGCTATGTAGACTTTAAAAGCCACTAGTCTTAGTAACCCAGGTCCCAAGCCTATTACCTTTCTGTAATTTGAAAATGACTTGGAGGTAGAAAGTTGGAGCATATCAACATTCAAAGGTCTTCTCTATTTCGGTATAGGAAAATTCTTGCGCCACATCTAAATTTTTCCAAACTGTATTTCTTATGACCTCTTTGGGTTTATGCAAGGCTTTAATACAGCTCCTGGCCCTGGCTTACATGGGGCACAAGCTTCTGCATCTAATCTTCCAAATGTAGCCAGCAGTTTGCCAGAATTGGAGGGGAGGTAAAGCTGGTGGTTGAATCATTAGAGATAAACTTTTTACATGTACTATAATACTCTTTTTATCCTGATTTCTATCCAGACTCTCTGTGGCCAAAAGTTAATCTTAATTCTTTTTGAAAGTAAATATAATATTTATCAATTACCCATTTTGACAAGATGTCTCTTGTGAGATAAATGAGATTGTCAAAGAACAATTTCTTACAAATATGTGTACAGCTTTGATAACAGTTGCATATTCTGTCTATTTATTCGACTGCTTCTAAATTCTAAAGGTTATTTTATCTGAAAAAATTACATAATTTATGCTTCAATTCGCTTGCCAGGATCCTTGAAATAGAAGTCAGCTATCAGTAGGTAGGAGCCTGTTAGTCTCTGCTGGGAAGACAACACTTCTGAAGTTATAAAGAATTTACAATTGTTAGTATATCTAAGGAACTCTGAATTAGACGAGCATCTTAAAATGATGGCTTTAACAGAGATAGTCATTTGACAAAAAGACAACCTGGGGTTTTAATGTGACATTTATTTGCAAGTGGTATATTTGAATTTCAAGATAAATAAATAGAAGGTGTGCCATTTTACTGTAAATTACTCTATGCTTCATTTTATATAGATGCTTTCCATATTATGAAAAAATACACCATGAAAAAAGTTATGAAAGTAGTTAATTGACTTAAAAATGATAAAATATTAATAAAATATCAATTATACATTGTAAAATATTTTAAATCCTATTGTAACATATATCCTTCTAAAATTTTTCCTGCCATTATATTTTTGTGCAAGATAGTTTTTCTTGAGTAAAATTTTAAAATAAAAGTTTTAAAGGGATCTTGGGAAAATTCAGTAATTTTAAGCATACTTTTCTTCTGTAAATTTATTTGTTAAGGTTTTAACTCTATTAGTTTTATACCTATATAAAGAGCTCACTTAAATAACCAAATTTTAAAATTTACGATTTCACCCCTGGATTTCAACAGGTCATATGCATTTTTAAAAAATTACTTTTTTAATGTTTTACTAATTAACTACATCTTATCAAAGGTATAATTATACATGATTGATTTTAAATATTAGGTAATTCTACAATGTTTACAAAAATAGAAATTCCTTATGTCAACCTTGTATTAATACATGTTCACATCCAAACCATATTCCATTTTAACAGAGAGAGTACAACTTGCAGTTTTGAATAATATTCTGTTATGTAACTGCTGCTGATCTACTTTATAGGCTTTTCCCTAAGTAAATTGAGATGATCAACCTCTTCTTCACGATGTAATCCAAATGCAGCATATAGACCTTAGTGATTTTCTATTTGTTTTAACCCTGGAATTTCACATGGTACTTGAAATGCAGAAAGTGCAATGCATATTTATCTGGTAACTAAATAAACTATAAAAATAACTTTACAAATTTAAATATTGACTTTGACTTTTTGAAATATAAAATCAGTCTTCGCGTATAAACAATACCAGATCTAATAAAGAAAATAAAAACACAAAAATGTCAATATATTTAATTGTATTTACTTATTTAATCTTATTGTTGTTCTAAACATAGGCAAAACTGACAGTGCCCAGTGATAGCACATTGAAAGCAACTTGTTTGCTTCGTAATTGTGATTGTTTTGAGGACCTCGTCAAGAGCGGCTATGCTGCACTTCTGGCAGCAATTTAAAAGTCCCACAGCCTGTCAGACATTGTCCTGAATCTGTAAGTGTGGTAACAACACTGTTATTCAAAGACGTTCATAAACCTTCAGAATTCTTGAAAATAAGTTCCTAAATATAATGAAGGCAAATTGTTCACTCCTGCTTCTACTTCCACTTTCTTTGCTGGGCAGTTAATTCTCTATGTACCAACAATCTCCTTACAGAAATAAAATAGAAGATTGAGCTTCACTGCTGAGTCCAAAGTTCTGTCCTGGAAATGGCAATGATGTAGAGAGGCAAAGTAGTTGTACAGAAACTTGATGTACTGGGGCAACTTTGTATTCAACCAGCAAAACATAAAAAAAAAAGAGTTACATTCTGTACACAGAAGTTATCCTTTACCCTTATCTCATCTGTCTCTCCACCCATCCATCCATCCATCTATCCATCCATTTATTATCTGTCTATCTCTGATCTTCATTTAAATATTTCCCTCCTCATCTCAGTTTTGTGTGCTGCATCGACCCCCTGAAACTACCCTCTTCCACATGAATACATTAAGCCAATGTACTTCTGTCTTTGTATTTATTTATTTATATAGCATTTATCTTATAATTTTTTATTTTTCATATTGTATCAAGACTGTAAAATATGATAATGATCATCAAAATCACCAAAATTTACTGAAGTTCTTCTCAAGTCTCAGGCGATGTCCTAGTCCATCTGGTTAACTCCAGAGTCTCATTCACTATTCTCTTGATGGCATGAAAGCAACCACTTGCCAATTTTCTCTACCCTGTCTTACATACTTCTTCATAAGTTTCCATTAGCTTATATGCATTTTTTAATTATAAATGTAAACTAAGTTAATTCCTACTAAATAACTTCAATCCTCTCCTCTCCTTCAATGTATTAACTATTTCATTAGAGCAACTGACATATCAAATCTTAGTCATTCTCTATCGTAAGCAAGTGATATAATGAGGAAGAAAAGCAGCCCCCTTATCATGATGAATAAAAAACAACAATAGAATTAGAATGAAGGAATGAATTCAGAGGTAAAAATATGTCCCCACTCAACTTCAGTTCACTAAAGACAGAAGTCTTATTCCCCTTGCTCACGTTTGCATTGTCAAACTGTGTTCATTCTTTGATAATCAATCATTCAACAAATATTTTCAGATCCTCTGCTATGTATGCAGCCCTGATTTTGGTTGTAAAAATTAAGCAGTAAGCAATAGGCAACTCCTGACCTTAAAGATCTTAAATAAAAGATCTTAAATAAAAACAAAGAGTTGTGACTATGAATCTATTCACATGAGGTGTGAACCATTTAATTTTAAGTGTAGTAATCTGATGTCACTAATGTTGTTATATCTCATTTGATGGTAAGTGACAGAAATCCAACTACAGAGAAAACACGCAAGAAAAACTATATTGAATACACAGCAGTCATGTGATACAGTTTGGAGGATGGTTAGATAAGCAAAGGCCAAAGAGCATGGACATAACTGGACAAAAAGGACACTGGTCAGGAGAAAGAAAATGCTGCTGATCTCTCGGGAGAGTTTCTGCTGACATTTTCTGAACTGTATGTGTCAAGGATTATCTGTATCAATGCTGTAAGTTAGGAGCAAGTCTAGCTGATATTTAAATCACTTTTTTTCAACAGACCGTGAAATCCGTGAGGACTTGGGTTCTTAGGTGAAAAGGGCAAGAGGGAAGGAAGCTTGCTGACATAAACTATACTTTTTGTTAATCTGCCCAATAAAAGGTATTTTTACTTGTTCTAATTTCAAAACAAACAAAACCTAAAAATAAAATATATGTAAATTTGTGTTTAACCCAAGCTAGGAGAAAAGCACTCTATTTACATTTTTAATATTTCTAAAGCTTCCCTTTTCTCCTTGTACAAATCTACCATAGCACCTTATAGTTTGGAGAGGGTATTCCATGAAGGCTTGGACCATCTTTTCTGATGCATTTCCAGTCCTGGCCTAGTGCCTGGTAAGTACAAAATAAATATTTGATATATCTCTATGTTAATAAAGACAAAATCATACCATTGTAACAAACTATAGTGAAGAAATATAATTGGTTACAAGTGATAAAAAACAATATGACTTTTTTTTGTACCTACTAAATGCCTGGCACTGTGCTGTTTTAGATTTTTTATTTCATTATATCTTTACTCCCTACCACATTAAAACAAGTTATAATTTTTCATATTATGAAGATAAGAATACAAGCTCTTAATAAGTTTTATTAACTGTGATGTATTCTTGAGAAATTGCCAGAAACATGTTTGATCACAAATAAATCTTGTTGCAAAGCCTATGTTTTTGTAATGCCATCTGGTTTACTTTACTCTCTGGACATAAATTTGAAAAATGAATATGTGGGCTGAATTTATAATATAATTAAAGGAACCAAAATATCCAAGTGCATTCTCTTGAAATCTTTTGTTAAAACATATAAAGAGATAATTTCACTATGTAATAAGTGACATACATTATCCATCAAATCTTTTAGGTGCTTAGGTTCATTTTATATTAGACAAAGACTATATTCATTTTCTTCTTTTAAATCCAATCATTAAAGTCTTCCCAAAGCTAAAGTTAATAAGTACTCTTCTAAAACCTTCTGAACATAACATGTCAGAGTGGGAAGATAATTTGCTAAAATGGTATATATTTTCCTTCTCATATCTGAATTCTCCCATTTTACTGAGAACCCCACTCATGTGTAGGTGAACATTTGGAATCAAATTGAAAGCCAAATGCTTCAGGTAGGATCCTGTGCCTCTTCCCACCTGATCAGTTTTGAGTAACCATTTCTGCTTTGCCTTAAATTTTAGTTTGTTATTTTTAGCAGTAAATTAGAGATAGAGTTTAGCTTTTATCTTAAAACAATCTGATTTTTTAAAATAAAACAAAAATAAAATTTGATGAACTCAAATAAAGATGGCATGTGATTGAAAAAGTATATTTTCATTTTATCTCGGAGAATTTGTCCTTTACAGCAGCAACTGGTGAAATCAGATTACTATGTAATAGATTTGGTGGTAATAGTTATATACAAGTTTCTGATTCCTAAAATAATTAACTAAATTATATCATTGTTCAGTCAATAAAAATATATTAATATTTCAATGCATTCTTTATTAATTTCTGTTTAGTACATTTGGACTCAAGATTAGGATATAGAGCTACTTACATAGTAAAAGATTATGTTTACTTTATTATATCAATGTATATCAATATTTATATTTGCAATAATTATTAAATATATGAAAATTTGTGAACTTTTAAAATCTTAATATTGTGACAAACTATAACTACGTGATGTTTCAATCTTGCATGGATTTGATCAATGATAAGCATAGTATCTCAATAAGAGCTAATATGTACTTCCAGGGTTTAAGAAAAAAGAATTTAAAAAAGAATTTAAAAAAGAATGAGGATAGTGTAAGCAGCCCCTGGGACAACCTCAAGTGTTCCAAAATTCATATCACAGGGGTGCCAGAAGAACAATAGAAAGAACAAGAAATTGGAAATCTATTTGAAAAAATAATGAAAGAAAAATTCTCTAATTTGGTGAAGGAAATAGAGACGCAAGTCCAGGAAGCCCAGAGAGTCTCAGACAAGATAGATGCAAAGAGGCCCATGCCAAGGCACATCATAACTAAATACCACAGGTTAAAGATAAAGAGAGGATCTTAAAAACAGCAAGAGAAAAACAGTTAGTTACCTACAGGGGAATTCCCATAAGACTGTCAGTTGATTTCTCAAAAGGATCTTTGTAGACTAGAAGGGATTGACAAGAAATATTGGAAGTCATGAAAAGCAAGAACCTATGGCCAAGATATCTCTACCCAGAATAGATATCATTTAAAATCAGAGAATAGATAATGAGCTTCCCAGACAATAAAAATCTAAAGGAGTTCATCATCACCAAACCATTATTATATGAAATGTTAAAGGGACTTATCTAAGAGAAAGATCAAAACTATGAACAATAAAATGGCAATAAATATATATCTATCAGTAATTGAATCTAAAAAAAAACAAACTAAGCAAACAAGAACAGATATAAAATCATAGATACAGAGAGTGTTTTAAAGGGCCCCGAATGGGAAGGGTTTTTGGGAGAACAGTTGAAGACGTGAGAGGGTTGAGAAGTACAAGTCAGTAGTTACAGAAAAGCCATGGGGATGTAGAGTACAGTATAGACAATGGAGTAGCCGAGGGACTTACACACATGGCCTGTGGACATGAACCATGGTGGGGGATTGCCTGAGGGAGTGGGGGGTGCTGGGTGGAGGGAGTCAAAGGGGGGAAACTGGGAAAATGCAATAGCATAGTCAATACAATCTAATAAAAATTAAACAAAATTATTTTATTTTAGATTTTCAGAAATTATAATGAGGTTCTCTACATAAATATTTTCTTTCAAAATTTAAATGAATAATCCTGGATTAAAAGAAATGTTTCTCAAAAATACCACATGAATTGATCTGTATCTTTTTATCCCCTCCATTTATCGATAAATTAAAATAAAAGTACCCTTCAGGGGCCATACTTTGATAATAGGAAAAATTCTGAAATAATAGCAACAATCCTATACTTTGGAATTGCTTTGTAATTTTTATAAATACTAGCCCAACTGCATTAGATTTAAAACCGCTAGAACTCTAGCTAGGCCTAGGCATAAAACTCTAGCAAGGTCTAAGCATCTGGAAATTTTAAAAATTCCATTTTTTTCCTGATATGCAGCCCTAGCCACACTGCAGGGTGTAAAGTTTCTCAAATGTGTTTTGAACCCTACCACACACTGCACATCTATTCTGTTCAATGTTATCATAGATTTTATTTAACTCAAATATCAAAAATAGCATTTCAACAAGCAATGGATACAAAAATTATTCATGGAATGATTTAATTAATGTTTTATGCTGTCTTCAAAATCCAGTGTGTTCTGCAGAACAGCTCATTTCCTTTTCCTGTATAATTTGCATAAATTTGCCTTTTGAAATGAAATGGCCAAGGCCTTGGGACACTGGTCCTGGTGCCATCTCTTTTAAGATTAAGGATTATGATACAGCAGAGTCCAAGTGACCCCAGTATGCTAAGGCAGAATTTCCCTAGTATCTTCTGACATGCCACCCCATTAATAGCATAAATTAAAATTATACCAAAGTCTTTTAGGTAGTTAAAAATGATACTTTCAAACTAAAACAAAACAAAACAAAACTATATAATAATATTCCTTCCTTTTCCTTCTCCAGTTACTGAAACTAATTATCTCTTTATTTGACCACTTAAAAGTTATCCAACAAATAATAATGGTATTATTAACATCAGAAACTGCAAGTTCACTCTCTAAAATGATCCAAAATGTCACTTTTGAGATTTATTTATAAGTTTATTTTTCATTTATATGAGGGACTTTTTTAAAGAATAACATTAAGATCAATCCATTCTTCTGTATATTCATATTGTTTTCTGCAGATTAAACTTTTCATCTAATGTCAGATTCCATGCAGGAGTGCTGATCTAATTACTCTGGCAGTTTTGCTTTAGAAAATGCAAAACTAAAATGTGGAGATTCATATTGGCAGATTTACTACTGGGGTTCAAGTACTTTATTAAGTAAATTGTTTTGTTTAAAATTCTTAGTTTTGCACAATATAATTGAGATTCCTGAATATCAGAGCATGTAAAATAGATTCTTGCTTTAAACCTGGCAGATGTCTTGTAATATATAATATAATTGCACTGAACATGCCTCTCTGAAAAACTATAAATATGATCAGAAGAGACTCAAACTAAATTAAGTTTTAGCAATCATCAATTTATTCTGAAATGACATTAACATGAAAAAGGACTCATTGAGGTTTGTAAATCTTACACTGTTAGCTATTGCTAAAGATAGTCTAAAAGTTTTCTTCTCAGAATATATAGTTCGAGACAAAGTTCTTTTATTAGTAATAGTATTGAGAAGATTTTTTCCTTTGAATGTATGCATATAAAATTCTTAAGGTATTTCCAACATTATCTTCCATCCCTAAATTTATTTTATTTATAAACAAATGTCATTATTTTAAATATTTAAACTATTTAGTTGAATTTTATTTATTTTTTTAGTTGCCAGATAGATAGAAATTAAACAATGGTA
The DNA here is from genome assembly GCA_004024845.1 of Tonatia bakeri. Classification (NCBI taxonomy): domain Eukaryota; kingdom Metazoa; phylum Chordata; class Mammalia; order Chiroptera; family Phyllostomidae; genus Tonatia; species Tonatia bakeri. The sequence goes on from PVIA01000198.1 coordinate 339,212, forward strand.
TTCAATGCCACCAAATTATGATCTCTCTTTTGCTACTGCCAAACACTGTGACCTGCTACATGTGTGAGATGCCATCAATGCCTGCACTGTCTCTAGTGCACCTTCTCACACCATCACTGTTAATTACACAATGATGCTTGAATGTACTAGAAGATGCAGTGATAAAAATGTATTGCTAAGCTCATTGAGAACCTAAAGAGATATAACAGCAATAACAAAAAGCACATAATAAACTTTTATATTCAAAAGCACTCCTCAAAAATGATTAACATATAAATTCAAATATTAGAAGCACTTAATGACTTTCATTTTTTTCCAATCCTTACCCGAGGATATGTTTCCTGATTTTAGAGAGAAAGGAAGAAAGAGAGTGAGAAACATTCTTGTGAGAGAGAAACATCGATCAGTTGCCTCCCATACATGCCCTGAAAAGAGATTGAACCTGAGACCTAGGTATACCCTCTGGCTGGGATTGAACCGGCTACTATTTTGGTGTACGGCACGATGCTCTAACCAACTGAGTCACCTGGCCAGGGCCTCATGACTTTTATTTAATTATGATGTTCTGTTAGATTATTTGTTTGATGAAAATACTAAACAAAGTATTCAAATCTACAATGGTATTTTTGGAACAAAAAGTAGTAATGATATCCAAGCTAAAGTTACAACATAAAGAAAATATTATTCACATTTGTTATTCATTTGTTACATAGCAAATATTTAAATCCCTGTTTCTACCTTTTAAGAAGCCACATATATATCATTTTTTAAAAAATTAGGAGACATTCAGTTCTCTCATATTCTCCCCTTATGCTCCAAAAAATAGTTACCATAGTCACAAAATAAAAGGATATAAGAGAAAATAAATATGCATTACTTGTTCTTGAATAAGGTTAGAAAAAATATAGAAAGTTAATTTTGCCCTAGAAAAATCAGAATATAGTGCATGAGACAATTATTAAAAAGTATTAAACAATACACTATAGTCATATGTATTTAAACAGATATATATAATCATATACAGCACTAAGTACAATATAGTAACCTATGCAAAAGAGTTATAATACTATTACAACACATCTTATAAAAATACTTGAACAATAAAATTCAAAAGTATTTAATACAAAATATTGTTATAATTCTCTATACTTATTATCTGTCTATGAAGCCAAAAAATATTTATACTTATTTATGCATCTATGCTAAAACTCAAACTATGTTACCACAAAGAAGATAGATTGATTATATTAGTCCTACCCCCTCTATCTTCCCCACTCCCATAAACTGACCTTTTCCTGGTTTTGTAACCCCTACCCATCTGTGGAGTTTCTTTCTTTCTTTTTTTTAATACTTGCCAGTTTCTGCTTCCCATTTTCCTTCTTAGAGATTGCCTAAGAACAGGATAATGGAGAGATATCACATTTTCAAAGAAGTGAAAAACCTGTGAAAGTAGTCTTGTTGTCCCAGGTGAGAGCATTCTAGACCAGCCCACAGCTAGTCAACACCTAAACATGAGCAAAAGCACAGCTGAAATCAACAGAGCCTCCCACGTGGCCCACAAATGATCACACAGGCATGGACGAGTGAACCTAGTCAAGCACAGGGACATCCACAACAAGGCCAGACAAGTCAGAGACTCAAAAGGAATAATAAACACTTTTTTTTTTTTAAGTCAGCAGATTCTGAGGTGGTATGTTATACAGTATTAGACAATGGCTTTTTGAAAAGGGAGTTGGCCATTCAAGATTTGATTTAAAATTTTTTTCAGATTTTATGAAACTAGTTCTCATTTACCAGGCCAAACAAAGCTAAATGAGGAAACAGTCAACATTCTCTGTCCCTTCCCCACCAGAGGTTTGGTGCAGAAGTATGAAATCTACACAATTTTAAGCATCATCTGTCTCATTGGTCTGAAACGCAGAGTGGTTGGATGAACATATGGGGACCGTGTGGCTCCAAAGTTAAACAGGGAACAGAAATCTAAAAATCATATCAGGAGTTTTAAGTTGTTGTATAAAGGAGTTTTGCTTTTACATTTAAGAAGTTAGCTTACAGTTAAAAGGTATTGAGAATACAAATCCCAGGGACAGCAGAGAGTTTTGGGGAACAAAGGAGTAGACAGACTGGAAACATATTATGAAGAATGTGGCATCAGCGATGGCTTCTCTATATGCTGAGCCCGCTGCCCAGAGAACCGGAAGCCCAATGTATCTGCAATGATAGTGCTATTTGTCTCCATTTTGTTTTTCTCTTTGGATTCTGTAACAAAATTAAGAAGAATAAAACAGCAAGTCTGATCATCATTTAAAATTCTAAAAATATGGATTGAATACATCTGTGTATCAGGCACTGGGCTAGGTGTGGAAAGTGGATGATTAGCATAGGTAACATTCCTGACTGGACCTGTAGGAGCTTACTGTTGTTAGGCAAAGAAGCCTTTACAAATACAGTCAGAGAAGTGAACAACCATTAGAAACCATAACATTTTCTATGCCTTGTAAATACATGTGAGCAAAAGTAAGGGTGTAATGAAGCATTTTGATATTTGTTGTATGATTTGGCTTTAGAGAGTTATTTTAAAGACAATTCTGAGGAAGAATCAATTCAACAGAGAACTGAGAAGACGCACTGAGATCACCATCTGAAGACCAAGATAAACAATTCTAGGTAGAGCAAATGGTGCCTGCAAAGATCCTCAGTTAAGAGAGAGCTGAGCTTCTGGATGAATGCAAAGGAGGAAACAGTTCAGAATAGAGAGACCGAGGGAAGCAAATATAGACTATTGCTGGAATGGCAGGCAGAGGTTTGTAGGACAGATTGAGTTTTGCATTTTAATCTACATTCACTGACAAGGTTCTAAGTGTAATTTAGAACCTTGGAAACTCACCAATGAGATATATTGAAAAATGTAGTCCTTTACAGTTTAGAGAGTTATTTGGGTGGAATTTCTGGGGATGGAATTGTGCAAATTAAAACAAGAGGTTAACTTTTCTAAATACTGTAATAATTTAGAGGAAATTGATAATGGTGGTGTTATAGGTGGAAATTAGGCTCTTCCACATGATCATAAGGAAAGCATTTCAAGGACACACGCATGGGATAGTGTGGGGTGACAAGATGTTTTTTTTCATGTGGAAATATGGTGACCCTCTGGGTTTCCAATGTCCTATCTTCATCTGTCTTTCCAAGGAAAAAAACTATTTCCTCATCAAGGCCAAGACAAAAGCCAGTGTTAGAGTTTCTGCTCCATATTAAAGAACAACCCAGTCCAGCATCCAGCTAGCTTACTGTGTGTTTCCATCTACAGTCTATTGCTGTGCTGAAATATTCAGGCTCTGCTAAGTGTTTTCCGTCCCCATTCAGGTAGCTTAACTTGTTCCTGCTGCAGCCCATCTCAGGCTCCCTTCTGGACCATGTGGCTGCAAGGACCATGTAGTCCCATGTTCTTGGGCAACAGAGTGCATGAACAAACAGGGTGAATGCATAACTAGGTGGGCAAGAGAAATAGAGAAAGCTTATTTCTTTTGGAGTGCACATCATCTGCCATGAGCCCATTAGCTGTTAGACCCACATGGTTCTGTGCTCCTGGGAGAGATGGTGCACAAATAAACTGGCAAGTGTGTTACCCGATGGGCAAGAGAGACAACTTCTTTGTTCCCTGGGATTATATTAACTGAGTTTGGGATAGACCAGGTGCTCTTTCAAAAGGACAAATCAACTCCACAGACTCATGGGCTTCAGATGTGTCCACATTCCCTAGTTAGACAGACAGACCTCTTGGTCCAGCACATCCACCTGTGCCCCCAAACAATCCAGTACTAGAGGGCGAGGGGTGGAAGGCTAATCCCACGGGGTGTGAAGCTATAGCTCCCTGGCTAGCAAGCAAACAGGCTTATGTTCCTCAGTTTATTAAACTCAATGTCTAGTTCCCTTTTGCTCTCCTTTTCTTGCCAAATACCAATGATAAAAGTGGCTCAAACAACTTTTGTTAAAGGGAGAAGAAAATTGATAGACTAATTGATAGTTGAGACTAACTTGACAAGACTAAGTGATAGATTGGATAGGGCAATGAAAACTGACTTACAATAGAACCATATTCTTATCTGCATGGTAAGATATTTATGAGCACAGGGGGATATACCGGTAGTTGGTTAAGTAAAGTAAGCTGGAGTTCTTAAGATAGATTTAACCGGGAGATACACATTTTGGAGCCTCTGATTATAAATGGGATTTTAAGCCAAGTGAGAGAATTGATTTTCCTAGTAAGAGAGTTTGGCATAAGAAGACATAAGATTAAACACACAGAAAATTCAAATTTAGTTGGCAGTTGTAGGAAGATGAGGAGGTGGCTCAGGAGACTAAAAATATGTAGTCAGAGAGAGAACAGAGAGTAGAATGCAAAGATTTCAAGGAATTGGACTTTGGACTGACTCAAGAATGGGGAGGTGGGAAATAAAGAGAACTGAGTAGTAACCGGAGGGAACATCACTGTGGAGATATTCAACTCCAATTAGGTTTGGTTGCTTACTGCGTATAATGAAAATTGTTCTCAGGGAATAATAAAACTGAGAAGTAACATTACAGAAAGAGCATATGACTTAGCCAAAATAAAAGAAAATTTAGGAAATGGAGAACAAGTATGTTTAAGGATAATGTTCTCATCTCAATGTATAATCTCTATTTTTTTTAGATTTTAAAGTAGCCATGTTATCACTTTTATAAGGGGTTTTATTACTTGTTACATAGGAAATGTACTCATCATTCAGGCCCCAGAAAATAACTAGGGTTATGTTTGTTAAGACATTACTATAACAAGAACTATTATTAATCCAGTGGCCAGAAAATGTGAACCAACTTCCCTATCCTCAAGATAATCATTGAAAAAAGATGTTACATGAGGATTACTTAAAGAGGAGTGGTTTTTATTTCTCACATTTACCTATGCATAGCTATATCAATCAGTTGGATGAATGGATTAAAAACCCACAAAGAATAACATAAAAAGTAAAACTTATAAGTAACATGTAGAACAATTTCTCCCTCTACAGTTTTGTATAGTTGTGCTATTGTAGTCTCTTAATTGGTATAATCCATTTTTTATCCAGTAGATTCTTAGATTAAACCATGATATAAATAATTATAAAATAATGTATGACTAAATTTAAAAACATGATTAATTTATTTAAAACTGACCCACTTTAATAATGACAGAAAATAACAAAGTGTAGTGATTCCTTCTAGAACTGCAGCTATTTATAGCCTGAAATCACCTCTCCCAGTCACAAATCAATACTACTCCCTTTCATTCATCAGTGATCATAAAGCTTTTCAATAATTCTAATTTTAAAGAATGATTACAGTGAGTACATAGTCATTGATTGCTTAAAGGTTGCAGCTGAAATGAACACAAAGGTAATTTTATCTTTAATGAATGAGCCTTTGTGAAAGTCAAGCATTTTTCCCCTAACAAAACTTCACGCATTATGGCTATGCATCTGATTATGGGTGAGCTGGCACTGTGAGTGTGAGTGTGTGTGTGTGTGTGTGTGTGTGTGTGTGTGTGTGTGCAGCTCTAGCAATGAGCTCCTGTATTTTTCCACAGTTCAGAAATTCTTCTGCTTAATTGAAAATTCAGTTTAACTGAAAAAAATATTTATTATTTTAAAGTTTAAAAATGGATTTTAAATAGTTTAATGATCTGTGATAATAGGAGATTCATGGTCGAAGATTCTTTGATATTCCTCACATCAAAAAGTAGGACTTACTGCTCCTCCCCTTGAGTTCAGGCTGGGCTGAAGGACTTACATCTAAGAAATAAAATACCACAGAAGGATTGGAATGCAACTTCCAAGTTTAGGTTGTAAAAAAAACTACGGATTTAGACAGAGGTGGCTTCTCTCCCTCCTCACAAGTGGGGGTGCATTCTTAGTCTTCCCCTCAATTCCCCTTCATCCTCCTCTTCGACCTTCTTCTATTTGCTCACTCTTCCTTTCTCCTCCTTCCCCCTCCTCCTTCCTCCTCCTCCTCCTCACTCCCACCCTCCCTCCCTCTTGGAGCATGGCATTCTGCAGAGGTTAGGCCCCTACCTTGCCACAAAAGTTGGGAAACAGAGGCACTATAGTCCTAGATACAGGGTCTGGCAGAAGTAACTCCTGCTTGACTGTGGTTGGTAGGGTAATAATATGGGTGTAATAATTTATAGTTTTAATTTGGACATTTTACCCAAAATGTCATATGGTATTATTGAGCATGATGTTGTTATGTTACAGAATTTCATGTTTATGATTTTGTAATAAAATATTTTATAATAAAAAGGGGCATTATTTGTGTGGGACCCTGTATCTACGTTTCAAAGAGATGGCTCTCAAGTGCTTGAGAAAAACATTCCTAGGTGTTTGCATGCCAGGGAGCTTATATAGCCTTTAAATTTTTTTGCTTACATCTTAAAGAGACAAAAAGAGAACTTACAATTACATATTTTCTAAAGTGAATGCTCTAGGAAAAGGGAGGAAAAATTAACCTCTCATTTTTATCATTTGCCCAAACAGTGTGTATACTCTGCACTCAGTGAATAAAATGAACTGTCAAAAATTATATTTTTGACTTCTGTCCCAAGTCTGCCCTCCCAGGAAGATGAGGAAGATGTAAATAGCCTGAGCCCACAGAGTCATGGCCTTCCTCTAGCAGACACAACTGGACCCAACGCTGGCCCTCTTTTCTGCGACTCCACTGGCAGCGCAGCAGACAGGTCCTTTTGGCCTGAGGCTCCTCACAAGGTCCCCTTCCCACCCCAAGGGCAATAAGTTTGCTTTCGGCTTCAGGGCCTTATCTCTCACTGCTGGAACCCATTCAGTCTCGTTCAAATAAACATGAAAAGCAGGGAAGTTTTCATCTCCAGAGAAAGCCTGTGGTGAGGTACAAGAGCTGAGGGATAAATGTTTCAACTTTCATCTTTCAGACACAATCTACAGTCTCTATCTGTTAGCTTCTGGGGAGTTTTTGGAGAATTGACCTTCCATTGCCCACAGCACCAGCCACAGTACTGCATCCTATATTGGCTTTGCCTATTTTTTCCTCTCACTTCTACTGCTACTTTTCTCCAGCCCCAGACCTAAAAGATCCTAGGGTTTTGAAGATTCAAGGGTTTGTGTATCACATCAGTCCCAAGTAGATAATCCAGGATAACCTATGTGTCTCGAGGTGTGTAACACTCATAACATCTGCAAAGCTCCTTTTGTCATTAAAGCAACATATTCGCTGGTTCCAGAACTTGGGGCACAGATATCACTGAGAGACCTTTATTTCACCTGCTATAATACTCACAGGCAATAACTACATTTCTCTTCATGTGTCCTGAGTAGCAAAAAGTGATGTGTGGAGTGGAGTTTGAAGTTTCTAGCATTTAATTTTTATATGACATAAAAACAATAAAACAAGACACACAAAGAATCAGATTTTGAAGGGATTAGAAAATAATTCTTATTAGTCAAGAAGTCATAGCACCTGAAACTTAAGCAAAAGAAATGTGGAAATGTACCAGGTTTGAATAGGCCATGTGTCAACATATTTTGTTTAGCAGCCTGATATTAACAATTGACTAACAGCTCCAGGCTGTTCACTAAAATTTATCATTGCCATCACAGGAGCTAAAAACGTCACCACGGGCTTTTGGTAAAAAAGGATATGGAAACCTGACCACATCATATAATCCACACTTCCTCAGATCCAATAAAATTTTATGTAAGGAAATTTATTCAAAATAAAGATAAGTGAATTTGGAGGGAAAAAAGAGGGGGCGATGGAAGTGAAATTGTAAGAAAATGAGGGAAATTATGTTTCAAAATATCCAGTCCTTTTACAGGGGGATTATGATTCAGTTATTCTGAAACATTTTCAGTTTCTACTATGTGTCAGGCTTTGACATATATAAAATTTAGCTATTTATAAAATTGTAGGTGGTGGCATCTTCTCATTCCCTCATTCAAGTAAAAGCTTTTTAGAGCTTCTTGGTATTTGGAACATCTGGTCCCCAAATCATTTAGCCTTACCCTAAAATGTGCTTAAACTGAATATGCAATGAATGAAGGGAATGAAACTTTTATATGTGTTATGCTTTCAGCCATAGCAGTTGAGGAACGTCAGATTAAATTTGTCAACAGATAATAGATTCAGAAAGTGGTCATCAGGAAATCACAGTGCCACTGCCACCCCCTCTACTCACCCCAGGGTTAATTTCAGGACTTAACACAGTGAGGACCGCCACTACTCTTAATGATGGCTCTGCCGTCACCGTGTTTTATCCTTTCTAATGAACCTGATTGACATTCTCAACTTCGTATTTTCAATCTTGCTTAGCTTGTGTATTTCTACTAGATTCCAAAGGCCAGAGTCAGATTTGTTTTGAGAAAGTACTTTAATTTTTGAGCAAGTGTTCATTTTGGTATCTGCAGACACCATGAAAGACACGGAATACCAGAGCACTTTTACGGTCCCCACAGCATCCATCAACTGGAGAACAGCATTTCAGCTAAAGGTCCCCAGATTAACTCCTCCCCCTTTGGAGCTGTGACCTTTGGGTGATGAATGTGTCACTAATACAAATATTTTACCAGCTTTTAAAACAATATTTTTTGTCAAAGCTTGGGACCAGGATTTTTATGAAATATTTGAAATAGATTTATGATATTAAAATATGATGAATGAGAATGGTGAAAAATAATAAACTTTAATGAGACTGAGCTTTCAAACCTGAAAACTCATGCCCATCGGGGAAATTGCAACTCAAGTGCTTAAATCTCATAAATCAGAGCTTAGGACATTGCAATCAGAAGAATCATGTGATAAATTTGTAAAACTGTAAATTATCAAATTCTGCACATAAATATTCAAGAAGAGTAATTAGGAATTTGAGTGTTTAACATTTCACCCTACATGGGTCCACTGAGAGATAATGCAGAGACGTGATGAAGAGTTCAGCCACAGCAGTCAGCATATCAGCATTTAAATCCAAACTCCACCTCTTACTAACATCTAAGCTTGGCAGTTTCTTTAGATGCAAGCATTAGTTCTCTTCACTGTAGAATGTGGGAAATAATTGTACCTATTGTGTAGGATTAACTATGGTAATGTACACACAATGGCACACAGTCCTCACAAACATTGTCTATTATCGTTATTGTCACTGCCTATGGAATTGCAACAATATAAACTTGTCTTTGCAAAACACACCATTTGTACATAGGCAAGCTAGTTTCAAGTAGATATTTTCTAAATATTAAGTGAGATGTCACAAAATATTGTAAGAAATTTTCATGTAGGGTCTGGCGTATACTCAACAGAAACACAGTTATCTTGTAATAATGGTTTAAGTGTGAAGATAATTTCTGTGGCTCATAAAAACCCAGAGAGGAAAACAAACACTCTCTAAAATACATAACAAAGTGAATGCCTGTTCTTTTTGTAAATTATTATTTTACTGTTACCCTTTTGTTCAATCTACCTCCTGACATCAGGCAGTATTCACAACTCATTATCTGAGACATAGAGAAAAGGAAAACCTTCACTCCCTTCACTAGAGGAGGTCATACTTGTGATGAAATCTGTATTAAACTACCCACACTCTGAATCTGAAGCTGGGTGATTCATGTTATTTGATCAGCCTTAGAAGAAAGGTCAAATACAATTAGAAGTTCATGTAGGGAGATTGTCGGCATGATCTTTTCTAGCAGGGAAAGAAGGGAGTTAGAACTTACAGAGCCCGTTTTGGGAAATTTAGATCTCCTAAGCTACAAAATGACAAAGCAAAGTACTCAGAGGCTTTCTTCTACCAAATTATACTCCAATTTGTAGAGCACAGGCCAAGATCTGGCAATAAGATAAAACCTTGGGTTTAAAACCGACTAATAATGTCAAAACCTTAGGAGCAGAAGTAGAATAGAGGTAGTGCTGTCTTCTCATTCAGTGTTGTTCAAAAGGCATTTTTATTGCTTACTCTCAGATGGGGAGAATATTTAATAAATAAACTATTAAGATTTGTTAAAGTCAAAAAAATGAATGAGAATCAGGTACCATACTATCTGATAATCTCGAGCAGGAAATTTAGTCTAGCAGATAACAATCCTAGCCTCAAATAAATACAGGTTGGAGGAGACACCTGAATCATAGGCTGTAAGTCACCAAAAAGAATAATGATTTCTGAGTGTGGACTAGGAGAGTAAGAACCAATGACTGATTTAATGCAGTATGTGTCTTGTACTGATGGGAACTGACCTACATTATCACCTTGATCTGTGGCCACCATCCCTAAGGGGTATCTAATGAGAGTTCTTTGTGAACAACTGAAGAGAAATGATTAAAACATCCTGACTGAAAAGTTGCCTACGGTGGCCGAGCTGCCCTAGCTGAGCTTGAGTGGCTTGATGGCAGGTGCCCCACGGTGCTTGAGGCTTAGTGACAGCTGTGGTTTGAATGATGCTCTCCCTCATAGGTTGAAACCCCAGTGTCCACAGTGATGGTTTTGGGCCAGGGACCTTTGGGAGTTAATTCAGTTTAGACAAGCTCATGAAGGTGAGCCCGCATGATAGAATTAGTGCACTTATGAGAAGAGACACCAAAGAGTTTGCTCTCTCTAACGATCTGCAGGCCAGGAAGATGATTGTCACAAGAATCTGATCAAGCTGGCACCTGATCTTGGACTTTTCAGCCTCTAAAACACTGAGAAATAAGTTTTTATTGTTTACTACACACAGTGTGTGGTGCTTGATATTGCACCCTCAGCAAGCAAAGAGAGTGACAAAATGATCCTATATGAAATACTGAGAAGGGAATGGCTCCAGCACCATACGGGCTTCCAAATAGAGGTCACTGTAATGTAAGCCATACCACTTGGCCTTTAACATGGGTTGGTTTTATGATTTTGGTCATTAAAGCCAACTAATGTGCCCCTGAAACTCATTAGAATTTGCTTGTACTTTCAAAACTAGAAACCATTTGAGAGTTCTCCTCTGTGAATAGCATGTGCATACCAGGTCTAAAAATTCTATTGATTTGTTGGGTTTTAAAAAATGTTCTGTGTGTTCTTTATGAAGTCTGACATCTAAGAAGAATTAATTAAGTCATGCTAAATTGGGATCTAGCATGAAAAAAATATATATATATTACTTTTTATCTACAACATTAAATATGTTCTAGAGAAAAAAAAATAATACCAGAAATAAACCTACAAGTTTATATGGCATTCATGATATGAGTTCATTATGAGTTACCTGGTCTTTTGTTTTACACACACCTTACTCTGAGATCCATTGCTGAGCAACAGTCTCATGGTCAGGACATTTCTGGTTCCCAGGGGCAAAGGGAAAGAAAAGAAACAAATGCAGAGTTAGCTTTCAAAGCTCTGACCCAGAAGTGCCATTGTTACACATGTCACTTTGATTGAGATTTTGTTCATCAAAGAAAATCAATGGCCACCCAAGTTCTAAGTTGGCATTAGGCAAGTAAAGTCATCTCTGTCACATTTCTGAAAGGAAAAATGAAACAGCTCTTACACAAAATGGTACAAGTATAATCATAGTTCATTGGCATGCATTTTTTCCCTTTTGCTTCACTATTTTGTTGGCAGGGTGATTCCTGGAGAAAATATTTAACTGATAAAGTTATCGTATTTATTAAAGTTTTTTGTTAGTTTTTTTAAATGTTTTTAAATATTTGCCTACAGGCATTCTATTTTATATTTAATCTTTATAAAGTTTGATTTTTCACATGGACGCTTTTAACTTGTCTGAGATATTTTTGCTAATCATTAGTTTATAACTACTTTTTTAAAAAAAGATTTTATTTATTTATTTTTTTAGAGGGGGAAGGGAGGGAGAAAGAGAGAGAGAGAGAAACATCAGTGTGCGGTTGCTGGGGGACATGGCCTGCAACCCAGGCATGTGCCCTGACTGGGAATCCAACCTGCGATGCCTGGTTCGCAGCCCGAGCTCAATCCACTGAGCTACGCCAGCCAGGTCATAACTATTTTTTCATTTACTTAATATTTTTATTGATATACATTTTACATGCAGTACCATACAAGTTCAAGGTGTATGTACACCATATTGACTGGATACATTTTTATGTCACTGCAAGGTTGTCATTGCAGCATTAGCTACACCTCTATCAAATCACAGTTATCATTTCTTTTTTTGCAGGTTTTTTCTTTCCCCATCTGTTACTCCTCCCAGGTTTGCCTTTGTTTTTCTCCTTCTCTCCTTTCTGTCCTCTCTCTCCTTCTCCTTCCTTCCCTTCTCCACTCCACATGTGCTTCTGACCGCCCCTGACCATCAGACACTGTGTCTGCTTACTCATCGCATGTTGGACAAAAACCTGGCTACCTGCCTTCAGTCTGAAGTTAAAAACACTGGATTTCAAGAAAATTATTGCAGCATAATGTGAATATTGTTCTATTTAATTCTCTTTATTAATTTTTATCCATTTTTTTTACTAGGAGGCTTTGTGATATCAGCTTTATAAATTTTAACTATATACAGAATTTATTTCTAGAAATGGATGAAACATAAGCTATGTGTACTGCTTCATTATTAAACCTGACCTGAAGCCTTTTATTTTTTGCTTCCTTGAATTTCTTCCATATTTCACAGGCAGAATAAATTAGGCTGAATCTATATATTTATTATATGTAAGCATGAAGCACAAATAAAACCTATAGCAGTCAATAATTATGTCAAAATACATTTGGTTTCATTTTATGATGAAATGCCAATCTCCCATTAAAAGCTAAATACTGTTTTTCAAAAGCTTAAATATGATACCATTTAAATGGAATTCTAGTAGATTATATTTGGAATGCAGAATATGATCAATAGAAGAACAATTTCTGGCCTTATTGAGTTGTAAAGAGAAAATGGACATATTGCAGTTCCTAAATTGCTATGGTGTTGCAGTCTTTGATTTTGTTCAGAACTGTTTCATTTAAAAAAATTTCCCTTTAAAAAAGACATAGTGATAATGCATTCTACATAGGCATTAAAAATGACACAAGGTGGTACAATACATTATATCACATGAAAAATGGTAAATAAAAATATAAAAAAGTAGGTTTGAAAAAGTAACTATAGTATAAAGAATATACATGCACACAAACTCCTCAGTTTGCAGAGATATATAAAATTACATTAAAATATTCAAATTGCATTGGTAAAAAAATTACAGCCTAAAACCTGTGTCATACTCTTCTCTGCCAACATGTTGTAAAACATCTCATGGAAATAAATACTTCTGGCATACCAATTCATCTTCCATGGTTATAAATGTTTAAAATTTTAAGCTGAAAAGAAAATCTATTTACATATAAGTCAATGAATATTTATTTCTGAGTACTAATATTTTGATGTATTCCTTTTTATTTTATTTGTTTTACTTTATTTTCCAGAGAACATATATATTGTCTTTCAAAGGAGGGTATCAATATAAAATCAATTTCAGAATTTAAAGTATATAAAAAATCAGCAATGCCTAATAATAAAATGATACACATTTGTGGTTTCGTTAACTTTGGCCAAAGACCTATTTCATTTGGCCACATTTTAATATTGATGGAAAGTAAAAATATATATATATTAAATTAATTTCTTATTATTTTAAGCAAAGCATTTAATTACATTCATAATGCATTAATTCTGCCTTTTGACATTACATAAGTGTATTATTTTAAGGCATAGCTTGTTATGAAAATTTAAATTCAGTTTTTCACTAGTAATACGAAAAATAATTATGTGTTAAATTCTGTGTTTCATGTAGTTCAAGGGAGTGGGAACATATTACTAAACAAACGAAACCATTATAAATTGTGAGTGCTATGATTGATTGATTGACATTAAAGGAACATAGAAGCTGGGCCTTATGAGTTTAGTGGTCTAAAGTGTCTTTTGAGAAAATAATCTTTAAACTGAGGTTTAAAAGTATAAAGAAAAATTAGAGAGAAAGGAGCTATTTGGAAAGAAAAATGATATTATGATATTAGTTTTTGAGAAAAAAATACCAGAAGTAGAAAAAACCTTTTCATCAATAAACATATAAATGAAACATGTTGAGCTAAAACAGAGGGTTAGAAGAATATCCTGAAAAGAAAGCATTACTCTCTCTCTCTCTAATTTTATACAATTGGTATTCAATAATTTATATGTATGACATGCCTTTGTAGAGTGGTATAATGATCCTATTGTTTATAGTAAATAATTTCCTGTTGTGTTGCTGCTTCTTATCCTATTGTTATAAAATCTGTATTATATGGTTTTAACTTTATTTAAAAGGATGCTGTGTGTGCTTGTTTGTATGCATATGTTATAAGTAGGAGGACTTATTTCTTGTCTTATTTCTTGTTTCTTTATTGTGTGAATACATGTTTCTTACCAGAAAAGGTATATGAGCTGTACCTAATATGTTCTTTATTTCTTTGTTTATGTAACAATGCTAAATAGTGTATTATTTAAGGCAAAGTAACAGTAACTCCAATTGTTTCTGTTTTCTAGTAGGATACAATTATGTAAATGCCAACAAAAATATATTCCAAGTTCTGTCAGAAAAATCCATCCACTGTTAACATAATGAGAACAGTTTGCCGGACATCGATGTAACTTGACAGCCAAGGGGAGTGGACTGGAATGCACATACATGAACAATGATGATGTCACTGTACTAGTCAGTGGAGGTGCTAGACATCACTGAGTGAGTATGTGTACTGTGTAGATTGTATTCAAAATGACTGAGTAATCAGAACAACAGATCTGCATCAAATTTTGTGTTAAGCTTAAACATGCATGCACAGAAACTATCCAGATGATTCAGAAGACCACAGCTATGGGCAACTGGTGACTGGCAGCTTCATCCTGACAACACACTGGCTCACAAATCATGCCTTGTGCAGAGTTTTTTCATGAAACATCAAATCACCCAGGTGACTCAGCCCCACTAGAGCCCAGGTTTGATGACCTGTGACTTCTGGCTTTTCCAAAAATTAAAATAACCTTTGAAAGGGAAGAGATTTCAGACCATCAGTGAGATTCAGGAAAATACCACAGGGCAGCCAATGGGTGACTGGAACTGTGAGAGGTCCCGAGGTGCCTACTTGGAAGGGAGTTTAAAGTCATTGTCTTGCCTACAATGTTTCTTGTATCTTGCATCTTCTTCAATAAATGTCACTATTTTTGATAGTGTGTGTCTGGATACTTTCTGAACAGACCATGTTGTATTTACTGCTGCCCATCAGTTCCCGCTAATTGTCAAAGTCTTTACAAATAGAAACCGTGTGTGTTTGTGGGGGCTGGGCAGGGGTGGGTGGGGGCTGTAACCACTATCCATTAGTCCTGAATTTTTAGGAAATAAGTGGAAGTTAGTCTTAGTTTTGTGTCTGCTTGATTCTACAACTGCTGGAGGCAAAGTTATTTCCAAAAATGGAAATAAAGAAGGAGGGTAATGTTTGTTAAAAAGGTTTCTCTATGAATGACAGAACCAACACCAATCATCATTTTCACTTTCCTGAAGAGATCTTTACTTTCATTGTTAAAGAACCATATAAACCTAAAGAAATTAGACTGTATTCAGGTAAAGAGAGTACTACTTGAATGAAAAAAAAATAGTATGTTGTTAAATTTTTTTAGTTCACATGATACTTCCCAAATGCAGGATATTATTAACTCTTTAATACACTAGAGGAACATTTAATATACTGAAGAACATAATTTAATAGGACCCTAGGAATCTGAAAGCAGCATACTCAGTGGGAGAATCTGTCTCATTAAGTTCAGTGATGCAGCACCCAAAGGTACTGAATTTTAAATGAATTCACAAACCTAATAAATCATCCCGGCTGACAAGTGAAATATAATTTGTGAAAAATTTATTACCCATGATTATCATGTATTAAACATAAGGTTTAAAATCTAAGCAAATATTATACTCCTGGTTGGATAAATACTCTAAATTGCAAGGAGTCTCTAATGCACTCTGATATCAAGCTGGTCATGGCAGAGTTTATATCTTTAATGAACATCAACTCAGTCTTCAATACTTCATCCTTTACTTGTCATTCAAAGTAGTAAACCCATCCCTAGTCATGTCAGGCCTATCCTTGGGCTTTGACTTCTAAATCCATTCATAATCTCATCTTCAATGCCCACATATCTCCCATTCTTGATCCAATGTCCTCAGTGCCATTTTGGAGGGGACAACAAATAACATAGATTCTGCAGTAATAGGTTGTACCCACAAATAAACTCTAAATTCAGTTTTGTGGCTTATGTGTGCCTTTTGATGCAACAATGCAATTCAAGGAAACGTATTTTTTTAACTTCTTTCTTGACCAAAATGAGTTATCCCTATCTGTGAAAGCAGATATTACCCATATCTTCATTCCTCTTTGTGCATGGCTAATGATGTCAAAATTCACAAAATAAAACCCTAATTTCTTAGACTTATTTTCAATTAAATGACCTAATGGAGTTCATCAAGTAATCATTCTTCTTACTGAAATTTGTACTTTATCAATGCCAAAGTTGATAAGCATTTATTCTGCAGTATTCTATATGACCATACTTCAAATCCTGGCCTTTAGCAAGTCAGACAGCAGAGAACCGTTTCCATATTAAAATGCTGGTTGCTAAAAATTCTAAGAAACTTTTTATCATTTATCCAAATTGCAATTTTTAACAGTCTCCACATAATTGTTTAAAACTATTTAAATGAGTCTGAAATGATTGAGTTTCTTTGTGAAATTTATTGTGGAGAAATATCAAACTGTTCTTTAGAAAAAATATGAAACTCAATATTTACATTACAAATGACAGACAATACATACAAATGTGAAATGAACTGTATATTTTAGAAAGTGTACATATATAATTTCTAAATAAGTTTTCTTTATTTATATACTTTCTATTAATGCTAAATTAATATTGCATTCATTCATCTAATTGTAAATATATTTAATATGTACTTTTAGTCCCTACTTTGTGCACTATGTACATAGCAATTAAAATCAGACATTTTGGGGGGATCCTTACAATCCAGTATAAGTATTTACGTCTTATATAATAAGATGTATAAGTATTTACATCTTAGGTAATGAATCCCATGAAAACAAACAAAAAATGACTAGGAAGTAGGAAGTGTGATCATATGTAGAAAGAGAGTTTTTTAAACAGGGCAATGAGCACATGAAAAGGCTAAGAGATAGGCATGTCTCTGGCATGTTCAAGAATAACAAGGAGATTGCTGTTTCAGAGGAGGACAAGTAGGACAGTATGAGGCAACGTGATGTGATATAAGTGAGTCGTGGCTGTGTGGGGTCAGGGATCAGAGGACATTTTATGGGGCTTGTTAAGACTTGAGCGTTTATTCAGAGTGACATGAGAAACTATATAAGGCTATATGACAAGTGCCACGATCTAATTCACCATTTTTAAAAATTTAACCTTTATTGTATTTTTATATTAACTTTTAGTCACCTTACACTCCCCTCCCCCCAGTAATCCCAGCACTGTTGTCCATGGCCATGAGTCCTTTCCAATTTTTACTCAATCTCTCCACCTCCTGAGCACCCCATACTAGCTCTGGTGCTCCTCTCCAACTATGAGTCTGTCCCCATTTTACTTGTTAGTTTAGTTTGTTCACTAGATTCCACATATGAGTGAAATCATATGGCATTTCTCTTTCTCCTCCTGGCTTATTTCTCTTAACATAATTTCTCCAGGTCCATCCACACTGTCACAAAGGGTAAAATTTTATTCTGTTTTTAAGGTCGAGTAGTATTCTATTGTGTAAATGTCCCATAGTTATTTTATCCATTCATCTTTAGATGAATTGCTTCCACATCCTGGCGGTTGTAAATACTTAATGCTGCAATAAACAAAGGGCTGCTTACTCTTTTTTTAAATAGTGTTTTGGGTTTCTCCAGACATATTCCCAGAAGTAGGATCTCTAGGTCAAAAAGTATATCCATTTTTAATCTTTTGAAGTATCTCCATATTGCTTTCCACCGTGGTTGCACCAGTCTGCATTCCCACCAACAGTACAAAATGGTTCCCCTTTCTCCACATCCTCACTAGCACTTGTTTGTTGATTTATTGATGATGGTCATTGTGACAGGTATGAGATGGTATTTCACTGTGGTTTTTATTTTCATCTCTCTGATGATTAGTGATGTTGAGTATATTTTCATGCCTATTGGTCACCTGTATGTCATCTTTGGAAAATTGTCTGTTCAGGCTCTTTGCCCATTTTTTAACTGGGTTGTTTGTTGTTTTATGTTTTTTCTCTTTGGTGTTGAGTTTTGTAAGTTCTTTATAAATTTTGGATATTAACCCCTTCTCAGACTTATCAGTGAATATGTTCTCCCTTTCTGTGGGTAGTCTTTTCATTCTGTTGATGTTTTCCTTTGCTGTGCAAAGATATTTTAGTTTGATGTAGTCTTTTGTTTATTTTTTCTTTTGTTTTCCTTGCCTGTGGAGACACATCCAGTAAAAATTTGCTAAGAGCTATATCTGAGATTTTCCTTATCATGTTTTCTTCCAGGATTTTTATGGTTTTAGGTCTACCATTTAGGTGTTTGGTCCATTTTGAATTTATTCCTATGTGTGGTGTAAAAAGGTAGTTCAGCTATTTTTAAAGACTGTAATATAGAAAAATATACAAATGGGAAAGGGAAGCCAATGTGTTCCATTTGGTGGTTGTTTCAATCATCTCTGTAAATATTTTTTAACATGATTATAAGACACAGGAGAGCTGTTTTTTTGTCTGTTTTCTACCTTTGTATCTATGACAGAACCGTGTCAGAGACATAGTCACTCAGTCAATGCCTTCTATTGAATGAAGAGTGACTTGACTGAAGGTTATAACGTATGGTGAGATGACGGAGTTCTGAATGTAGTTTGAAGGTAGAGGTAATTGTTTAGATAGTAGAATTTCATAAGTTGTCATAGAAAATAAAGATGAGTCTTTTGGATTAACTGGAAGAATATAATTGCCATTTGCTGAGATAAGGAGAAAAAAGTATGGGAAGTGAGTTTAGAAACAGAGTGAAGAAATGGGTATTGGAACTAATAAATTTTATGTGTTTAACATATTTCCAGATGGAAATATCAACTAGGACATTGGGTATATAAAAATGATTGTATGTGAGAAATCTATTTATTTTTTATCAATTACAACAATTTTACATTGACCTCAGTCCTTATGATGGCTCTGGATTTTATATCCCATAGTAATCTAGTAAAAAGTGATGGATAAAACCTGTTTAAATGTCACATAGGGTTTCGGTATAATGTTTTACAATCAGTATTCACTGGGAGCATCAAGCAGTTTATGAATGGCTTATGAGAGGAAAACCACATTGTATGGCCCCTGGGGGAAGGAAGCCTAGAAGGTAACTGGACAAACTAAGTACCGATGATAGTGTACAATCATGAAAGCCTATGTTCAAAGAAGAATAAGCTGATTTTTTCACATACATACATATATACATACACACATACACAGATATATATGTAATTTTATTTTTCAACTACAATTTATGTCCAATGCTATTTTGTATTAGTTTCAGGTGTACAACACAATGGTTAGAATTTACAAAGTGGACCCCTGATATTTCAGGTGTCCACCTGGAATCATACATAGTTTTTACAATATTACTGACTACATTCCCTATGATGTACTTAACATCCCATGTTTATTTTGATACTATTAGTACTTCTTAATTCCTTCACCTTTTCCACCCAGGCCCCCGACCACCTCCCTTCTGGCATGCTTAAAAAGTGATCAAAGCCTCTCAAAATTTGAGCATAATAGAGCAAGTGAGTGATGGAGATCAATGAATTTAGTCAAATTGCTACTTTCATTTATTTTTGGTGATTTATTTCGAAAGTCCCATAATGTATCAGGCAAGCAGTAAGAATTCAGTTAAAGTTCAGTTAATCACTCAATATGTATAATACTATCCTGCAAAAATAATGCTAAGCTCTATATACCAGAGGCCTTTAACTATTACTTGTTTTTAAGAAGAAGATTTTTATACAAGGTATAAAGAAATACTGGATGTGAGGAGGCAGGGTATATAATTATCCTGTCCTAACATATGAAAAATCATTGTTTTGGACTGTATTTTAATGGAAGCATGCTGTCAGGCAGACTTTAAGATCTAAAACTATCTCAATAACAGAACAATTATTATAAATAAACATCTATATAGTCAAATCTTAACTCTCCATATCAAGATAAACTCCCCAGCTTCCAACACATGCTTAGCACTAAAGCATAATACAAATTACACCTAAATTTCCCAGCCTGCCAAAGTCTGCTGGTGAAGACCCTGACTTAGAGGTTTGTCGCTGCTCCTTTACTTTAAAAAATAAATGTAAACTAATAGAAAACATTAACTGTAAAGGAAAAGAATGGGAAAGACCTCAAGGTCTGCTCAGTCATGATCTCCATTAACAGTTTGACATAGTACTTCTATGTATAACTACTACATCCATTTAACCATGCTTAATATGCTTTAATGTTGCAGCAGATAGCATAGGAAGAACTCCGCACCTGCACCGCTGTTGCTGGCCAGTGGCTGGCTCCCTGGTTGCCAGGCAACACCTTTCAGCGCTCAGGTAGCAGCTAGGAATGAGCGGCCAGAGGGAAAATGAAAGTAGGGCCCTCACTCTTGCACTCTAACAAAGAACTTAATACAGGCGGCTAAAAGCAAAGACACCCGTTGACCCAGTCATCATGAGCCTGCTTCCATAAGGTTTCCAGGCATCCTGAACAACGAGATAGGGTAGCAGTGGGGGAACCCTTGAAAGTCGGTGTGTATCATTTTCACTAGCTGGGAGAAAGAAAACCTTGAATCTCTGTACTCATCCCAAGGCCTGAAAGAGGGGAAAAAGGGATCTACGGTGCCCAAAGAAAAGCCTCTAAAACAACGTTGGTTAACTGCCTGCCTCCTATCACGAATGCAAAATGAACAAATAGAGTCTGCAGCAAGATAAGAATTCGGGCTAACAGACCCCATACATACCTACCTTTGGGTAGTCAAGTCTCCCTGGGGAAAGCTGACTTCGCTTTTACCTGTCAATCAAAATGTAAGCCCCCGATCCCGCCAACCACGTAAGTAAGTCCTCAGAACAAAAGACATCCTTTTTTGGTCACCCGTCCTCAGGCCACCCTGCTCTAGCCAATCTTGCTCTTGCCACCCTTGCTTTTGCTCTCCCATGAGAACTTAGCACTAACAAAAGTTGCTTGCATGCTAATAAGCTTAATGACATGTAATACTTTACTGCACCAACAAGAAGAACCAGGGTTTCTCCAGTAACAAGATCATTATAACTGGCACTACTCATGACGGTTGATATTTCAAATTATTCTGAAAGTCATACGCATAAAAGCTGCTCCAAATGTTTGTTTCTTGCTCGTTTTTATCAACAGAGATATTTGTAACTAATGTCTCCCTACTCACATAGATTACTATAAAATGAAACTAAAGCTACCCTAAACATTCTGCCTAAAATCGCATGTTATCATAGAATAATTTGTTTTATAAAATCTACATTTACAACTGCCTTTCCAGTTTAACTATGTTCTCATACTCACAATGCTATTTATTTCAAAGTTCTTTACAGATTTTCATAGTAAATATTTAAAACAAGTTAATAATATAATGTTCTGTGATGACAATTTCATAAAATGATAGAGACATATGGTATGCTTTTTACTGGATTCTTCTAATGCATATTTAAAATCAATATTTGCCTATTTAACAACAATGGATTAGATGCCATGAACAACCATCCAAAAGCCAGAAAAGAACTTTAATAATAAGGAACAGTTTGTTTGGCGATAATAATTCATTCAGTTCATCTGCTTAGCATATAAATTAAATAACGTGGATCAAAATGATTAGTATAAATTGATTTGCTCTCTACAGACTTAGTGCTACCATGCTAGGCTGTATATTAGCATCTGTTATGAAAAATACTTAATAAAATCCAAATATTTATTTAGAATTATTTTAGCTGAGTTCTGGAACTTCATATTTAATATAGTTTTAATTGTTTTCCAAAATACTTAAAGCAGAATCCAAATGCCACCTAAGATATTCATTTAAGCAAGGTATAGTTATAATTAAATTATAATTTAATACATATTTGTATTTTATAATTTAATACATATTTGAAATGTATATTCTTAATGCAAATCTTTAAACCTTTAGAATGATTTTAGTTAATCCCATAAGCCAGAAAATTTGTTGTTGAATACATCACTTGTACATTATTTTTTAACTTAAATAGCTAGTAACAACTATGATTTTTTTAAAGATTTTATTTATTTGTTTTTAGAGAGGGAAGGGAGAGGGAAAGAGAGAAACATCAATGTGCAGTTGCTGGGGGACATGGCCTGCAACCTAGGCATGTGCCCTGACTGGGAATCGAACCTGCGATGCCTGGTTCGCAGCCCGCGCTCAATCCACTGAGCTACGCCAGCCAGGGCTTATCTCCTAGGATTTTTATAGCTTGCATTTTACACATAAGTTCATGACCATTTTGACTTAATTTTTGTGAAACATGTAACATCTGTGGGAAGGCTCATTTGGTTGGATGTGGTGTCCAGTTCATTCAGCACCCTGTCTTGAGGAGATTTGCCACACTGGATGGCCTTTAATCAAGGATTAGTTGATTACATTCATGCAGGTCTATTTCTGGGATTTCTTTTTTATTGTACTGATCTATTTGTCTATTTGTTGTCAACACCACAGTGTCTTGATTACTGTAGCTTTATAGTAAGCCTTGGATTTGGGTAAATTTCTCTTTTCTCTTCAATATTTTTTGCTATTGTTGATTATCTATCTCTCCATATAATCCTTTGAATCCGTCTGTTGATATCCACAAAGAAACATATTAAGATGGTCCATTAAAAAAAAACTTAAATCTTTGGATTTTCCCTCCATCTTTTAAAAATAATAAATGATTTTTGTTTTATTGGAATGATTTCTCCTTCTGTAAACTTTCAAGGTAGTCTTAAAAGAAAAATTCACTATCAAAGCATTACATTTTCCAAAGCCAAGTTTAAATGACATAGAAATACACTCTTACCACTATTGATTCAACTATATCACTTAGTTTTAGATTAAAAATATTTTAATACTGCAAAAGCTGTTTATTAGTATTTAGCTTTTAAAATCAACTTATAAGGAATAAAAGACCTCTTATGGTTAAAGTTTTTTAAACACAAACCCTGTAAAATAAAAACTGGGAAGTAGTGGAGCAGAGAGGGGTAAATGGCACATCATTTCCTAACATTTAACAGCAGAGTATGACTGCATGTGACCTAAAGTTGCAAAAAATAGAAGTAGATTAAGTTTATAAAAATAATCACTATAAGAACAAAAAGCAAAAAAATGCAGCAAATATTTTCCTTTGCAGATTGGGGTGGGTCAGCAGGCTCAGTAATTGCAAACATCTTTTTCCTTTCTATATGGCCCGATTCTCTAAGGCAGTAATTTCCAACCAGTATGCAGCAAGAGTTATTAAAACATGCAATATTTGACTAGCCAGGGTCACTGACCTCTTTTACTTTGGATTGTCAACTACAAAAATGACAACAGTCAACACAGTAACCATCCTGTGTGAACAAGTCAAGATTATGCCTATTTTTTTTACAGCTTGGAAAAAATATAATTTTTGGTGTGCTGCAGTATTTTAGTAGTTTATATGTGCCATGAGATGAAAAAGGTTGAAAATCATTGTTTTAAGGAAATGAAGGCATTGCTTCTAAAATTTAAAAAAAAAAACATTTTCATTACAATTTACATTCAATACTATTTTGGATTAGTTTTATGTGAATAAATAAAAAAGAAAACTGAAGACAAAGGGATCGGGTACTGGATGAGGAGAAGGTCCACACAGCTGCTAAATTCATTGCTCATGTACCCACCATGCAATGCCACCTGAAGAAGCATTCAGCAGTACCTGGCCTCTACTTAACAATGACGGTCTCCTCAGGGAAGGGGCAGCACATGCGTTTGCCCAGTACAACATGGGCCAGTTCACACATTCTAAGTTTTCAATAGAGGTTTTCAAATTATGTTTTTATTTCACCAGAGTTCCAAAAGTGTACTGCAAACTGAGGAAGGCAGTTTAGAATCGTGTCCTTTTAACATTTCTCTTTGTAGACCCGTCTTCTCCTACTCAGAACTGTTCGTTCTTAGAAAGGCTATTAGGTTTGTATTAGGTGAGCAGTTGAAAACTCCTGCTTTCTGTTGGCGTTACTTCTACAGGGTGATGCCCGGTCATTCTGGCAGTAAGCACTCTTGTCCCAGGGGAGCCTGGTGCCTGGTGCCCAGTGCCCGCCCCAGCGCGCACTGCCAGCCGTTGCTCCCCAGCCACACACATCTGGAACTGAGCAGACAGACACACAGGACACTGACTCAGCTCTGATGCATCCCCATGACCTGGCCCACCTTTTCTTCTTACTTTTTATTTATTTCTGAAGAACCAGGCATATTTGAGTTGTAGATCTTTCTATAGGTTAGATTTTCTTGATTTTTTTTTCTAACTGCATATTCATGGTGAAATTCAATATTTCTGGCAAATTGGCAGCTGGAGCTAAAGTGTTGATCAGACTCCTGTTAAATGATTTTGATATAACTATCAAATACACACACACATACACACACATATATGTACATATATATTTAGTGTTGTGCTATTTTATTAAAAAGCTGTTCTTTCTCTCTTTTTATTTATTTATTTTTTTGTTTTGGTATGTTAGCAAAAGTTGATACTCATTGCCTACATTCACTTGTTCATTGAGGATGGTGAAATGTTGCCATTCAAAATATCTTTTCTTTTGAATTATTAGTTCAATTTTTGTTGTTTTTCAAATATTAATACTGGCACTTTTTCTTAAAAATGCATCCTTATCTAATCAATAAAAAATATTGGTTTTTAGATGCAGGTATTATTATTACTTGGGTTACAATACCTAATTGCTAATTATTTCAAGAGTAAATTCTAACTGAAGATTTATTTACCACTCCTCCTGTATTGAGTTTAAAAACTGTAAGCTCCTTAATGGTAGCTTCTTTTTATCTCCATAGTGGACATTGTGTTAGTTCGTGCATGGTGTTGGTAACCTTTTAATAAATGAATGATTTTTTATAATATCAGTAGAAATGACTGACTTAGCAAAATGCCAGCTAAAATTAAAGGTCTGCTCATAAGGATGGAGTCCTAGTTCAATGGGACAATGAAACACTGAAACAACAAAACTCAAGTTTCTTTCAAAATTGACAGCTCAAATATCCATGGGAAAGCATTGTCTTATTCATTCAACTAAAGTATTCTTTAGGCAGAAATAATTTCAATTTACCATGCTCAGCAATGTTTTATTTAACTGCTTCCAGTAGGGTTCTTTGATCAAAATTTGAAGTGTGTGAGATCCTCAACAGCTATGTTTGCTGTGCTATTCCCCAAAAGTTCATCACAATGACACTGCATACCTCTGACGTACACTCCTGTCTGTTACCATGAACATCTCATTTGCAGTAGAAGTTAATTAAAAGGTTTTTATGATAAGGATATGCATACTTCAACATGAGGTCTGAGGTGGCACTGCTGAAGAATTTATGAATTAGATTTGTCTGCTCAGCTGCAGCAAAGGTGACAGCCTCCCCAGTTTACAACCATGTTTTTAATTTAGACATGTTATGCATGGCCAGAAACGGCAACATTCATTTCCTTCCTACAAGCCTTATTACTTATGAATCATGACAGCAGCTTAGCTGCATTAATTTGAAGGGATGAGTAGATCACGGTATCAAAACTGCTTAATGTTTTAAAAATCCTATTCTCCGAAGAAGCAAAAGAAAAACAAAGTAGCATTTTCTATGTTTTCACGTAAAAAATATATGGTGGTGTTGAAATATTTAGGAGGAAGTATATTGAGGCTGGAACTTGCTTTGGATGATGTCCTAAATTAAGAAGTGATCGTTACAGGTGGAGGAGTGAAAAGATGACTAGACAAACAAGTGCAGTACAATGTTAATTCTAGTATCAAGGTGGTAGCTTTAGATTTTCGCTACAAAATCCTAAGCAAATTTCTGTATGTTTGAAAATTTCACAGTAAAATATTGGGAAATACAGGTTAAAATAGCACAGTTTTAAGGGATATGTAAAAAGCATACAAAGATGTATTTAATTTCACTGTTGTCAATTATCCTGTGAAAAGTGAAGCAAGTTGGGCTAAACTGCTAATACACTCTTGTTGCCAGTGGAAGTGGAGCTCTTCCACATGATCCGGAGAAAAGCTTTTCATGGACCCCCACACAGGAGACTGTGGTGTGACAAGATTTATTCAGCTGGAGAGCTGCCCCTGTGTCCCATCTTTGTTTGCCCTGTTGTGGAAAAAGTCCAAATGCATCTTCAGCAAGACTGAAAACAAAGGCCAGTGTCCCAAGTTTCTGTTTCATAGTAAAGCTTAGTCTTTCAGAGCCCACAGTTGGCTTCTAAGTGGTCTCGGTCCCAATCCGAGATTAGCATTGTTCTCAGCTGTGCTGCTATACCCTGGCTTCTGCCTGGACCCTGTACTTGGAGTCCACCTGGCTGACAGCTGTGTGGCTGCTGGAGTTACATGGTTATGAAGGGAAGGCTCACTAGAGAGAGTTTTGTTCCTTGGGATTATATTATGGTGGGCTTGGATTGGACCAGGAACCTTTTCACAATAGCCAATTGTCTTCCCAAGCTTTTGAGGGTTTCTGATGGGTCCACCCCCAGGCAACTGATTCCTTTCCCAGGTTAGACTGACAGGCCATTATGGTCAAGCTTCCCACTGCACCATTTTGACTGCTATGGTCATGTGCTTACCTTCCTGTGCTACCCCCAACAAACTGCTACTGGAGTGGGGGAAGGGAGGAGTGTAAATCCTTGGCAGGGTGATGCTGTGATCCCCTGGAGTGCCTGAAGCTGTAGCTTCCTGGTGAAGCAAACAGGTCTGTGTTCCCTGGCTGATTGTCCTCAACAATGCCTCCTTAATTATTAATAATTAGCTTACTTTCTATGGTAAAACTCCATTCATGTTGCTAAGTATTTGGACATTGGAACTCCTGTGTATCGAATAATGCTCTGAAAACTGCTCTTTGCAGTGTAACCAGTTCTACCCATGATAAGTAGTTGAACTTCACAGGTAGCACAGTAGATCCATTGATTATACAATCTTCCATGTTTATGACTAAATACTAGTCTAATCTATTGCATACTAATCAATCCCAATGACAATTAATGTTAAATGCTTTCTTTTGAGTATTAATTGGTTATCCAGAGCTACTGATGCACATATGCTGTCTCTTGCATTTTTCTCTTGTATTTTCACTCATTTGTGATAGTTCATACCATTCTCTATCAAGGAATATTGCTACAGGCTTTTCAACAAATTCTAGGTAGTACACCATATCAAAAGGGATGAATCAAATGTTTGGAGATGGCATGACATTCCATTAACAAATAATACATGAGAACTACTAAGATGATATGTTGTGTGGGACTGAGAAATACTGAATGGTCAGGCTCTGGAAGCCCAGAGCTCTCTGCACAGGAACATGCTTCAGGCAAGGCTGACACTTTTATTAAGACAAAATGGTGACTTGGAAGGAAAAAGTCTACCAAGTTTTTCAGGAAACAAGGTAAGCCTTGCAGAATTTGAGGCAATATAGTGTGATATTTAAGCAAGTCTCTTGGGTCAGAAAGTTTAAACTTAGAGCCCTCTTGTGTGTAGCTCAGAAGCTCTGTGGCCATATCTGAGCCCTGGAGTACCTGTGAGCCTAAGTTTTCTCATCTACGAAGTTGAGTAATAACAGTACCTTATATTTATAAGGCTTCTCATAAGTTATCAGGTAAAATTATACACACTTATATTCTATAATGCCTGGAAAATAGTGCATTATAGAATATAATATAACAATAAGCATTGTTATTAACACTTCTGAATTTGGAGAATAAAAAATATATAAATTTAGATTATTTAATAAAACTATATTTTTTAGCTAAAGGACTGGAAAATCTAATAGATTTGTGCAGAGAACTGTTTTTTTAAATATTTATTTATTTTTAGAGAGGGATAAGGAAGGGAGAAAGAGGGGGAGAGAGACATCAATGTGTCGCTGCTTCTCACATTCTCCCCACTGGGGACCTGGCCTACAACCCAGGCATGTGCTCTGCCTAGGAATTGAACCAATGGCCCTTTGGTTCACAATCCATGCTAAATCCACTGAGCTACCCCAGCCAGGTGCAGAGAGCTGTTTTAAAAATTATTGAAAAAATTAAGGTTGCTGAATTTATGTTTAAAAATATTTTTCTTTGGAACCATATTAGCTATATTAAAAATAAGAAATATTTTATAAGCAAAATAATAAAGCAATAATGCCATGTTTTTAATGATTGCCTGTATAGAACTGCACCTGTATTTTTTAAAAATAAGTGAAGATGAACATTAAAATTAAAAATTATTACTTCTAGGAATGGGGCTAAAATAAAGACAGTCTTATAAAGATAAGGTAGTCTGGTATCTCAGTCTTACAAAGAACTTAGATTTAACTAAGACCATTGCCCCCAGAGATGGTATATACAGACTATAGAAGTGAACCTTTAGAGTAGAAAATATACACTTTACATGCTTGAAATTAGTCTGTAATAATATATTGATATATAGTATTAGTAGGCACTAAAGTGTATCAGCATTTTATAAAATATTGTTTGCTAAAACACCAGTTTTGACGGAATAGTTATTCATCTTGGATTATTCCTAAGGACATTTTTAATGATTAATGATATGTCATTGTTTTATAAACCAAAATAAAATATATGCCAGAAAAATATTTTAAACAAAAATATAAGCATAAAGAACATATTATATATTTTAAAGTTGACATATGTTGGATACTAGAAACTAAATTTTATTCTTAAAGGTAGGAAGAAAAAGAAATATTATAAAACTAAAGAGAACATATGCTATAGTGTTTTTTCTGCATTATTATAATCTATATAAACTGAAGGAGTCAATGACAAAATCTTCCTGACAGAAGCATGTTGAAAGAAATGAAGTACCCTTCCATATTTTGGCTATCGTGAATAGTGCTGCAATGAATACAGGAGTGCAGGTAACTCTTCCTGACGGTGGTTTAATTACTGTTGGACAGACATCCAGAAGTGGGATTGCTGAATTGTATGGTAGTTCTATTTTAGCATTGAGTTTTAATCTTTTGAGATAACTTCATACTAAATTCTGCTGTGGTTGTAATAATTTACATGCTCACCAACAGTACACAAGCATTCCTTTTCTTCAGTCTCACCAACACTTTTTATCTTTTGATAATACCCATCTTAACAGGTGCGAGACAATATATCACTCTGCTTCTGGTGTGCATTTCCCTGATGATAAATGATGTTGAACACTTTATATGTACTTGTTGGTCCCTTGACCCATTCCTCTTATTTCTTACTATGTAAATAAACTTCGTTTTCTTTAATAAGTTATTAGCCCCAAAGACCTCTCCTTCAGGGTTTGCATTTTAGATAATCAAAGTTGCAACAACCCCCAATGTTAGAGAAAAAAATTCAGTTTCATTCCCAGAAGGGTAGGGATTTATGAAACAGTTACCTACTGGAATCATTAGAAAAATATAATGCCTTGGTCATCTGAACCTTTATAAGATCATTTCCTAAGGTTAATCTTTCCATTGTGGTGCCATAAACTGATTTTATTTAAAGTTTCTATTTCCTTAATAGTCACTGCAGAACTTGAGCTAACTCAGATAGGGAGTTTGAGCAGTGATTTCAGCAGATCAATTTGGCTCTGTTATATGTCCAGTGAAGCGTTTGCACAGCACAATCAGGGATAAACGACTCCTCACTCCACTAAGAATTTGTAGCAATAATAAATAAAGCATATTAAATCTTATAAATTATGTTGATAAGTATTTCCACTTAGACATAAATCAAATTATGATGTCTATCCACAGTGTGAGTATTGTACAAAATAGTTTCGCTGCCCTAAAAACTCCCTGTGCTTCATCTATTCATCCTGCCCATGCTCATTCCAGAACTTCTAGCAAGCAATGATCATCCAAAATGTCATATATTTGGAATCATACAGAATATGGCTGACTCAAATTGATTTTCTCACAGCAATATCCATTTATGATTTTCTACATTTTTTATGCCTTGAACCCTCATGTTTTTATTTTTTCCTGAGTAATATTCCATTGTATGAATTACCATACATTGTTTACTCTTTCAACTATTACATTTTTATTGCTTTCATATTTTTAAAATTATTAGTAAAGTCGCTATGAATATTTGTGTGCATGTTTTTGTGTAACAGATTTTAAAGTCATATAAGTAAATACTACAGAATACAGTTGCTGGACCATATGTTAAGAGTAAATTTGACATTTTCTTACAAAACAACTGTCTACCAAAGTAGTTATACCTTTTCCAATTTAAAGAAAAAAACCTAAATTTTATATTTATTTCAAACATTTAATGAGAAACTATAAACCACAACAACTTGAGATTTCACAAATCTATATAATATTTTAGTAAAAATATATTTTATTGAATGCCATTTTTAAAGGTGTAAAGAAATAAACATTGAGTGTTTGCCCACGTGGTTATATCTATCTGGTCATCAGCTCCCTCACATTTTGGAAATAAATAGTTTCTTTGAATAGAGCCTATTAAAATATGTGAAGTCTTAATTTCTGCTAAACATGTATTAAATGTAACATTCATTGTTCATTTTAAAGAAATTTCAGTGTTTCTAAATGTATGTGTGCTTTAGTTCTTTAAAAATTACATGAAATAAGATATTTTTAAGATAAAGAGTTTCAGAAAATTTAAGAAGTTTATTGTTGCAACTCAAATATAAGCCACTAAAAGTTTACAAAGGGTAATTTTAGGAGCATGAGACAGTCACTACTGGTAAAGAATCCAGCTTGTGAAACAGCAGCTATATTCCAATAAATCAGTTTATAATTTTACTTGTCTCTACTTTTAAAACTGTTTTTTCTTTCTAAGAAATTCTATGACATCAATATTGAAGCTTCTAGAAGTCTTTGGATAAGAAGTAAGGAAGTTGAAGCAATAAAATCGGTAATTTTCAGCTGTGTAGTGTCTGAACGTATGAGGTCAGGGGAATGTTTCACTTTAGTTTTAGTTCTATCTGTACAAATCACCCAATTGCCCTTCTAGGCTTTCCCTATGGTGATATCTTACAGTGTCATCAAACACTGCAGAGTTTGAACTTCAATAGACTCACAAAAATGAGAGAATACATACCATCAGTTCAGCAACAAACTTCTTTTTCTTATTACCGTTTATTTCTAACTGCACATATTCTGGATGATGACTGTCCTATAAGAACTTTGAAGGACTTCTGAGGTAAAACTTTGGACCATAATACCTGCATGATTTCAAAGTGCTTTTTATATATAAGGCGACATTGGATTTTAAAATATATTAGTCAGCATATGTTAAAAATCCAATGTGTATTATTAACAAACATTAAATGAATGAATAATTTGAAAATTTTAATGAAGACAATAGCAAATGGAGTATTGATTTTTTATAAATCGTTATCAACCTTTAATTATGTATATTTATACAGATTTATGTTTTGGATAGTTTTGCATGGTTTTATTGTTTTCAAGATTGTCAGTTCATAAAAATATATGATGTCAGAGACATAGAAGGAAAATTACATTTTTTATTCTGTCTTCTCTATGTTTAAATTAAACTCACTGAAACTGATAAGCTTCAAGCCACATCTGGCTACTGAAGTTGGGTCATGTGAAGGCAAAACATAAATTTTTTTATCATCTTTAGAGTGACCAATTGTGGATCTGACATATCAAGTCTTCTAAATGATTTTTTCCTCTGTACCCCATTTATAGGGACATATAATACTTAATATGAGATGATACAGTATATGACTACACATAATAAAATAGATTAAAATCGTCCCCTACTCTAGGAAATATATCTGAATAATATCAGATGTTGATAGCCAACAGCAGGTTTGCCTCTTTCTTACTGTACCACAAAGAAGAAAACTATTATAATTTTTAAAGTTTGTGGTCATATTAACAAGATAGAGCTTTATCACATATGGCTCTCAAATAGTGAGTAATGTCAATAAATCCTTGGGGAATATATTTCAAGTTGAATATACTGTATATAAATCTAGAGCTCCAAAGAACAGCCTATGATGAGGTTTAGTTTTGGACACATTTGGATACTTTGGATTTTAGTGTCAGTGTTATCCATTTTGTATAATAATCCAGGGAAAATTACTTAGTGTAAAAAGAAAACAATCTCAAGATTAGTGAATTCCCAACTTGTATGTGCAGATACAAGAAAGAAAACCAAAGAAAAACTTAAAAACTTAGAAGAAAAACACAGTGAAGTCAGAGAATTCAAAGGAGCAGAAATCTTCCAGAAAGAAAAAGCCAATTTCCAAAGAATGCAGATATTCTGATTAGTAAAGAAAGGTTTGTTTGTCAGACTATTTACAATAGAGTAGTGTTACTCCTAACTCTATAGGTATAGAAATAGCAGGCTGAAGGAAATACTTCCTTGTGGCCATAACTTTCTCCATAAATTATGAAGAAGGTCTTACAAAAACTGAGAATGAAGAGAAAGTTGGAGAAGGAGGAAGATTTATGCAAAGGTTTGGGTTAGCCCCAAGGGTGATGAGAAAGGGATTTGTCAAAAATTCACCAACCTTTAACCTTCATATAAATTTGGTAACTACTTTATATCACATACATATCACTCATTTTTGCATCTCTTTGTCCTATTTTGACACTGTTTCTTATATCTGTAATAAAATTTTACTTGTTTCCAACTACCAAATCTTATTTATAGATGTATGATTGATTTCCTCCAAGACCCTTTCTGATTCCCTCCTATTAAGATGAGATATCACCTTCTTTTGAACTGTAATAATGATGCCATAAAACAGTCAGAGCACCGGGGAGTGTGCCCCATTGGCCAAGATGGCAGCAAGGAGGCTGTTGTACTGAATACTCAGAAAGCTAGAAATCTCAATGGGTAGGGTCCCAAGCACAGAAAAACATGCCAAGATAACTGGATAGAAAAAAGTATTTCCCAAAGACCTTCCTCTCCCATAACACCCATATCAGATTGAAAATGGGATCAGGGGAAAGCAGGCTCATGCACCATAGAATTCAAAATGGCAAGGGGAGGTTCTGAACCAAAGAAGACTGTCAGTCTAGATCAGGGAAAGGAGGGATTGGTTGGGAGGCAGATCCTGCGAAACTTTGGGAAGTTGATTGGTCATTTCGAGAAAACACCTGGTCCATCCTAAACTCAAGCTAATACAATCCCAGGAGAACAAAGAACTCTTTCTTGCCCACATGGCAATGCACTCAATGGTGCATTTGTATGCTCTCTTGCATGCTTTCATAGGGTACACAACTGTATGACCCTAGCAGCTGCATGGCCCAAGGCCATTTGGGCTCCACATGCAGGTCCAGGAGGGAGCCTGAAATAGCATCTGGAAACAAGCTAAGCTACCTGGATGAGAACTAAGACTGCTTAGCAACACCTGTGAGCTCCAAAGGACTGTACTTTAAAGCTGAGTGGAAACTCTGGACCCTGACTTTTGTCTTGTCCTTGCTGAGAACATTGTTGGAGTTTTCCCCTGGTGGAAAGAGGAGAAGGTCTTTGAGATGGGAGTCCGTCATTCTCTCTGATCATACAGCACCCAAATAAAACCTATTTCCTTTTGCTCCAGAATCTGGCCCACTAGTTTAACTTTTGTAACTATAGGCAACCAAACCTTAATTTTTGTTCAGTTACCAAAACAGTAATTTCTATATTTTTGACTCTGTTTATACCCCTAGAATATTTCAAGTGGCAAAGTGGAACACAATTGGTATCTTACCTTCCCATGCTCCAGGCATTGAAAGCAACCCAATCTTGTTCTTAGAAATATCCCTCTCCCAACCATTGAAACAATTCTAGGATGTAAATTTTAAATTGAAAATTGGGCCATTGCTCATGAATCATCACATACCTTACCATGGCTTAACTATAGTAGTAAAGATAATTAACGGTATATAATCTGGACCTCAAAGAAGTAAAAGAAAGAAAAGTGTGAAAAAATGCAATGGAGAAAGGAAAAGTTATGTGAATACTGTTGAACCCAAGGCATTTTTTAATTTGATTTCTAACAATTCTAGTGTAGGTTTGTCAACATATACATAACTAAAAAATAGAATTAAAAATATGGGGAATATACTCTGGAAAGAAAATATATATATATCAAATATATACACTGTCCAGAAAAGTATCTGTCTATGCAATCAGCTGCCCCATAGTGTATTTTTGAATCTCATCAATGGACTGAAATTTCTTCCCTTTCAAAGATGAATTTAATTTTGGGAAAATTCAAAAGTCTCAGGGTGCCAACTCAGCTGTAGAGAGACTGAGTCACCTGAGTGATTTGATATTTCACCAGAAAAACTCTTTATGAGACATGATGCATGAGTGGGCACATTGTTGTAGTGGAGATGCCAATCACCACTTGCCCATAGTTGCAGTTGTTTTCATCGTATTGCATCTCAACTGAGAAGGAGCATTGAGGCAGTACTCCTTATTAATTGCTTAGCCTGGGGGCGGGGGGGCACACTCATGGTGGACAACACCTTCTCAACTAAAAACAAAATAAAACAAAACAAAAACAGTTAACATGGCCTTGATCTTGCAGCAACTTTGCCATGCCTTCTTCAGGCATGGAGAACCAGGTAATTTCCATTGGGATAACTGGGCCTTTGTTATCACAGCCATGGACCCATGTTTCATCTCTGGCTATGCCCACCTTTAGGAAATCTAGTTCATTGCTAGTGGTTTGAATCAAGTCATTAGCTACTGCAGCATGATGATCCTTCTGCTCTGGGAGCAGATGCCACAAAATAAATTTTGCCACAACATTTTTCATGCAAAGATCCTACATCAAAATCTCAGAAACAATAGTTTTTGGAATATCCAGATCAGCTTCTAATTCTCATATTGTCAATTACTGATCTTTGTTGATTGCAGCCCATACACATTCAACATTCTCACGTAGTCTGTTTATTGCAGGCTTTCCAGAATATGGATCATTTTTAATAGACTCTCAAGCATTTTTGAAGCATTTCTGCCACACTTTCATTTGTATTACACCAATTGCATCATCCCTGAAAGACTTCTGAATTATCTGAATAGTTTCTGTGAAAGAATGTTCAAGCTTAACTCAAAATTTGATGCAGATTTGTTGTTCTACACCCTCATTCATTTTGAATGTGATGGCCACACAGTATTCATGGTTGTGCAAGGGTGTCTACTGCCTCCACTGACTAGTAGAGTGAAGTCGTCATTGTTCATGCATACCTATTCCAGTCCACTCTCCTTGGCTGCCCCATTACATACATCAATGTCATACAAGCTTTCTCATATTAACAGTGACTGGACATTTTCCAAGCTGTGTATATTTGTAAATTATAAATATAGTCTATATTTATATGTATAGTCTATATATAGAATATATATATATAGTCTATTTGGAGAATATATAAAATATGTATATTTTTATGAGAGACTCATGAAGTTTATGCTGGGTTCATGGTTATCTGGCTGCAGATGAGCATCCTCAATGAGTCTGCAGTTTGGTCCAGATTAGGATAAACTATAGTGGGTCCATGGCTATAGTTACATATACATAACTGCATTAGAGAAATCAATACACTATCTCTAACGCATGGTTGAATTCAGGGTTACCACATGAGCACCAAATTTTGCCATTTCCCATTAAATTCTATTATTTTTCTTCTGGTTGGTCTCCAGATTGCTAGTAGTGGGGTTATTTGGGTTGGGGAAATTTTTAACTTAAATCTTGAGAACTGGTAGCAACCTATTTGAAACACAGGATCTAAACTGAAAATAGAAAGACCAACTAGATGCTTCTAAATATTTATGTAATATTACTCATTTTACTAAAAATGTAGGTGCTTATAAATTTGTGGTTCCTAGGAAACTCCACCTGTGGAAGATAATTGCAGTTCTGTTGCTGTCTTTCCTGGTTCTTTGGGGTTATATTTATTGTCAAATGTATACATTTCTTAATTGGATTTTAAAGATATTGGACAGAAGTACTTCCTCCAAGCTCAAGCCATTTGATACATAGTGTGGACTGTGTCTGAGGCTTGTCTGCTCACATAAAGCTTTAAGCCTTGTCAAATTATCAACAAATAAGATTTTAATATGAAGTTTTACCAGAGAATCTACATAGGAAACAAAGGGGTCCATTTTATTATAATCTCACCAAGTGAGCCTTCAGGGGGCTTGTTCACATAAATTTGGACCTATCATCCCAGTTATTGAAAGACCAATGGCCTGAATAATAGGACTATCCACTAGCCACAGTCTAGGGATATTTATTAGTAAATATTAAGGAATATATATTTGAATTATACATACATATATAGAATATGTAGAATCTATAAATATTATAAAAATATTTTTCTATCAGCCCCAACAAGACAGATTCATCATCTCCCAAGATCTTGATAGCAATACTATTAAAAAAGACCACGTAATTGAGACATTTTCAAGGAATGACTGCACACAGTTTTTAGATGATCAGAGAAAGTAGAGACTCATGACTGCTGGCATTGTACTGGGTTACTAGTCAACATCAGAATGAGTGATGCCAGTCTGTGGAATGAGATTCTGTCCTATCTGGTATGTGCCATATTCCATAATATTGGATTTCTCATTTTCTGATCAGCTCTTCTCTTTGATCTCACCCTCTTAGCCTAGCGCAGTATCTCTGCTTATGTATCACCTTGTCACTGCAACATTTCCTGAGCACACTCTGTTAAAAAGCACTATCTCTTTCTTATTACATTCAACTTAATTACTCTGCTTAATGTTTCTTTATGGTATATAACATCTGATATATGAATTTATTATTTTAAAAACTTCATTGTCTGTCTTCGATTAGAATAAAATCTAGAGAATTTGGTTTTAATTGCTCATGATTTTGGTCTTGATTCCTAGAACAGTGCTTGGAATATAGTTAGTACTTTATATATTTAGAATGAGAGAATAAATGAAGTCAGAATGGGAGGCACGCTTAGGCTATAAGGCACCCCATTGTTCAGAACTTATATGCCTTTTGATGTATTTTATTAATGTGAAGTGGAGGAACAATCCTACTGGATGTGAGATTTCCAGAAATAAAATAAAGTAATTGTTTTCTAAGTAGTATTCTTGCTGTTTAGGAGACTGAAGAATAAATGCTTTTGTCTATTCCTGAGCACGTTTGCCCCAGATTGATGTGGCTCTATTGTCTAGGAGAGTATCTAGCTTATTTTCTACTTAATATCCTATGATTTTTTTGTAATAAAAATCAATAAATAAAGACAGAGCTTCAAACAACAACTATTTCACAATTACTTTCAACTAATATGGCATCAGTATAATGAGTAACTGTAGCATTTGAATTAGGTTTAGACCACCTGTTTTATGTCCACCTACTGAATTATGATATTGTGCCAGATAATTTAAATACCCAGGTGGCTGAATAAACAATGAATCAAACTGCTGGCTCTGAAAGAAAAGAGCATTTTGCTCTTGATAACCAGCATTAACAGTGACTCATAAGATCACATAAGCCAAATCAATGACTGCACACTAATCAGGAGTAATTAGGAAATGTCCTTCAATGTAGAAATATGGTCTGTCACAGTTCTCATCTAACTGTGGCAACCTTTTTTAAAATCGATAAATGATTCTAATAACATTCCATAAATAATGTCCAACACTCATCAGATTTTTGCACCAGCGAAACAGAGATCATAATTAGGATAATGTTGCCATTGGCCATAACCTATCCCTCTGATTTTCATAGTGACAGTAGGACTTTACTTATCCTCCCTAAAATACAGAAATTGTGATTTCATATTTATGGTTTTATTGTGGCAGGATGACTTTCGGGACTGTCATTTTGATGTGCAAAAATGTCTCCGCCCTGTGTTACTTCATCCTTTCACACAAGAACTTCTTCTTCCTCCAGAATCACAATAAACCAGCTGCTGTGTCTATTTACAGACTGGGAGAAGCTTCTGCAGGAAATCACTTTGGTTTTCTATGTCCAACTTGGACACTGTAAAATTTGGCTGCCTTAAATTATTTCTCCTCAGTAGCTCTGATTACTAATACAATCGCTGTTTTCTAAATCTCCCCCCAATTTTTGAACAACAGTGTTTGTCAGAAACATTTGTGTTTAAGTATAGAACTTATGGTCTCCACAGAGTTATCTTTATGAATTAGCTATTTGGAGCAATAGACATAGGGATAAATCCAAGGAAGTGTTGAGACAGTCCCCTTCTTCTTGTTGTTGCTATAGGTCTTGCAAAGTAAAATGAGTGTGTGTTTTGCAAAGTAGAATGAGTGCGTGTAAGAACACTTAGTGTGTGTGTTGCTGCTATTGTTGACAGGCAGGGACTGGCCTTTGTATTAATTTCCTGAGGTTGTAGTAACAAATGACTACAAACTAGGTGACTTGAAACAACAGAAATGTATTGACTCACAGTTCTGGAGATTGGAAGTTCAAAATCACAGTGTGGGTGGGGCCATGCTCCTTGGGGAACCTACTGAGGAATCCTTCCCTGCCTCTTCCTGGCTTCTGATCATTTCCAGAAATGTTTGGCATTCCTTAATTTGTAGATACACCACCCAAATCCTCAAACTTCACAAGGCCCACTCCCTGTGTTTCTATCTTCAGATGACCATCTTCTTATAAGGACACCAGTGTGACCAGATTTGGGGCAGTGTATGATCTCATTAATTTAACTGTGTCTGCAATGATCACCTTATTTCCAAATTATGTCACATTCTGAAGGATTGGAGGTTAGGTCTTCAACGTGTCTTTTTTTGAGGGATATAATTCAACTTATAGCAATCTACCTTCTTTATTTCCCTTAAATTTGGTTTCTGGCTTTTGGGAGGGACATTGGTCAGTGTGCCCATGGCTGCCAAATGGGAAATTCCACCATAGCTCTGCTGCAAGTGGAAGTGATCACATGTGCTGGTTGAGACTTTGGACTTCTGGAGTCCAAAATTAATGAGCTCTGAGCAGACACTTGTCTCCACCTAGAGTGGGTGATTGTCACATTGGCTGAGCAAATCCTTCATTACCCAGAGACGAAGATGTTTTTAGGGTTAGTTTATCCCCAGTTATAAGCATCCAGCAAAATAGAGTGAATTTAAGGAAAAAATGTACTTGAATTTCAACAAAAGGAAAATTGTCTTGTTTATATTTAGTCATCTAATTATGGTGATGATTATAAAGATGTAGTTACTTTTTCACTAACCTCTTGGCCTTTTGCCTTAAGAGTACCTCCCTGGCTGGTGTTGCTCATGGGATTGAGTGTAGGTCTGTGAACCAAAGGGTCACAGCTTGATTCCCAATCAGGGCACATGCCTGTGTCTCAGGCCAGGTTCCCCATGGGGGGCACACAAGAGGCAACCACATGTTGATGTTTCTCTTCCCCTTCCCCTCTCTCTAAAAATAAATAAATCCAATCTTTTTTAAAAGAGTGTTCACACTTTTTTTCACAGGTAGAATATTGTTCACAGATTGGAGCTTTATAATCTATTTGTTTTCCTGCTTGCTATCACCATCTGTGGGACCTAAACTCTTAAAGAGTTGTATTTCTGTGACAAGGGCATCTTCAATGAGGTCTTCCAAACCCTCTGATTAAGCACTACTCATTTTGTCAGTATATTTTGTTTAATTTTACAATCACTGGGTTAGCAAGATACCTGCTATACCTTACATGAAACTGAACAAGAATTTTAACTAATCATTGCTATTACCAGGTGAATACATAGGGATGATTATAATGTAATAATGGTTTATCTAAGATGCTTAAACAACATCAGCTTCAGGGGGAAAAGAAGCCTCTTAAAGAAGAGAGAAAAATAAGTGTCTGAGCTGTGAGAAGTCTACCTGATTTTTCCTACCTCTGAGAAACAGGAAAGTCCAACTTTAGCCATGATTTCTAAGCTACTGTGTCAGTCATTTGTTTCTACTTAAGGAAACAACACAAAATAATGACTACTTATTTCTCATGATTCTATGAGTTTTCTTGGGCACTTCTGGTCTCACTTGGAGTTTCCCATGAAGTTGCATTCAGCTGAAAGATCATTTGATAAATGTTTTTTTTATTCTCCAAGATATTCTCCATGTGGTCTTTAATCATTCAGCAGTCTAGTCTGGCTTGTGTACTGCATGATGACTGGATTTGACAATGGCAAATCTCTGCTGTCATGTTTCAGCCATCAAAGCAAGACACAGACTGGTCTATAATCAAGGGGAATACAATAGACTCACCTCTTACATGGGGAGTGGTGTGTGCACACATATTGGGAATCATTATTAGTAGTTGTACCTGGAGACAGCTTACCTAAGTATCAAATACCTGTAATTCAATACTATTACTAATTCTACTTCTTACTGTTAATAAATGGTGAGATCTTACTTTACTGAAAAATGTCCAGTCAGGATAATGAAACCATAAGATAACTTGTACAGGTAGATTTTCAAATAAAAAGTTGAACTATAACAGGGTATTGAAACAATGAGGAATTGACTGGTAACAAGAGACCTCTAAAGATACTAAACTAGCAGATATAAGGAAGACTGTATAGCCTTAGATCTGAAGTAAGGTACCCAAGTAAAAGTTATCTCCCACCCAAAGGAAGTTAGAAATGATAATAGCTTTAAAAGAAAGAGGTGTTCTATTTTTAATCACTTCCACTGGGGTAGAAATTATGGACAGTAATGGTATGTAATTACAACATATTTTCCTTTTTCAAGTCACTGAGAATATTTTCGATTAAAAACTAGAAATAGGAAAATAACAAGATGCAAACATTCTCAGGCTCTAACGCACAGTGTGGTGATTATAGTTCATGATGCTATATTAGATACTTGAAAGTTGTTGAGGGGGTAGGTCTTAAGTGTTTCCACCACGAAGAATAAATGACAGTTATGTGGTGTAAAGGATACGCTGGCTAGCACTACAGTGGCGATCATTTTGCAATATGTAAGTAAGTCAAATCAGCATGTTGCACACACACCTTAAACTGGCACAGCACTGTCTGTTGGTCAGTTAAATCTCAGTAAAGCTGGAGGAAAACGAAAAGTCAAAAGTATGATCATTACCGATCGTAATAAAGAAACCATAAGAATGATACCAAGCAATATAGATTTTATTTATTCCGCCTTTTTGAAAAAAGTTACAAATTGCTGCCACACTTTAAACATCTACACAACTTTGCAGCACATTGTTTAGGGACAAATAGTGACAAATTTCATGACATTTTTCCTGGGACAAGGAAGAAATGTCACATGGCCAATTCTCTGAGATCCTTTGACTTAAAAATAGTATTTTCTAAGCATGTTGTGAAAATGTTGAAGCCATAGTCATTTATAGTTGTCTTTGACACTTTTGAATGAAAATCAGTGAAGAGTTTTTTTCACATAGACTTAAAAGAATTAAAAGTAGCATGTCTGGCAAATCTAAAAAATAAAAAATCTTTCTTGAGAAATACCTTGTGCTTCAAATATCCTTAGTAAAACACATAAATCAACAACTTTGATTGTTAGTAGAGCCCTCAGTTTCATGATTTTAGATTGCAAATATCTTAATCTCTATATTTTGACCCAAAAGGCATTTAGACATCATTGTTTGGCACTGACAACTTTATATTCCTTGTGCTAATAATATGGGTTATTAAACTAAGATATGCAAAATAATCATAAATATATAGAACACCAAGATGGCCATTGAAATAGGTAAATTAAAAAAATAAACAAGTGTAGATTATCTTATGAGGAAATGTTGAGAGATTTCTTATATAATATTTAGGAAATAACAGCTAACTCTCTTATCTTCTTCAGAGCAAAAAGTATTGCTGGCTGCCATCATGACAAATAGACTTATCAATCACTCAAATATACACGCAATAATAATTAGTAACCACAGAAATAACAAACTCACTGAGGACGCA
Source organism: Tonatia bakeri (assembly GCA_004024845.1). Lineage (NCBI taxonomy): Eukaryota > Metazoa > Chordata > Mammalia > Chiroptera > Phyllostomidae > Tonatia > Tonatia bakeri. The sequence continues at coordinate 381,385 of PVIA01000198.1, forward strand.
CACTTAGTCTGAAAATATCAGTGAGAAATTATATGAATGTTGCAGCAAATGTTAAATACTCAATAGTCACGTTTAGATGATGGGAATTTGGAGAAATTAAGGGGGTGACAGTTATCTGGGAAAACCTACATGATAAATGTAGGTTTAAATGAAAATATTTTAAATGGCATTAAAAAACATACAGTTGATGATAGAATAAAATATTTTAGTAAAAATAAAAATCTGAAAATGTTTTTTACCTGTGACAGTAAACCTGGTAGAAGGAACACCCAGAAGAGCAAGCCCACAATAACTAAAGTACAATAATCAAAATATGTGGAATAAAACAAATAAATGAATCTATGCTAATTATAAAATTCTCAATATCTTGGTGGAAATAATTGCATACAAGATATAAATGAAATGGGAAAAATAAATAAAACTGTTTTAATCGCAATGTAGCAAAAATTGATAAAGATTTTAAACTGAGTTAACGGATTTACTCCAGATAATACATTTTCCATAAAGATTCCTTAATTCTGTAGAAAATGATAGGAATAACTGATTTCACAAGCAAAGAGTCAAAATCATCATGTCAAAAACAGTGAAAATATCCATGTATGGCAGTGCTAAAAGTGTCACAGAAAAGGGACAGGGCCAAGGGGGTCTCCCTCGGGGTTGGCCTGTAGTGCATGGATTGTAAGGTTGCGTAAGAAAGATTTTGTAACAGGAGTCCAGGGGACTCTGAGAGTGCATTTATTAAAACAGGAGATAGTGAAATAAGGACAGGCTTAGGATAGAAGAAGCAATAGGAGACAGGCTAGACAGGGCTGTGGAAACCTCTAGAAACCCCACAGGAAAGAATGAGCTAAGGTGGGGCTGCTCTTAGCTCACTGAGAAGTAAAAGTCACAGTGACAGGAATGAGCCAAGGCGGGGCCTTGGTTAGGTCCCTGGAGAGTCAGAGAAAAGGGGGCCTTGGAGACAGATTCAGAGGGTTCGCCTACGATGAGTTGCCTCTGCCTTGTGCTCTCCTAGAAGCCTTGTGGGGACTGGTAGAGTTTAGGAGAGAGTTCACACCCATGAAAGAGAAGGTGTGGGAGAGAGTCCCATTGGATCTTTTGTCTTGAGGCTTTTTATTTCTCTTTTGCAAGTGGGAATCTTAGGGGAGGTCTCAGGGAAGATTTCCAGCAAAACAGTCATCATTTTTTTTCAGTTTTTTAAAAAATATGTTGGTGTGCCAATAAGAGTACATAGAAGGACCAGGGTTATTTTCTGGTCAGCTTGGCCTCTGTCTTGAATTTGTTTGGTTTTAATATTTTTTGTTTTGTTATTTATTCCCCCGACTTCACTGTCCTTGGGTTTGGCTGACACTAATGACACTAATTGGGTCTCTGTTACCTGTTTCCCTGACCAGGGTGATTTAAGCTATTCACTTGCTGGTTAGGGAGGACAGGTGTAAACCATTAGCTCTCAGGCGACCTTGGTCAGGAAAGATAAGATCCTGTGATTTACTAGCTGGCTGTAAATTGCTTGAATTATTTGTCCCCACTCATCTAACCATCTGTCTGAGTTTCCCTTTTCCCACTTGTCCAAAATTCTCCTAACATTAAACAATCCTGCTGAAAAGGATGGGGTCCAAGGAGCCGAGTCAACATTTCCTGTATCCAGCATGAAAGATACAGTTCAGGGAACGCATAGACTAACCAATTAAAGTGAAACCAGGATGTTAAATTTGGCTATGCTTGCAAAGAAACATTTAGGAAAATAAAGAAGCAATTATCCATGAGCTAAGTTTCAGACTCCTTTTGCTCACTGTTTTTGTATCCGTATAATGAACAGACAGCATTGTTAAGAGCACATTTAAGTTCCTTAGGATGGGACTGGCATCTAGCCAGGAAATTCTGCAAATGAGATTCTACGGGGAATAAAAAAGAAATATAGAAACACAGAGTAAAAGTTGTACCTTGCATTCCCTTTGTGTCTTTTGTGCTGTCCCAGAATACTTTTACAAATCAGTTCTACAGCAACGGGACACAATTCTGAGTTTTTTCTGGAAGAGAACAGAAGCTGCTGAGATTACAGTTAGAGAACGACCTCCAGTGGCTGTTGTAGAATGAACAGAACAGCCCATGAATTACATCTGTCCCAGATCCAATAGCCTCCATAGAATCGCACTGTTATAGAACTAACAAATAGCATGCTCATTTCAGACATTTCTTATTCCCAAAGAAGGTAACCTAATTTTAACAATATTGTAATATAGACCTCTTCTTGGATTATTTGGTGGATCTCACTCAGTATATACTTTGAGAATAGGTATATGCAGCCTTAGAATTGAACACAGAGCAAAATTGTGTTCCTGATGAAGCAAGAGATAGAGGAAACTCTAGGACATGGGTGCAGAAGTCTGTAAACAGAGAAAGGGTCAGGTGAAGAAGAAGAGCCAAGTGAATGCATTCTTTGGATTGAAGTAGAATATCTAGCGATGCAAGGAATGGAGGAGAAACTTCATTCTAAACATAATGCAGTTTTGTACACATCTGAAGAGCTCAGTAGAGAAAGGATTATTGCAAAGAATCGGCAATTCCATGCAAAGTTTGGGGGGAGTGGTGCTTAGGACGATCTAAAATTTCCTAGTACTTACATAAAAAAGACCTGATCACATGGATGTTTCGTGTCATCAAATAATCCTGTTCCCTCGAGACTGTGTTTCTGCCATTAAGTCAGGCCTCTCCGGGGCACGTTCTCTGATGGGAACAAAATGCTGCATGGTAGACACAAAGGGGGCAAGTTGGGAAGTGCAGGTTCTGGACTTGCTCTACATTAGCTCTTCAAAAAAAAATGTGTTTGTGTCCAGATTTGGAGAGGAAATTATAGACATGAGATATGGGGAGGAAAACACCTACAGCCCTTGCCCAGTGGCAGCCAAGTGTGGCTGAACATGTTACACAGGGAAGAGGAGGCAGGGTGTCTGGATGCACATGTCCAGTTTTGAACCGGAAATGCAAACTGAAAATTATTCTGGGCAAAAAAGGAGGTCAAGCAGAATAAATGATCATAGCTAGTGCCCGAACTAGAAAAAGAAGGCAGGCCCCAACCACTGCCACAGAGTTATCGCAAAAAGGCAAAGTAACAAGTATGTAGAGAACAAAACTAAAATCCAGTCTCTCATAAGTAAAGTAACACCAAAACTGATGGGAGGGAAATAACAGACAAGCACACAAACAAACAAACAAACGCACTTTAGATTGTAAATGAGAAACCCAACGATTAGTGTAAATATTCAATAGTAGCCTCTCGTGATTTTGAAGATAGGTGACAAAGTAAAAGAGGAATAGATTCTGGAGTAGTTTCTACATGTTTCCTGCCTGGAACAGTTTTCCCACACACTGAGCTGGCAAGCAGGAAAAGTAACCAAAATTGTTCGGTCGCCCTGAGTCTGAAAAAGCTCCAAGGGAAAGTGTTAGTCTCTAGCGCTGCACTGGAAGATTTCACGTGGTCCGTGAGCTACATGGCCCAACTCCTAATCTCTCCATTTGCCGGTCTAGACACTCCACCAGTCCATTTGTTTCCGTTTCTGCAAACTCAATCGTCTAGTTTGAAAACTACAACTGCTACTGGAAGGAGAGAGAACGGGAGAGTGAATTGCTACACTAAAGTCATTTGATAGATTAACTCTTCTGTTGTTCACGACATTCTTGGGGAGGAGTGTGGAGACGTGCAAGGGTCCAGGAAGGTGGAGAAAAACACCCTATTTACGGAAATGATGGGAGGAAAAGGCTTCTGTGACAAGTGCCTAAAGCTGAGTCAACTGGAACCAAAAAATATTTGAAAGGGATAATTTGTATTATTCTGCACACAATGTTTTTAACATTCTAACCTATGGATTATATGTTATAAAATTTGTGCATGTTCATCTCAATTCTGCCTTCTATGATAATAAAGTAGTGTATATTCTATTTGAAAGTGAAACTTTGGAGTTTGGCTGCCTGAGGTTGATGAATATTTATGCTATATACTAACTCCATTATTCGTTTATTGTGGGACTGAAATTGTGAATAAATATGAAAAGTTATTAGAAGACATACACCTACTTTTGCACAACTCTGTATATTTAACACATTGCAATAATAGTTGCTTAAAATTCTTATAGTTTTATTTGGCTATTATTATTACCATATTTTGCTGTGTACAATAGGCACCTACATTTTTTGTCTAAACTTTCAGGAAAGAAATCCTTTGTTTAAAATTTTTAATTTTATTTATTTATTTATTTATTTATTTATTTATATTTAGATACTTGTTTTTTTGTATTTAAAGGAATTTTAGCATTTATTTTTAACATATTATGGTATAAGAAATTTTATGTAAAAAATAATTACAAAACATAAGAATGGATAAAAGGTATTTTAGGTATTACCCATGCATAACTCACATCCTTATTTTTCACTCATAAATTAGGAAAACATGTGCCCACTGTGCATGGCAAAATGTGGTAGATGATAATAGAAAGCACTTTAAGAAACAGTTGTAAATCAAAGAGAGATACAAATAAAGAGTGGACCCAAATGAGATACGAAATTCAACTTTCTTGAAAGCTAATATCCTAAAATCTTAAAGTTAATTTACTTAAGTAAAAGTTTTCATTAACATTTTAGTATATTTCTCTGTTTTTTTCTTATGGATATCTATAAGGTAAATTTACTTATATACTAAAATATATTAGTCGCTAGTGAAGGAAAAAATTATTCCTTTTTAAAATATGTGTGTATGTATGTATGTATGTATTTCTAGAGAGAGGAAAGGAGCAAGAAAGAGAGGGAGAGAAATATCAATGTGGTTGCCCTTTTTTCACCACCAGTCGGGGACCTGGCTCACAACCCAGGCATATGCCCTGACTGGGAATCCAACCAGTGATCCTTTGGCTCGTACATCAGCATTCAGTCCACTGAGCCACACCAACCAGGGTTGATTCCTTTTTACGATGTAAAATATTTGTTCTTATAGTTATTTTCAATCACATGGATTTTCCTTAATAGTAAGTTAAAGCAAAATATAATTCTAATTATATCTTAGTAAACTTTAAGAATTCTTCATTTGTATGAGTTTCTGGTGTTCAGATGAGGTTTCTCTTAGGGGGAAAGGCTTCTTTAAACAAGTCACTAAAAATACTGTTAAGATTTATATTCTTTGTATAAAGTAATCAGAAAATATTGTGAAATAAATTTAGAAAATAAGACAGGAATGTCTCCAACCTATTGATATTTAATTTCAATCTAGCGAAGTGGATTTTGAAGTAGCACTTATTTCCACCCTGTATCACACAGATTTATTCTTTTTTGATACTATTACATCTATGTTACTATGTTTCCTCACTATTTAAAAGCATTCCCTAAACATCAGAATTGAAAACATGGTTTTTACAGATACCAGTATAAACCTTAAAGGTAAATTGATGGATTTAGTTGAACACAGATGCATAAACCATGAGATTTCAATTACAATTTACTTATCTCAATATTTGGAAATACTGTTTTAAATGTGCTATTATAGCTAAGCTAAGAAATCTGCTCTGATTTTGCACTGAAGTGGAAGGAAAATCAACCTATATGTATTCATCTGCTGATGAACATAAAACTGGCTTTACGAATGGTGCGCAATAAACTGACTTTATGAATTGGGTAGAGATTGTCATTAATGGAAGTAAGTGGATGTGAGGAGACTGGAACTCTGCAGAGACTTTTTTTAGCACACTCCCCAGTAAATAGACACCCGCAAACATTCTCCTATGCAAATTTATGCTGACATAAAGTGAATTCTTTAAAATGCCAGTGTGCTGGGACTTATCACATGTCTGTAAAAAGGATTTAAGGTCGGTAGACACATTTTTACCTCCAAGATTGTCATAATTAGAAGTAAAAATATTAACTTTGCCTTAGATTCATTTTGGATTTCCATACCACTAACTGTTGTTATAAGTAATTGTGTCAATTATTTCCAATCATTACCAATTCCTTCACTATGTCCTGGGATATTCATGTCCAAAGCAATATAAAGCAAACAAATTTCTTGTCGGTATTTTAACCTGATTATGGGGAAAATTTGCCCTTCAAAATATCTCCAAATGATTTTCCTTTAATTCAAAGAAATAATGCGTCCAACTGAGCATGTTAACAAGCTACCGAGGGCCAATAACCTATCCTTTGAAACCAGGTTATTACCATGTGTTAATGTGCTCCAAAGAAAATCAAGAGTAGGAAGTACTTTCATCTCTTACTTATGCTACAGTCAATTACACATTCTGTTAAGCAAATTCCTTACGGAGAAAACTTAGCAAATCTGTCCTGTTGATTTTGTCAATTAAAATGTGTAGTTTTCTCTGTAAGAGACTCAGGCATGAGCCCACGGGTCATAGATGAAAGGATAATTTGAGTTATAAACACAATAATGAACTAAAAATGTCATCATCAGCTCCAGCACTAACCCAGTCTGTTTCGAGTAAACCTGTTTGGTTCAAACCTTGTCTCCTTCCATGGTTGTTAATACTCCCTTCATCTTTCTCTATCCCCTCCCCTCCACCTCATTTCCCTTCTCTCTGGCATTTACCATGTTGTTTGTTTCCATGAGTCTTTCTTTTTTTCTTAATCTGTTTACCATTCTCACCTAGCCCCCCAGTGCTTTCCTCTGACAGCTGTCAGTCTGTTCTCTGTATCCATGAGAGTGTCTCCACTTTGTTAGTTTATTTTTATTATTAGATTTCATGTATAGGAGGAGGGACAAAAAATGAGAATTTATTTACTAAAAAATGTGCATTTATTCTTACATAATTTAAACTTCAATCACCTTCAAATTACTTTCCACTTGATGCAATACACTTATCAAGACTTTTTTCCACTGCTCAAAACAGTTTTTGAACTTGTTGAATTTGATGTCTTTTGGCACAACTGCCATTTTTTTGTTTCTTCTCTTCTACATTAGCCAAACATTTCCTTTTGAGGACTTTTTTCATCTGAGACAAAAGGCATGAGATTGGGTGATCAGGGAGGGCGGGACATGGGATCAAGCTCTTTTGGGTCAAAAACTGATGAACATTCAGTGCGGTGTGGGCAGGTGTGCCATAAATCACCCATCATGAAATGGGCAAACACATTGAATGAGTCTTCAAAACAAAATTACTGAAGCATAATGCAGCCTCTCACAACAATACCAGCTGGCACATTGATATAGATAGGTTCTTAGAACACTCACCTAGCTGGGGAAGTCTGTACTACAGGGGCCCACCCTCCAGAAGATAATTTTGCGGGGGATCCCCCTTGGTAAGTGAAATTTTATGGTACTTTCATTTCTCTTGCTGGCTTATTTCACTTATTATAATGCTCTCCAGGTGTATCCATGCTGTTGCAAATAGTAAGATTTCCTTCTTTTTTTATGGCTGAGTAGTAGTTCATTGTGTAAATGTACCACAGCTTTTTTTACTGTAGGACACTTGGATTGTTTCCAAATCTTGGCTATTGTAAATAATGTTGCAGTGAACATAGGGATACATCTTGAATTATGTTTCAGTTTTCATTGGGTCTATTACTTGTAATTACACTGAGAATTGGTATAACTACATCAGAAAAATGGTTTGGCATTTTCTACACAACTAGAATATAAACACTCCTTATCACTCAACAATTTTAGTCTTTGATATATAATCAAAATACATAGTTATTACATAAAATACTTTTATTAAAATGTTTATATGCACATTAGAGATAATATCTAAATAATCTACATAATCTATCACTAGAACAATTAAGATTTTGTGGTATACTTTCTATAAAGATTTATTATAACATTGTGAAACTAAATCAATTATTTAATTGCATAATTTCACATCATTGAATCTTACAAATGTAATTCTGAGAAATTATGCAAGGTATAAAAGGATGCATGTTATGTATATGACATTAGTTATGGATTTAGAAGTTAAGGTAGTCATTTTCTTTTTATGAGGGAAGAGGGATTAGTGGTCAGGAAAGCACATGAGAAGTTTTTGTAATGCTGGTGATAGTCCATTTCCTGGCCTAGGAGTAGTGGTCACCAGGGTGTGCTCATTTGTTGTTGTGCACTTGAGATTTGTAATGTTTTAATGTATGTTACATCACAATAAAAAAGTTTCCTATAATTGTCTAAATATACCAAACGATTCGTGTCATGATTATCCTAGGTAGTTTTGAAGAGTACAATGAGGGTTTTAATGAGCATGGTTAACATAAATTCTTGCTCTTTCACTTTCATGAATGCTATATTCCTCCAGGAGTAATATAGCCCCTCTGTATCTTATTGTCCTCATCTATAAATATATAATCATTTCTAAATTATTTTACATCAAAAATTTTACACCATATGCCTAAAGATTCTCCAATCAGACTCCTTGAGTCATCATTTTATTGCATTCCTAAAAATTAATATAACCGTTACTGTAAAAAGCATATTTTGAAATCACTAACCCTAATGTTTGTGATGAAAAGTACTGAAGAATCAAGCCACTGGTCAGTATTAGGGTTCAGTATTATCCCCAAAGTCATGCTTTAGGCTAGTGGAACATTTACACAATGGAATACTACTCAGCCATAAAAAAAGAAAATTTTACTGTTTGTGACAGCATGGATGGACCTTGTGAATATTATGCTAAGTGAAACAAGCCAGTCAGAGAAAGACAAATGCCAGATGATTTAACTTATATATGGAATGTAATGAAAAAAATGAACTAACAAGCAAAATAGAGACTGACTCATAGATAGAGAGCAGGATGACAGCTCTTGGTTGTTAGTAGGGGGAGGTTAGAGGGCAGGGTGGAGGGATTGAGCAAAAAAAAAAGGCCTCATGGACATGAACAACAGTGTGATGATTGTGCGGGGAGGGAGTATAAGGGGATTGATTATAAGGGGGAGAGAGTATAATGGTAATGGAAAAAATGAAGTAAAAATCCTTTAAAAATGAAAAAAAAAAGATTTACAATAAGAAACCTCATGCACTTTATCCAGTACTTTTAACATTTACAAAACAGTATCAGGTAAGCTGAGGAGAAAGTTGCCTAAGTGAGCACAGTTATGAGATGATGTCATAACAAGGCAACGAGTTTCCCATGGGGCTACCCCAGCTTCTCCTTGTGCTCAGTGGATAATTAACATACTTTAATATTTTAAAAATATTCATAATTATGGCAACTAGTTGCACTTGATTATTTAACATCACCAAAGTTCTTTTGTCTATCCTCTCTAAATGACAGGCATGGCTCAGTTTAGCCAGCAAAGTATTCTTCTTCTAAGATTTTGACTTGCGATTAATCCAATTATCTCCTCTGCTATAAGGAGAAAAGATTGTATTGGATGGTTTTGTTTCCTTCAGCAAAGTAATTTTCTGCATGAGCAGCAATAATATAAAAGGGGAGATTTTAATAAGAGGCAATTATTTTTAAAATTAAACCTTAAACAGAATGCAGGTTGTAATAATATGGCAGAAATGAGCACAACATTAGAGTCACTTTAAGAACCGTTAACCCCACAATGTGCTCTATTGTGAAATGGTGTAATGAAAGACACATAAGGGAAACAGGAAATAGTTCTATGTCTCCTAGAAACACATACACAATACTGAACCTGACAAGGTAATACTCCATTTTTATGGCATTCCATAATCTAATGAGCTACATTGCTTTCATCTTTGAAGTTAATGGCCTACTTTAAGACAAGGGAATGCTTATGAAAAAGGCACATGGTAATAGTGTTTTGTTTTGCTTTGTTTTGTTTTGTTGTAACCAAAGAAAAGTTTTAATATTTTAGGTTGGAAAGTGATCAACGATAAAAAGTGAGTTTTAACAAAATTAACTCACTGAGTGCACTTTGGAAAAATAGAATCTGGCCCTCACTGTCATGGTATACAAATTAAGATTATTAATAGTGATCTCTGAAATCCAGGATCCTTATGACTTGGATTAAATTAAATTTGAATTCTAGCTCTAAAAATCATCTTTCTCTATCTACACTGCCTATTAGACCTAGTCTCTATTTGGGATAATCAGTAACCTCCTAGGCAGCAGAAGGCAGTAGCCCAGACCTGACTAATGGTCAGAAGGTCTGGACCTCTGGCAGGCTAGAGTTACCATCTTGACCTAAATTATGTTTCAGTTTCTGAGTCTTAAATTGAAACAACCCTGTGGCTACTTTTTTGTGAAACCAGACAAAGGGGCCCAAGAACAGATGTCAGGGCTGTCCTTAAGACCCAACAAAAAGAATTATTGCCTTACCTTTTCTCCAACCAGTCAGCTCCCAACACAAATCTGAATCCCCTAACCCATGGTGTCTTGTGATTTTGCTCTTATAATCTGTAACCTATGCCATCAGGAAGTTGAGTCTTTCAGAGTACTACCTCTCTGCACTTTGGATTGGTCGATTCAATATTAAACTACTTCTTTTCTACACTGCAAATTTCTGCTCATGCATTTTTTGGGGGATCAGTGCATGTAGGCAGATGGACTCAAATATTGGAGTCTTCTAAAGCTATCTAAACTTTGATCATTGAAATGATCAGTTATTATTAGACCTAGTGACAAGAAAGCCATAGACTGTTGATTCAGAATTAATCTTACATTTTGCAAGTCCTTGGTGTGTAGTGGAGGTTATGCAGAGCTCAACTACAATAGCCATGTATCTTCTTCCCCACTCCAATAAAAGTATTTCATCCTATAAAACAACAAGGGGAAATAAAGATTGAGTTTCACCTCAGCACAGGGTTTTATAGTTTAACTCTTTATAACATCAGTGAGCTTTGGATGTCCCCAGATATATGTTTTTCTAGTGATTGAAAAAGTTTTATGCCAGGGGACCTGGGGAAAAAAAGGGAAGAAAGACGAAGCTGAAAATAAATATGGACACAAAGACGAAGAAAAGGAAGAAGGAATAACAGGAACGAGAGGGGAAGGAGAAGAAATGGCCCAGAAGCACATTCTTGACCTGCCTCAAGGACTGGATTGGTGGATCTAGATGTTAAAAGAACTATGTTATGAAACTTTACGATAGACTCTTGATATGTACTGTTTATTTAAAATGTAAATAAAATGTACAATGTATTAGATGTTGATAAGTGCAATAGAGAAAATTTATCTTTTCAAATAGTGGAGAGTAGCTGAGGGGAGACTTCTTAGTTAAAACTTGGTAAACCTTAGTTATGTTACCAAATTTCCCAGTTCTTGTCACTCAGTTTAAAAAAAAAAAAAACATAACTCAAATATCAATAAGTAGTACTATGTGTAAGATATTTTGATTTTTTTCTACTTAGAAACTGTATTTTTGTCTTTTGTTTTCACTTTGTAAAATGTTATAATGACCACATTTCTTTTCCTATACTCAGCTAATGAGTTTAGAAATTAAATTCCTTTTTGTTTTTACCTCCAGTGAGTTCATTTCAGTCTGACATTAATCCTAAACATTTTGAGTGTGGATTGCATTTGTTTCTAAGGTAACATTGTGTTTATTTCCTTAAAGATTTTACTTATTTATTTTTAGAGAAGGAAGGGAGAGGGAGATAGAGAAACATCAATGTGCGGTTGCTGGGGAACATGGCCTGCAACCTAGGCATGTGCCCTGACTGGGAATCGAACCTTTGATGCCTGGTTCGCAGCCCACACTCAATCCACTGAGCTATGCCAGCCAGGGCCATTGTGTTTATTCTTAATGGAAGGAACTATGTTACCTCTCTGTCTTAAACACTCATTTCATTGTTTACACATTCTTATTTCAACCAGGTATCTATCCCCTATTCCAGAATAAAGCTTCTATAATTAATAAGCTGACACATGAAAAGTAAGCCAAACTGTTAAAGTATCAGGTGCTACTGATCATAATAATTATGGGGCATTTTTTAAAAAATAAGTTACAAGATGAAGCTAGAATGTATTGCATAAGAAAAAAGTCATTGTAGAGATGGGTTTGAGATGAGACATTAAAATACTTCCTTGCATTCAAGAGTAGGATCTCAGCCCCAGTGGTTAATGAGCTTGCATCAGCATTGGCCATCTTTGTACTCTCCTTTCAAAATCAGAAGAGCCTATCTAGGCTGGGTAGGTGCTCCATTTTCATCAGGCAACAATGTGAAGCAATTAAGTCTCCAGTAAGCTTAGGCTTAAAACCTTTACTCCAAGGAGAGAAAATTATTTCAAAAAATAAAAATTATGAGAGAGCCTGGAAGATTAAAGCAGATGCTGTAGAAAGTGTGTGGACACAGCAAGAAAATTGAAAATAGAAGGTTTATCTTTAGCTCATAAGATGGTAGAAGTTGTCAGGAGAAACTTCATCAATAACACACTTAATGAAATTGTAACTGAACCAGCCAGTGGCGGTCCTACTGTTTGCTGCCAAACGGGCAAAACTCTGGAGGTAGAGTTTGGCGGAAAGAAAATGGAACTTCTTATTTAATGACTACACAACTTGAAATAAAGTCAGGTTTCTTCTTCAAAGGCCATTCTTTCTAAAAAAAAAATCCAAAGAAAAATAACCCTGCCACACTCCGCCAGGCCAGACCAGTACCAGGCTGCACCCAGAACACTTCTTCCCATTTAAAAGTACCATCCGTAGGAAATGCAGGTAGCTGAGGCAAGTTCTGATCACTGTCTGCTATAGGCATCCTTTGGAGTCTGTGTGCACTGGACAAAATCCCACTTGCAGAACACTGTTGCTTCCTTGGCTTCTGCTTGTGTGTAGCACTTGCTCCCCATCTCTTCAGCATCAGCTTGCTGGTGAAGCTGTGCTCCTGGTCAGGCAGGCCAGAATAGCACTCTCTCCGTTTTCCAGTGCTGCTGTGACTTCCTATTTGGGGTCGGGGGGGAAAGGCTTACCACCCAGCCATGCAGCCCCTTTTGCCCTACTGACCCAGAACCTGCTCTGCTCCCGACCAAGCAGGCCCTGGTGTGCTCAGGGAGGGGTGCCAGGAATGTTCCCAGACCAAGCAATATCCAAGACCCAGAGGCCCAAGAACTCAAGCCACTAGCAGCCAACTGGACCAGCGAGGGGAGGAGAGAGCAAAGAGCTCAGCATTTCATGTTCTCCACTTTCTAAAGACAGGTCCCAGAATCTCATGTGTAGCCGAAGTAGATAGGAGGGTATGTCCGTCATCCAAATACCTCTGTAGCTCGACACATGCTCCCTACAGTTTCCTTATGCTGAGTAATGCCACATTACCCTGGTTGCTAGGGCAATGAACCCTGATTTGCACAGACAAACTGCAGCTGCTGCTCATGCACTGTCTTGGTGCTTCCCAACCCCTCCCCCATTTCCATGGATGTCCACCTGTTACAAAATAGCTTAACCTGCACTATGTAATAAAGAGCCACTATACACTGGAAATGATTTTAACATAGTTACATAGCTAATTTTTAAATAATAAAAATTTCAGGTCTTGAGATATTTTACCCACACTTCAAGTGCTCAATAGCTACTTGTGACTCATGACTACCATGTTGGACTGTGCAGATATAAAACATTTTTTGATTTTAGAAAAACATTGAAAGTTCAATTAGACAGGGCTGAACTAGTCTCGTAAGAGAAGAACAGAAGAAAGATAAGAGTTTTTCCAGTCTGGAGTTCATGTAACTGTATTTTTTGCAGAGAATTAAACACATTTTTCATGAATAAAACATAAATTATAAGGTCATGAGTAAAGGAAGATGTAATTGGATTTTTAGCCAAAGGCAAGATTATGGCCTTTTATGTTATTCTAAGTAACTTTGACTTTATAATCTAGTCAAGGTCATATTTCTATAATGTTTCTGCAGCACAAATCCATGAGATATTGATTGGGGCTGAAACAAAAGAGGGAAGAGGAAGTTCTACAGACAAAATAAATTCGAGAAAGAATTTGCTCTAAATATACCTTTTTACTGAATGACCATGCACTTGAGCCCACATGTTTAATGGCTACAATTATTGGTTTCCTTAGAAGAATAAAATTACAGATATTTGTTTTGTCCTTGATTGCCCAACTGATTACATTCCATCAACTCTGAATTTGTTTGGATCCTATCAGAGTTTCCTCAGTTTTTTTCCAAATTACAAAATATATACTGTTGTGACTCTTGACAACTAATAAGCTAATTAGACCACTTGATTTATTTGTAGCTATTGTCTGCCTGTTTATATTTTCTGATCATTTAAAATATTTGCTTCCCTAAAGAGGATTTAAAATTTCCTTTCTACACTAGCTTACTGAATGTGAATTTTTTCTCATTTCTTATACTTGCACATATAATTTGGGTGGCAATTGAATGTATGAAATTATTTGTTTATAAAGTATAGATTTATGATTACTAAGTAATAAATTGCAATTCATATAATGATATAAAATACCTATGATTCTTGTTAGATTACCTCACTGTAAAATACACTATTTGTTGTCTATTTGTCTTTTCCTGTTAAGTGTACAGATGCAAGAGACACCTTGAGACAAATTAGCTTTTCTGTCTCATTTACAATTCTTATCTATCTAAGAGACTTATTCTGAGGAACAACAGGTGCACTGCTTAGGAGAACTGTAAAACATTTATGCTAAGATGTATACAAATATAAGTGTATGTATGTGGTATGCAAAGTTACAATTTATTGTTATACAGTGGATTACTTCTAATACTAAACATAACTGAACAAAATCTTTTAAGGATCAGTTCTTTATCTAAAATATTATCATTGGTCTTATTGAATTAGGTTAATAAAAGACAGTCTCTTTTTAAAAATTATTCTTTGTTTTATTTCTTCATTAGATTTTTGGAAAAAGTAAGAAATATACTATTAACAATGTCCTGCATGCTTACATTACAGCATCCCAAAGAGTGAATAAACAATGAGCTCCTTTCAGGATTTACCTGATCCAGAGAATGTTAAACCTATGGTAATCTACATTGTCAAGATATTAACAAATGGATAACGGTTTTCACAGAACAAAATAACTCATATGCTTTAGACAGGAAACAACAGAAATTTGATTTCAATTTTATAAATATATGAGGTTAACAAATAAATTGAAAGTACTAAAATTCTTAGAGTAGATTATAAACATAAGAGTGCTATTAAAATCTCTGCTAAAGAGAGAGAGTAGTGCATGAGTAAGTGAAAACCAGTATTCCAAATATGGCAAGTCTGGAAATGTCAAGGATATACACATAGAATTTTGGATGATTAATCTATAAGAGTAAAAGAAAATTAGATGGTGATCTAGGTGCCCCTAAACAATGAGGTTGTTGTAGGTATGTTATTAAATAGAATAAAAATGATCCCTTGATATCATCTACAGGAGGGTATGGAGATGAATTGGCCACTGGGTATTTCTTATTCCTTTTTTGAATATTCAGATGAGGTCCCATACATGAACCAGAATAAAATCCACACACCAATACCCTTGTATATGCAGAATGTGATTTATAAAACTTTCTTTAGATAATAGTGAAAGGGCTTAGCATACAGGTAATTACAAACAAGATCATCTTTAAGATGATCTTGTTTGTAATTACCTGTATGCTATAAATACTGGAAGCCTACAACCAAGAATTAATTGGCCCACCAATAACACAAATAGCACTATTTAAGGAAACAACGTACAAATAACAAGGCAGAATGGACTTATTTAACAGAACCTGGGAACTCATCCAGGAATATTTTATGTTTTCTCTGAAAGAACATTTAATGTGCATGAAAAACAGGGCAATTTTTATGACAAAGTCATAAGTAAGTGAGAACATTCAAATGTCATGAATTATGCTTCCTCTAAAGCTAAAGTGTGAAATGTCCTTCTAATTTCTTGACTAATATATGTGATCTGCTTCCTTTTTTCTTTGATAGATTCTTCTAATTAAGGTGCCTATTTCAATGTATTACCAGAAATTATAGTGACTGTATTCACTGGGAAGAATATTATATTTATTCAACTAAAATATACAATTATAAAAATTGTTCCAAATTAAAGTGAGTGCCACAAAAATTAAAACCTAAAAAAACTATCTTCCATATTCAGTTACCAATGGATGAATTAAATTAAGAAATTATTTTGTGTCACATTTAGAAATAACCACATGTTTTTCTTCTGTATATCATATTTAAAATATTTGTTTTATATGCATAGATCTTGATTAATGTTCGTAATTAATTGGTAGAGATACTTTCAGTATATTTGTTTATTTTTGAAGACTTTAGGCATACTTACTTTCTCAAAAATATTCTTACAATGTCTTTTATGAAGAACTCGGTGGCTGGTAAAATTTCATGCAGTACAGGATGTGTATGCAAAAAGTGAGAAAATAATCCTCACATAAAATGAACTAGTTTCCCAGATTTCTATGTAAACCTTAGGTCTATAACTGGTAGCCATGTCTGCAAACCTGGAGATGTATGTGCCTGTATGTGAGAGAGGGTGGATTGCAGTATTTTCTAACATGGCAAATCACTCTAAATCATGTCATAAACACTTAGGCTTTGTGAGGGAAAAGCCAAAAGAAGAAACGCAGAAGAGAAAAGTAGAACTATGAGAACTATGCAAAGAAAAAAACAAATATACAGAAAGAGGCAAATGTCTTCTCGTAACGGTGCATCCACATGTAAATAGATTTTTTGACATGCAGAAAATATATGTTAAGAATGCCTACTTATTGACTTCTGCCATTAGAAAGTGGTATTCATACTATTAAAAATGGAAATTCATTTTCTCCATCACGATACAAACCAGTCTTTACTATGAATTGTTTCCTCAAATTTAAAACAGTCTTCTCCATACATTTACATTATCTAAGTTTTAATATCTCCGGCCAAAACCCCCTTTTTAAGTCTACATCTGGTTTTCCATTTCCACCTTAATAAGCCACCTATCTCAAGGATAATGGATAAGCTGCTGTCTCCTTAAAATTTGCTCTTCTTTCTACATTTCTTTTTCTCAAAAATGCATAAAGCCACAGAAATGCCCGACACTTGCATGGCTCCTTTTCTGTCATATGCAGTAAGTCACCACATGACCTGTGATTTATATACCTGAAGGGTGCCTTTTCTCCATCTGAAGCACCGAGATCTAAAGTCCCAGCCAACTTGCTTCTCACTACGTGGATCACTGATCTGGTATTGGATGGACACCTTTGATTCCAGAATGATGTTGATCCAGTAACACCTTCCAATCTACAGACAGTGATTCTTCAACACTGAAATCCTGTCTTTATTCTCAGATATAGCTGCAAGTGAAATGGAAACACGATTGTGAATAAGACTAGAAGGCTGATGTCTCTCTCTTACCCTGCAATGCAAGAACACTGCTCTTCTGAGAATCCTGCCGCTGCTCAATGATTCTAATATGATGTCTGAGTGCAGCAAGGTTGATGCTGAGGAAAGTACTTATAGAGTTACACCTGGGGTAGTTCCTTTGTTTCTCCTCAGAAAACACACACCATGTATTAACAACATGTGTTTTTGGTATATCACCAGAAATGTCCTATATGCCCCAGTGAAGCTAAAATAACAGACCTGAGAATGCTGGAGGGAAGAATCACGTGGAGAAGTTCACAGGAGAAGTGGGATGGATAGAAAGCCACGTGGACAACAAATGACCACCACTAGGCTATAGAAGTGCAGTTGCACTCACATAAAAATAAACAGTTAAACAAAATAAGGTAAGAAAGTTGTGTATGAGAATCAGAGGTACCTAGCCAGATGAAAAATGTACAAATTAAATGGAATAATTTGTTATTTTTCTGCATACATTCCACTTTCTAGCCATACTCTTAACATGTCCTGATATTACTAAGATCTCTGTATTAGTTTATTGTTGCTGTAACATATTGATTGTACAATTTTGCAGCTTACAACAACACACAGTTATTATGCTATAGTCCTGGAGGTCAGAAGTCCTAAAATAAAGGTGTTGGCTGAAGTAGGGTCCTACTGAAAGGTCTAGAAGAGAATCTGCTCCCCTTCCCAGCTTCTAAAAGCCTTCTGCATTCTTTGGCTCCGGAGCCTTCTTTCCAGGGCTCTGTCCTCTGCTTCCTCACTGGATCTCTTTCTGACTTGACCTTTTGTCCCTGTAGAGAAAGTCATGTGACCACATTGGGTGCAACATAATATTCCAGTGCAATGGTCTCATCTCAAGATTCTTACCTTACTCGTGTCTTCAAGGTCTCTTTTGGCATATAATGTAAATACATTAACATGTTTCAGCGGTGGTCATTCTTTGAGGAGTGGGGTATAATACGGCCTATCACGCTCTGCCAGAATTTCCATTCAGATCATTTTAGAGTTACTTATTAATTTTTTAGGTTAAGATGATAGGAAAAATGGATATTATAGACAGGAAATGAGCAAAGGAAAATATAATGGGAAGGAAAGAAAGAAGTAATGAACTAAGAAGAAGTCAATTTCAGACTATTATGGCAAAAATGCAATATTTATTGTCGAATTGTTATAAATAAGACCATAGGATAGCCAGAACTACAGCTGTTTTGAAAGGGACATTTCAAATGACCACTTCAACATTTATTGATTTACATGCACAAGGATATTAATGTATTTTAATGTTAAGAGAAGAACTTTAGATTCTCACTCTTGGTAACTTGAAATTATTTTAAAATCTCTCAAAAGTAGTCATATGTTATCTTTACAATATGTGTAAAACATACTTTTACTTTTCTAGCACTAAAGCTATACTGCTACCAGCTAGATCATGGAAAATGAGAGAGGTAAGATGTTGCAGTGTATTTTTAGCTCTGCAGTGTTATCCCTCAATTTGTCCCACTGAGTCAGAATTACTGACCCTCCAGGCATGGTGAGAGATCTATTATTTCACCATTTTACAAAGCATGGTCTAATATATAGAACCCATCTACTAACATAAAAGAAATTCTTTGTTAAACTTGGATACAATGCCCACTTATTGGATATTATTCAGAGCATGACTCTTGTTAAATAAAAACACATTTATAACTGTATACTTCAAATAAAAAATGTATAAACAGTCTCTAGCACTAAGTAGGAAAGTAACAGGTTCTTACTGCATATAATATTTGTTCAATATATCTTTCTTTTTAAAAATTCATGACGTAGATATTCCATCAGTGGTGATATGTATACAATTTTCTCCTAAAACACAGGTTTTATTGAAGGAGTCATTTACTGTTGATATGGTATATGTCCCAAATATATCTTTTTTAGTGCCTCATAGAAAAAGTAGCTCTTCATTTATTTTATTACTGAAAGAGAGCCCAGAAAATACTTTAAGCTGATTCATCTTAGAAAAATCTGTTCTCTCACCTGTAGTAGAGCAAACCTCCCAAATTGACTAATTTGTTCTAATGCTATTCCTTTTGAAGTTGCAGCAATATTTTCAATTACCTTTAAAGCAGTATTTATTGAGTAAGAGTTGCACTTACTTTATTGCCGTTCAGTGCTATAGATATTTTCGCTTTTCGCCATGGGAGAAAGATCGAGTGCTTCCCCAGTGATATATGTTGTTTTGGATTTTGCTATTATATAAAGTGTTAAACACAAAGTCTAAATCTTTGTATTATATTGCCAGTAAGACAACCAGTAATCCACTGCGGATAGAAAAGCTTTCAGGGTCATTCTTCAACCCTTTCTAGAGCAATTAGATGTGCAATTAACCACGTCTTTGCCATCCGTTTAAGCCTCTACTCAAACCTTCAGTGGCTTTTTACTCTGAATTTAAAATTTCTTGAATCAGAGGACATGAGCCTCAAAACACCCTGCCTCTCCACTCCTAATTCCCTGAACTAACCACTTACCGACTCTCCTTTGTGCCAGCCATTTAGGCCAACATTTTTTTTTTTAACAAGTGAAGGATTTATTTAATACTATGACAAACTTAACTGACATGTTTTCTGTGATGTTGGATTTAATATAAAATTATTTTTAAAAACATCATTCATGAAGTTTAAAAAAAGGTAATTATAAGGATACTACTGTTAAAGTTTCTATAACCATCAAATGTGAATATATTCATGGTTTTAAAGATCAAGGAAAACCCCAATTTAAAAAGGAATGCAGTGATAGTAGGTGTGTTTTGCATTTGCTAATAAATTGAAGACCAAAAATAAAGCCTAGATTGATCCTTTAAGCAATGTAATTATGAAATGTCCAATGCAGTATAGTGTTTTTTAAAAAACATCAGAGATGGAGAAACATCTAAGAAACAAAACTTTTAACTCAGGTATTTCTCAACACAGCTAACTGGGGCATCTAACAAAAGCACACCGACCCTTGAAACTCAACAACTTTGCTTCAATAGAAAAATAAATTAAAATGATAATATGCAAAATTGGCCAACTTGTTTTTAAATGTGTGCCTTGCTCTTATCACCATGCATTTGTACTTCCTTCAGCTTGGAACACTATTCCTCTTCCCCCAAGTATGCGTAGAGCTTGATCTGTTATCTCCTTCCAACATCACTATCCTTGATCACAGTTTGGAATATTCAAGTCCTCTAGCCCCTTTTTCCCTCCAGCACTAGTCATCTCCTAATTGTATAAGGAACTTGTTTTCTGTGTTGTATATAAATTTCTACTGGAAAGTAAGGACTCTGAACACAGTGATTTCCTTCATATGCTTTTTTATCCCCTAACCTAGAACAATGCTTAGCACACGAGTCAATGAGTATTTGTTGAATAAATTTCTACTGTTCTAAAATAAGGGAGGGTTTGTTCTCTTTTTGTGAATTTTCAGTTATCTTTTAATTGATTGTCTTACCTACTTTTTCTTTCTTATAACATACAGCCTCAGTAAAGTAACCATTTATGTAAAATGTTTGCTCAGCAGCTTTTGACAAATGGAGAAGTGAAGACGAAGAGAATGCTTAGGATGGACAAGATCTAAGAGAAACGGAATATACTGGAACAAGGTCTGTAAAGAAAATTATTCTGCCACACATGCATTCCACAGAAGATGGTGCTGCCAGAATCGAGGTTTAATCTGTGTACAAACAGATGCATACAAACATAGATAAATTACTTCTTAGGTACAGGATTTGTTTTCAGATTTCCATTGCCTATAGAACTACAAAGGAAACTAGTGAAAAAGGTGGGGAAATTTTACTGAAAAATATAATTTTTTAAAAAATAAATTACTAGTGTTATCTCTATAAAATTAGAATATTATCCTTATGTTATATGAATATCAACTCTAATAATTAAATGCCAATGAGGCAGGGTCAAAATACTAACCAAACATGTTTTTAAACAGTTGATAAGTAAAAAAGAACATCAGAATATGGAAGTAGAATTGAATGCCTTTTGAAAATGAGAACCACTCAGTGGTTAGTATTAAGCTGAGGGGAACCTGATGTAGTACAGAAGTTTCTGGGCCAATTCAATTGTTTTCAGGGAGTAGGAAATTTTCAAAATGTTGAAGACTTCTTCCAGTAAGCAAAATTCTACAAATGGATTTAACAATGTTGAAGCAAAGATTTCAAATATTAAATGTTGATGATAATAAATTTAATATCATTTTAGAACCAAAATGTTTCTCCTTGAGAATAGTTATGGTACGTGTCAATTAGAAGCAAAACACAAGTAGTTATTTTCTATGTAACAAAGAGCTGCTAGTTCAAAGATTAAAAGACCAAACATGAAAAATTAAATTATATTATGTTGCATATGATTAAAGATTAGGAACTAAGGCATATTTATATAATTTGATTATCTAATAAGTATTTAATAAATATTCAAAGATATCTAATAACTTATATGAAAATATAAAAATCAATATATGTATATTTATATCTATCTATCTTTGATGTGACATTTATTAATAATTTGAATACTATTTGTCATCATTGTGGCCTATGAAGACTATGAACACAGAAAATATGTTTCATTTATTCTGGTATTTTCCCATTATGCAAGTTATATAAACTCCAGTAGATTTTATTGACTTGAATCCATAATTAAATCATATTTTTGTAATATTTCATTAGGGTAGACATAATCAAACATCATTTAATTAGGTACACAGCATTTAGAAAAGTTTAGTATAACTTCTTCATAAAACATGAACTAAAAGTGTGTATAATTTTTAAGTATTTATGTTGATTAAATATGAGTTTGGTTATAAGATTCTTAGACCACAAGGTTTGTGAAGAGTTTTTATTACCCTAAGTTCATGTGGTCATAGAGAAGTTCTGATCAGCACTGGCTGGTGTGGCTCAGAGAGTTGGTTGCCCTGTAGACCGAAAGGTTGCAGGTTTGGTTCCTGGTCAGGGCACATACCCAGGTTGAATGTGTGATCACTGGTCACCAATTGATATTTCTCTCTCACATTGATGTTTCTCTCTCTCTCTCCCTCTCCCTTCCCTCTCTAAAAAATAAATAAATAAAATCTTAAAAAAAATATTTTAAATGATCGGATCCCACACAGTCACAAGTAAAATTCTCAGTGGAATAAAAACTTTATGAGCTTAGCATTTTGTTGCACAATTACCAGTCCTTAAGGAAAATGTCAGGTTTAATAAAAATTATTTAAAGAATGATGTTTAGATATTGCCTCCTTGTATTTTCTCTTCAAAAACCTTCCTTTAACTAATAGGCACACTTGACCAGAAGGTTTCCTTTAATTTGAAAAGGGGCCATGCTTTCCAGTATTGAAGATTATACTCATAGATCCTTGCATTGTTTTCCATTTAATCATGAAATGGAGAGTAAGAGAATGTCCTGAGATTTAGGGGACCTCGTTCTTCTGATACATTATCTCACTGGATCTTAATTTACTTAACTCTCCATTTATAAAGCATTTCTTTTTCAATTTTTGTGTGTTTACAGGCCTATGTCTATCATGAAACATCAACAAATATGATGCACGTTGCTTAATGTTCAGTGAAAACACATCTGTAATAGAAATTGGCAGATATGCTGACACAGAAGTAATTCCAAACACAAAATATATCACACTAAAATCATTGTCGTTCTGCCAAAACTAGCACTTTATTTTAATTTTCTTATTTCTGCCAAGCATCTTTCCTTCCAATCACTCCATTCTAAACTGTGGAGCCAACCCTGACTCTAACTTCTCATAATTTGCCGAACTCAGTTTCCGAACACTGTTGATTCATATTCAGTAGTATCACTCAACAATTTTTTGTTTTTTTATTTATTTTACCAACTCTGCTATAATCCATCTTTATGAAAAGTATACACCCACACAAATTAAAATATCAATTTGTTTAACTTTTATTTTTTAGGAAATCTTGATAAAATAGCAAATGCTTAACCTGGTATTGAAACATTTTCACAAGAAAATCTCTTTTAAACTGCTTCATGGAATGTTTATAATAACTAATACTAATTAATTATGTGCCAGGCATTATTTCAATCACCTTAATTTTGTAATTTGAGTTAATTTATTTGTCATAATAATAACTTCACAAGGTAAGCACAATCAGTATCACCACTATTCATTTGACACACTGTTATGATCAGACTGATGATTTGAATTCAGGCTTCCTGTGTCAAGTGTGTCTTTTAACTGCACTACAATGCCACCCACCTTAGTTTTTGTTTGTTTGTTTCTTTCTTTCTTTTTGTTTTTTGATCTCTGAATGTTTATTTGTCTCAGTATGTCCTACATTTAACATGTGTTCCTTGCTCATTATCTCCTATCCAAGTGTATCTATCTTTAAAAATCAAGTTGAGGAATCTTTGTAAAGCCTGATCCTATTACTTTTCCCATGTGTTTTCTTCCCTTTTTAAAGTTGTACCTATTGTCTGTAGTAGTCCCTTGTTATCATTCTCATGCTATCTTTTGTAGGAATTCAGATTACATGTGTTGTGTCTCCTGTCTCAAGATGATTGAATATGTGTCATATCACCAGGGCACCAAGTGCCATCTTAGGCATAGGAATTCTTCAATAGAAATATCTGAATGCACAACTCACATGTATTCAAAGAGGCTGCACATCAAATAGGCTATGCAAAAAGTGTATTTGTATACACTCTTTCATTGTGAACAGAAAATAAATAACTAGATAATTTATATAAAATTTTTTTAATGTGCATTTGAGAATTCACTACTGTTCTGTACCTGAATTTAAAGAGAACATTATTTTTTAACATTGGATTGATTTAGAACCCATAAACATCTATCTGTTACAAATAATCACACATCTTGACAGTAAATTTAAAAATAAACTTATGCTATTTTTTCCTGATATAGTATTAATATTGAGGTTTTCTGAGAAACCTAACATGTTACATTTTTTTGAGAATGGTTAATAGAAAATCATAAATGAAGTTTCTCATTAAATATTTCAATTTCTTTATATATCTATATGAATAAACATAAAAATGTAATTAATTAAAAAGAACAATGATGGATAATTTAAAATAATTTGCTCATAGAGATTAAAACAATATTAAAAATTTATGACCTTGAGTTTTTTACCTATTCACTTTAAATATGAGGAAATCAATAGTGAGAGATGAAGTGATATGTTTTACCAACATAAACTGACATAGGCAGAGAAATTCTTAGAAATGCCATTCTGTATCCTAATATACCACACTGCTATGTCAAATTGTAAATCAAATTTGAAGTTACTTACAATTTGTTCATGCAATATTTTTATTTCATTTAATCATATATTGAAATGGTTTCAAAATATAAATACTGTTAGAGGTCAGTGAAAATAAATTACATACACTACTGGTGCATTTCAGAGCAAAAATATGAAATTAGAATTAGATCATCACTAAAATTTTTTGAATAATAATTTGTTTAAAGACAGATATTGGAATTAGAACCATCGCTTGTAGTAGTTAATGAATATTCTTACTTCCCCACATTAAGAATTCTATGAAAATGCTATTTCATAAATTAATTAAAAATACCATAAGAAGGTTTTATTTAGGAAAAAATTGCTATTTCATATACTTTGGGTTTTCTGTATTCTATAACTTTACTTTCTGCTTGCTAATATAGAGAACTTAAAGAAAATAACCAGACATTTTTGTGAAGATTGACTCATTCGGAAAAGTCAGTCTTGTTTGGTATAGTGATATTCACATTTATAGTCATCTTATTTTTCAAATGTTTAAAAATAACAATGGATTTATTTCATCCAAACTACCTTCCATAGTCCATCATGGCTCTCACTTCCATCCTCTATATCAGTTCTAAAGGACATTATGAAATTAGCTATGTAGTTAATAATGATTCTTAAGGTTTTATTTCAAATCTCTTAACTTTACGTTTTTAATGCAACATATTGTGATGTACTACATTTGGTCTTCTAAATTTCTGTTCAATACACTGTTTTAAAAGCAGACTTCATAATACCTTTTTTACTTTGAATATGAGAAACTCTAGAGTTCAAGAATTCTCCAAGAAATAAAAGGAATGAAAATGTAGCTGTGCTTGAAGGCAGACAGATCATGGGGGCCGGCTGCTGGAAGCTGGCTTTAATGACTCTAGAGGACTGCGGATCAGAGGAAGAAGGCAGTGAATGTACCAGGTGCTGATTTCAAACTCTGGGAACTACTTAGAATTTTATAAATTACAGTCAACAGAGTTGGAATAGTAAGAAAGGTGGCTTAAAACGTCTTTGAAAGAAAGCATATTATGAAATTATTTTCATCAAGGTATATGCTGATATCTCTTTCTTGAGTTAAAATCATGATTTAGATCCCTCTCCATCTTTCTCAAATACTGTTATCCCTCCTGATATGTTGAATCAGAGTTGCTGATCATTGACAATTTTTGACAATTTTATGTACTTAATCTACAATAGTAAATTAGTTCCTATTTCCATATCTATTGTCATATAAAAGTCTATCTTGATTCTATCTGTTTTAATCCCTCTTCCTTATAATCCATTTTATGGCAAAAAAAAAAAAAAAAAAGACTGGTAAGTCAATTGAAGATATTTCAACTGAAGAATAACAGATATTTTTAGAAGAAACAGAAAAGGCAACCTTATAACATGTTGGAACAAGGGAACAGAAATTCCTCAGTTGACACAGATCGTAGTAGTGCTCACATGAATTAAATGAGGCCGTTGAGGTGTTTCTGTCTCAGCACTGAATGTGTGTGCTTGGTTGGGTTTATTTAGCAGAGTTGCTAAGTGAAGTTTGGACTCTTTTTAACTTTCATATTCAATTACCTTCTGTAACCATTTTTTATTTAACTACTACTAGTTTATACTTTTCTCATACTCATTCTACAAATTTCCTGTCCTCTTTCCTCTTAAATAATTTCTAAGCTTTTCATATTGTTTTTCTTTGTTCCCGGTGGGAGTTCTTTCATTATAAATACTAGATTGATATTGTCAGTGAGATAAACTTCTAATGTTTTTCCCTATACCCAAGATTCTGAGACTATTCAAATTTTGATAGCACCAGTTGCACCCAAAGAGGTAATTACTGCCTAATTAACTTTTCTTCATTAAAAATGACCTTGTAGCTGTGAAACAGCATTAAACCCCAGCCCTCTCAAAAATATCTTTAGAAAATTAAAAAAAAGGGAAAAATAAAAAATAAAGGGCCTTAGCATTGTCAGAGATATCTTTTGAAAAATGAAAAAAGGAAAGACTTCTGAGTCTTTCAGTCATACAACTTAGATAATATGAAATTCTGATGGTGTTACTAATATCATCATCTTTAATAAGATGATCGTGTGTCTTAGCAAGCAAATAGCTGGTTGTCTCCAGTGAACACTTAAATAGTTAAAGATTCACTGTCCTGTGATGTCGATCTCTGTACTCTTTGTAACAAATATGTGCATTAATAGGGTATGTGAAAAGCACAAATTTCCATGATTCGATGATATACTTAATTATACTATATTAAATTACAGTCCTTTTAAAGAAAAAATATTTTTTTCAATATAACAATTAAGGGAGAGTATACTTTGATGATCACACAATGGAGTATAAGATGATATGTTATAGAACTGCACACTTGAAGCTTATATAATGTTATTGACCATTGTAACACCAATGAATTTAATAATATATATGTATAAGTATATATGTATATATATACATATATTCAATATAAATGCTTATATTTAATTATTTTTTCTTTATTTTTCATAGGTCAAACACATGAGCTATTTTCAGTTTTTTGTTTTACTTCAATTATAAATATCAAAAGAAGCATTAGTACAGCAAAATTTGGTGAAATCCTTTTAATATACTTTAATTCACCACTACCAACATTTCTGTTATATTAAAAGAGATTAATTTACAAAAATAATACATATTCTTAGGGGCTCCTTTTCAATATTTAGTTAGATTTTTGTTCTACAATCAGCCATATATACATTTCACTAAAAATCACACAATAGTGACTCTTACTTCATATTTCTAAACAATACTCATCAACCCTTTTTGCTGTTATTTTTTACCAGTTGTGTACATTATCTACATTCTCTCTCTCCCCCCCCCTCTCTCTATATATATGTGTGTGTGTGTGTGTGGGTATATATATATACATACACACACACACACATATATAGTAACAGACTTATGTGAACTTTTTCAGTTACATTGTGAGAATATAAAGTGATTAATAAATATTAGAATTAAATACTGCTTTATATCTAGTAGAAAAATACAGTTTATCATTAAAAGGTTCTACATCATATGTAGACATGAAAGTATTCATTTTTGAGCTTGGTATTCATGAGATAATATTTAATAGTTCAAATTGCAGGTATCTATATAAAAGGTAAAATAAGATAGCATATGTTTAGCAGTAATATGAGTTTGTATTTAAACTTAAAGCTTATGTTTGCTGATATAGGTGAATAAAGCTTATATTTGCTGGCATGGATGAATAAAGGACATCCTTCTCGCTACATTAGAAGAAATATGCTGCAGAACTGATTGGGTCTCACTGACAATTTTATTGATATTGTTGGTCACCCTGGGGAAATCATTCTTCTTCTCTGGGTCTCAGTTTTTCCCTTCATAAAATAAAATAATAAGACTAGAATCAAATATCTCAAACTAAAATGCATGTAAAACATATCCTGGGAGCTTTATAAAAATATTTACACCCTAGCCCAATGACCAGAATTTGTGTAGAGCAGGTTTGAGAATTAGTATATTTTAAATTCCCCGTAAGTTTTATAAAATTGCATTGGATGAACTTTAATGTTTTTTGTAGTTTTAAGAACTATAAAAAAGATATGAATAAACTATTTGTTGATATCATATAGCCTTTAGAAACCATTGAACCTAAAATACATCCTTAAAAACTTGAAATGTCTATGCTATTTGAAAAAGAGATAATTCATAATCATTTCTTACTATTATGCACCACTGCCTGTGAGCATCAACATGTGTTTCTACAAATAGCGTCTGCCTGGAGTTTTTAATGACTGAAGCATGCCACTCTTGCCATTCATCAAAAACACACACCCTGTGGGTAACTACTTTACAGTCTGCCTTCTATGAAAAGTAACAGCAATTCAATAGAGCAGTACAGTGAGTCCTACGGACCAGAAGCTTATTGCTCCAATTACTCTTCAATTCTTAAAGGGGAACAAAGGAAAATAAAATCTAGTCTTAGTTTGTTTCAAAGACATTTCTCCACCAAACAGAGGTATATGTCTTAGAAGATGAAACCAAAAATTTCAAAGAATGTACCAAATTCAACTTCCTTAAGACATATATTCAGCTACAAAGAATAAAGCAAACTAAAGCATAAAATTAAAGATTAATTTTAATTACATAGCAATTTGAAAAAAGTATGTAGTTAAAATAAGCAAAAATTTTTTATAAGAGTAAAAGAATTAAAAACATTTTCTTTTCTATAAGCTTTAATCAAGACATTTCAATAAGCATTAGAATAGTTTACTAATTTAGATATTAAGGGATAGTTTAAATATATAATATATAATAACATTTATATGTATGTACTATAATTATACATAACTAGTATATGTACAATTAAGAGTTTAATATATTTGCTTAATTTTAATAAATGGCCTTGCTTCCCACTATAATTTATAATCTGATATATTTATAAATTATAATCTAATATATTTATATATTAGAAGTTTTTCAATCAGCTATTACTGAAAACAGAGCAACCTGAACACAGAGTAGCCTACACAAATAATTTATTTCTCACTTATATTTTTGTGGGTCAGCTCTGGATCTGTTGAGCTCAACTCAGATCAGCTGCTTGACTCCTATGAGAGGTCAGTTGGGTTCAAGTCCACACCACATCTATTTCCATTCTGGGATCATAATTACCTGGGATATGTTTTCAAATAGCAGATGAGATAGCAAAAACTGACTAAACCAAAACTTCCTCTTGCCATCTCATTTTGGAAGCAGAATGATGTTACGTTAAGCATATATCCTCAGCCAGAGCAAGTTACATGACAAAGGGTGGATGAACGATTTGCAAATGTATTTTGGTTCACTCCATTAGTTTATTGGTTAACGGTGGTACAATACAAAACACTGAAAACACAATAGTGAGAAACATAAATATGGTGTCTTCCTTCATTGAGTTCAAAGTCAAGTGGTACAATGAATGATATAAATCAAACAATTGCAAAACACATTTGTAAATAAATATTTTATAGTATATTTAAATAAAAACACTAGTTTCTATGTCATATAATACTGAAATTTAATAAATCTTCCCAGAGTAAATAATAAATGAGCAGAGAAATATGCATTATGTTACCTAGCCATGGCTGAAACTTTCTTCCAGTTACCTGGCAGAAAGAGAGAAGAGTATTTGAGAAAAATTAAGGTGAATAGAGGGCTTTTTCATATAATTTCCATAGGTTTCTTATCATGAACTGAATGGACTATGGATTAAAAATATATATTTTTTATTATAGAAATGATTCTTGAAAGCATAGTCTTTCAAGGAAGCTTTTTATTTTTTATTTTATTTAAAAAAAAAATTTTCCCACCCCCTTCCCTTGCTTCCACCCCATCTTGTTTTGTCCATGTGGCCTTTATAGTTCCTGAAAACCCTTCCCTACTGCCCCATCCCCCCTCCCCTCTGGCTATTGTTAGATTGTTCTTAATTTCAGTGTCTCTGGATATATTTTGTTTGCTTTTTTCTTTTTTTGATTATATTCCAGTTCAAGGTGAGATCATATGGTATTTGTCCCTCACTGCCTGGCTTATTTCACTTAACATAATGCTCTCCAGTTCCATCCATGCTGTCACAAAGGGTAGGAGCTCCTTCTTTCTTGCTGCTGCATAGAATTCCATTGTGTAAATGTACCACAGTTTTTTGATCCATTCATTTACTGATGGGAATTTTGATTGCTTCCAGCGCTTGGCTATTATAAATTGTGCTGCTATAAACATGCAGCAACATCTTCACCAATATGTCCCCTAAAGCAAGGGACATAAAAGAAAAACTAAACAAACGGGAATTCATCAAATTAAAAAGCTTCTGCATGGCTAAAGAAAACAGCATTAAAATGGAAAGAGAACCAACTATATGAGAAAACATATTTGCCAATGATACCTCGGACAAGGTTTGATCTCTAAAATATATAAAAAACTCATACATCTCCACTCCAAAAAGACAAAAAAAAAATAAAAATGGGCAAAAGACTTGAGCAGACACTTCTCCAAGGAGGACATACAAAGAAACCAGAGACATATAAAAATATATTTTTAAAGTAATGTCATTGCTGACATGTACTGTGTAGTTACACCTATAATAGCTGCATCTAAGTGAATACATAGATAATTTTTCTTGTTATTATTCCCTAAACAATACAGTATAACAACTATTTATATATAGCTTACATTTTATTAAGTGTTATAAGTAATCTAGAGGTGTTTTAAAGTATAAGAAGGATGTTCACTTGTCATATGTAAATAGTATTCCATTTTATATAAGGGACTTGAGCATCCTGAGCAATGTTGGATTTTTGGTATCCACAGAGAGTCCTGGAGCTATGAGCAAATGTTTCACAATATCATGGATCACGTTTGTTTGAAGGAAATTTAATAAAGAGAGACAGGAGGAATGAAAGAGAATGGCATGGGCAGGACTGTAAAGAGACACAAGTTCGGGGTAATCAAGCTATCAAATGTTGAATTTTTATCTAAGAGCAAACTGATGAATGCTTTTTGATCTGTCAGATGTAAAATTGACTAAGATAAGAGTGGATTTAGAATTTGTTCACTGGTGAGAAAATGTAGCCCATTCTATTTTGGTATTATAGAGACAGGTGAATTGGGGAAAGATGCTGAAAATAAAAGTCAACATACTTGGTGAAAATGTAGTGGGAAGAGTTTGAGGGAGAGGGAGCATCAAGGTTCATTCTTACAATTCAGGCTGTAAAGCTGGGTGTCTCCTCTACTCTCAGAGGATCGCTCCTTGACTGGTTTTCTCTTTTTCTTGCCTAATTATTTTAGGTTGTGCTGTCACTTGCCCATGAAACTGCACAGTTAGTTATATTACTACTACAAATATTTTCTTCTTTGTGTATTAGAAATGAACTAGAATTAGAATTAGAAATTATTGTTTAAGTAAAAACAATATAATCATATATAATCTATCTCAAAATACCAAATTTTGAACTGATTACTGAAATCAGTAATTTTGAACTGAAATCAGTTCAAAATTTTAAAAAAAAGTTTTACTAGAAAATTCAAGGCTAACATTCTTAGCAATAGTAATCACAAATTTAATCAGTTAAAATTACTACAAATGATAAAAGTGATCAGTTCATATAAATCATTCGATGTTCCTCATATTGTATTAGGGATATTTTTAATTGGATTGATATTAACTAATTATGTAAGGTACTCTGTGTTCAGGTTGTTTAGTTGAATTGAAACTATTTTTGAGGGAAAAAATGAACAGCCACTAATCTTTAATTTTAGGTCACAATACTTGTTACAAGGGAGGAACATTATTTTCCATTCTATTTTAGTCACTACTTGAGCAAATAATTACACATTCGCTTCCTCATTTACATTATTTTTTCCTAAGATATATAAATACCCAATTATATGGGGGAAAAACTACTGGTTATTAATTTGGACAGTTATCCACATTAGTCATTCTTCTGAAAACCTTTCCCTTAAGTAATTTTTAGAGCTAAAATAATTTATCTGATAATAACTCAAAGTTAATGGTATTATTATATCACAGAGATCTTAATTATTCAATTATAGCCATGTTAATGATCTTGCTAATGTCCATCGTCAATCTGATGGTGTAGCAATACACAGGAATCATTAGAGCACCAAAATGAAAGTACTATCTTGAGACCAAATATATTTTGCAAGTTTTACTGAGTTTCTAATATATGCCATGGCCTGTGTTGGAATTGGTGATATATTAACCTCATCCTCAAGGACTTTAAATTCCAACATATATAAAAGTCTATGTATTTTTTTATGTGTATAGTGTGGTTTCTATCTAAATATTGCTTAATTCTATACAAAATTTTAGAATTGTGTGGTTTTGCTATAATTCTTTTACTTATGAAAATTTAAAGCAGTAAATAATAATTTTAGAAGAATGAATGAGATTTTTAAAAATATGATAAATTCTCTAAGTTAAGCAGTAGTAAAGAATGGCTTTACAGATAAATTAAAAACCCAAAGAGTGACATTGAAATACAATGGAACTGCAATATTAGCTTAGTAACTTAGTAAGTTCTTCATGTCTCTCACCTTTATTTTCATTTTTACAATAGTAATTAAATCAGAACTAATATTGTTAAGAACTTACGTATGCCAGGTTACAAACTGAGGCCTAAAACATACCATTTCTCTACTGAACACCCTATGTTATAAGCGGCTCTATTTTTATCCATCACCTTTTACAGAAGAGGAGTAAAACTTAAATGCACAAACTTAGTAGGGAACAGAGATAAGAGTTTAACTCATTTTAAATTCAGAGCCCATGACCTAAACACTATAACAAGATATTAGTATAAAATATTAATGTCAGAGGGCTCTTTCCAGCTCCCAAAGAGATTTTTAAAAAGGTAGATGGTTGTCAACTGAGGGTCAAAACATGTTAATACTTATCCCTCCTTCCATTAGAAATACAACAAGAACATCCCTGAGACAAACACTTTCTAAACTAAGGAAGAGTAATTATATTTGCTATATATTAATTGAGTGATTTTCAACTGATGTGCTAGAAGAGGCACACTGGTGTGCCCCAAGAATTTTTAAACCATGCAATGCCTGGCTCCTTAGTGGCACTGACCTCTTTCCCTTTAGATTGGCAAATAAAAAATGACAATAGCCAACACAACCATAGCCATCTGGTGTGAATGGATCAAAATTATACCTATGTTTTTGTTGTCAGATCAACAAAAAAAATCTATTTTTTGGTGTGCCACAGAATTTTAATAATTAGTTTGTGTGTGCTATGAGATGAAAAAGGTGGAAAATTGTTGTGCTAATCTAGCACTAAAATGTCAAACAATGGTTCTCAAATTTTGTTCCTGGTACCAAGCTGACAGAGGAGATGCACATGCATAACACACCCCTGTCAGCTGTCTCTGCAGGACAGGGGTTACTCAGTGGGTCAAGACGAGCTGGTGCAGGCACAGCTTCTGCAAGTGTACTAGTAAACACTGCAGCTTCTCCTCCACTGACCCCTACTGATGCCTGATAATATAACATGTAAGGCTGCAAGCATATGTGGGTTCCAAGAAACTCCTATGACCACAAGACCTGTGCTCACTTTAATGCCTGGCATGAAGTAGGGCACAGACTTTACTGAATAAATGAATAAATTATTCAAGTGACAATGTTAAGTTTGTATGTGACAGTCTTCTTAGAGTTAATAAAGAATGAGTATGCATGTCATTTTAAGAAAGACACAGATGGTACCTAGAATGTATAGTGTATTTATGATGCATGTGCCTTAAGGGTATAGATCAGTACAAAAATTTTATCTGTATCTACTTGTTGAAGAACATATAGAAATATGCCATTGGTACTTTAATAAGTATTGCATTGGATCTCTAAATTGCTTTGAGTAGTATGGACATTTTGATGATGTTAATTCTGATCCATGAACATGGCATATGTTTCCATTTGTTTGTGTCTTCCTTGATTTCTTTCTTCACTGTTGTGTAGTTTTCTGAGTACAGGCCCTTTACC
This sequence comes from Tonatia bakeri, assembly GCA_004024845.1. Taxonomy (NCBI): domain Eukaryota; kingdom Metazoa; phylum Chordata; class Mammalia; order Chiroptera; family Phyllostomidae; genus Tonatia; species Tonatia bakeri. The sequence continues at coordinate 415,499 of PVIA01000198.1, forward strand.
TCCTTGGTTAGGTACTTGAACAACAGTAAAAAAAAATTCAAAAAGTAACTAAATAAAAATAAGAATAAAAATAACATGTAGAAAAGATCAGAATTATGCCATATTATTAGGATCAGAAAAAACTAGAGGTGTATATTATTTGCCTGCATATAAAAATATAGCACAAATTTGTTAGACAATGCCTCACAACAGATACATGGCATCTCATAGTCATTATCAAATGATTCCTTGGACATTTTGGCAAATAGACACAAAATGAAAAAATAAATTTTCTAGCAACATTAGGTGGTCATAAATCAAAGAAACTTAAATCATCTCTTGCTACCAAATTTTGCTTTAAACACATTTTAGTTTCCAATGTACTTGTGTTTACTTAGGCCTTCAAATATACATTTAAAAAAGACTAAAATATGTGGTAAGAAGGAAGAAATACCTAAAGAAAAAAAGGTGATCATAGTTTTTACCTTTTTATTGAATTTATTGGAGTTACACTGGTTAACAAAATTACACAGGTTTAGATGCACAACTCTACAATGCATCATCATCTTACACTGTATTGTGTGTTCACCATCCCAAGTTAAGTCTCTATCCATCACCTTTTATCCCCTGGCAATCAGCACACTGTTGTCTGTGTTCATAAGCTTTTTTTGCTCATGTTTCAGAGTCTAAATCAACCTGGCTTATATGTGCTCTCTTTCTTTGGCAAATTTTTTTTCAATGTGCAAGGAGCATTTCCTGTTTTCAGAGAGAACTAGTAAGAGAAGTAAGTGGGAAAGATTCAGAAAAGAGGTAATAGACTTTTAATACTTTTTTCATGTATATATACCTATCTTTTAAATGAGTCTTCTCAAAATAGGGTACAACTTTATGTAGAAAAAAATGCATATAAAATAATTCAAAATACATCACCAAATATATTAAAATATATTTCTTCAAAGAATATAATAGATCATTTCTAATTAAATTTTCCAAGTTTACTGAAATGTAATTGACATATAACATTATGTAAGTTTTAAGTATATAATGTGATAATTTTATATTCATATATATATCTCACCATGATTACCATGATGAAGTCATTTAACACATATATCAGCACACATAGTTACCTCTTCTTGTGTGTGGTGAGTACATTTAAGACCTACTCCTGGCAGGTTTTAAACATACAGCACTGTATTGTTACTAAAGTCACCAGGCTGTCCACTAGATCCCCAGAACTTTTTCATCTTATAGCTGAAAGTGTATACCTTTTGTCGACCTCTCCATTTCTACCACCACAATTTCAAGTCAATGGTTGTTAATGAGTGTTTATAATAATTATTTTCCACCAAGACTTTACTAAGTTTGAGTAAAACAATACTTATAATCAAAGGAAAACCTGGTGACACTATTTCTGTATAAGATTAACCATTAAATGTTATAATGTGATGAGTGTACTCTTCCTCATGCCCAACCCCACTACCTTGCAGTGCGCATATTGTCATGGGCCCTTTACAAATCAAGGACTCTGCGTGTTTTGAGGATGCTTACAAATTTCCTTTGCTGTGGCAAAGAGGAATTTACTCATAAAAGGTTCTTTCTATGAAGATTCAGAAAAATTCATAGCGTGAGTAGGCATCCTTCTGATGAAAGGGTCGCTGGTGATGGTTGATAGAAAGCATAGTTCTGCAGGAAGATGAACTCCAGCTGACTTGGTTTCAGGGGAAACAAACTGTTCACTTGACTTGTGAACAAAATATCTCAGTATTATTTTGTCTCCATTTGGCAGGATACATAAGGTTCCTTTGTCCAAATTCCTCAGGTCATAAATAAAAATATATGTTCATATATATAGTCTCCTGTTTTGGCACTGAGCTTCCTTCATGGCCATGATCCACTATCTCTATGATTCAGTTCACATTCTGTGTAACTCTCCTAAGGGCTGCTGATGTTTTCTTTCTTTTACGCTTTACACCATTTCTGAAGTTTTCTATGGAATCGATTTGATATTCACATACTCTCCATTTGTAATTTTTTGAGATTGAGAGCCTGGTGACAATTTTTTTCATTGAAGTTGTATGTGTTTTTAACACTAGACATTTTTCAAGGTAATTCAGTCTTTATGAATGAAAAGGAAAAGGAACAGGATGTATATAAATATAATGCTTAATATTTTAAGATCTCTTCTTTTTAAAGTATGATAATAGAATCTACAGTTTAACTCTTTCCCACATTTTATTCTCACATTCCAATGTAGCCTACTGATCATATTTTAGCATCTGTCCTACATGCATCTGAACAAACAAAAAAAGGAGAGCAATGGTTTACACCGATTTTTCAAACCAATTACTCCTACTGGCCACAATTTCTTCTTGTCCATTTGTGTTGTCTCAGTCACCCACCCTTGACCACTGATAGTGATACTTCCATTCCCATTGCTGATATAAATACAAGGCTGAACCTGAGATACAACTTAATAATTTATTCAATTTGAATATTTTCCCCCACTCATCTTTTCTACTGGATTGTTATTAAATTACTATGCCCATTGTTTTAAATATTATTTTAAAAGAATGCAACCATATAGAACACTGAATAGTTCAGAGATGCTTATGACAAAAGAGTTACTGTTCCTGAATGTTTTGTTCCTAGTCCAATTTTTCAAACTCAGCAACTGGTAGTTACACATAGATCCTTATTTATAGACTACACACTTAAATAATCTTTTCTAAATTATCAATTAAACATATTCTTTCTTGATGCTCTTCTAGGATAGGTGAGGATTTAGTTCACAGATATAAAACTTCACCTCTTTCTCTCCACTCAATGAAAAGTACTAGCTTAATCATTTTACTAAGTACCACTTTACAGTTAAATTATACATTGAATTTGAAGAAGAATTTGATTTGTGTCTTATGTTTTAACAACCTTTTGCCTACTTTTCTGTGGAGTCCCTTTCTATTTAATGTTAAAATATCTATTTTTATTGCTTTTTAAAAAAATCAGTACTGATTTCCATATCTTTATCTTCTGCAGTACATTGTAAAAAATTTTTTTTTCACTGAGGGATCCCTTTTATTCTTCTTTGCTATTATAAGATTATTCTTTTGGTGTAATTTTATTGTTATTTTGTAAAAGAACAGAACAAATGCTGAACTCAGCCATCTGTAAAGAGAAATAATTGTATGAATCTTTCTAATGTACTTTTTGTTTGTAAAACATTCTGCAATCCCCTGGTTTTTCATGGACTACAACTTTTGAAAGTCAGGCTCCCAAGAAAGCTGAAATATAAACTAGCATGCATTAAATTGATTGGGGCATGTCCGCAGGTAAACAACTATGGGAGAAGGGAAGTAAACAGAACTGGGAACACTAAGTTAGACTGTGATGTATTCATAACAGCTGAGTTAACACTTCTTTGTTATCTTGAGTTGTGGTTTAGGGGCAGAACACTTATAGCTGAAACAGCCAGTCATCACATGAGGGCTGTCCCCAGGGAGGAGCTTGACAGATGAGTGTTCTCTGCCACAAATCCCCCCAAATCAATGGAGACTTCAGTTCTCATTTCTGAGGGTGAGAATGAACTGCTCAGCACCACGTCAACTACAACCACAAAAATCCAAATTTTGGGCTGGAATTCAAAACTGTGTCCAGTCTGCCCTTAGTAGATTTATAAAGTTTTATGCCCACAACTCGACAGTATAAATCCAAGTATTCTACTAAGTACATTATATTTTTTCATAAACTATCTCTGTTTTCCTTTGACATCTGAGATCAGCTTAGATACCACTTTACATCTGAAGCTATGTCTGATCAGACAGGTTGAAATGAGCTTTCATGCCTCTGAATTCTTCTAGAATATTTTAACATAGTCAACTGTACTTAACAACATTTCTCTGTACTTTGATCATTAGAATATGAATCTTATGTCATCATTAGAATCAAATTAAAGTGCTCCATAGTAGTTATCAGCATAGTTATTAAGTAGTTATTAAAATAAGGGAATTTTAGAAGGAGAGTAAAGTTTGAACTATGTAGACAAAGCTACAGGCAAGGATCAAATTTGAATCAGTTTCTCAAGTCTTAGTAAGCATGGCTTTCTTCATATGCTGGAAATCTTCAGGTTGTATGAAGGCTTGCTGCTTATAGTTTATTGTTTATAAGGCTCAGGTCACTTGTTTCAACACTTTATTTTTACATGACTTCAGATGTGTGACTTTTGTTTCTGAATACTAGTTTCCCAGACTCAAAAGCATAATGTTTATAGGTATGTAAGAGGATTAAGTAAGATAACCTTAGAGCTATAAAAATCAATATTAAGTTGATTATAGCTTAACTTCAATCACATAAAAGAATTCCATGTTTTCACTTCCCTCCCTTACACACATTTGGTATTACCAATGTCAAGACTGACATAATTTTATATTGTATATTCATTAACATAGTTTTGCTGTTATAGCTATTTTGAATACTTTTGTGTCTTAACTTTTATACTATGGTTAAAACCACTATTACATTATTACAATAGTCTGTATCATTTTTTATATTTAACTTTACCAGAGAGTTTTATACTTTTGTATTGCTGTTTAGTTTAATAAATGCTAGTCCCATAAACCCCTTACAATTTCTTCATTCTTTTTCATTTTTTTTCTTTTTACTCCTCTGACTGGATAATAACTGACCTGTCACTGATTCTTTCTTTCACTTGATGATATCTGATGCTGAACTCCTATAGGAAATTTTTCAGTTCATTTATTGTATTCTTCAGTTTTAGAGTCTATTTTGGTCTTTTTTAGAGTTAATATTTTTTGTTGATTTCTTCATTCTATTCATGTATTATTTTACTAATTTCTAGTTGCCTACTATATTCTCTTATAACTCACTATTTCCTTAAGATAATTATTTTAAATCACAGATCCCCATTTTGTAGAGTCAGTCACTGAAGATTGATTCTCTGATTGGGTCTTATTGTAGTGAGTCATTTTATATTTTGTGGACTGGGATCTTGTATATTTGAATTAGTAATTGTGCATCCGTATTTGAAGGTCCCAGTCCATAGAGACCAACTTTGACAGGGGATGATCTTCACCAATTATCCTACCTCTCAAATCTCTTCCATGGATTTGCCTTCTCTGGCCTTGTGCACATACATTACTAATTAGACAGATTTTTTTTTTTTTCAAAAGATTGTGCTTACTTGCACTTTCTGGTTCTTGACTATTTTGCTTCAGACTATTTTACCAAATATGCAGATGTTGGAAGATGTTCCATCTCTTTCCCTTCCTTTTTATAGAACAGCCCCAGGTTCCATGCTGTCTCCCACTCTCACAGAGTTGTGTCAGTGGCAGTATGTTTCTCTTCCTTTTGTTCTTATTTGTCCCAGTCTTCCTAACTATGCCAGTCCTATCAGCTCCTTGGGTGAAGCAAAACAGAAAACGATCCCTCAGGCAGTGTACCAAAAACCCTGGGGCATTGGAATTGGTCTCCACTCTTTCTTTCCATTCAAGGGAGAAGTCCTGGGCAGAGGTGATTTCTCTCAGCACTGAGCTGTGCTGGTTTGAGGTAGGAAATAACTTTGGTAAAGTAGATGACTGTTCACAGCCATATCTGTGTTCATCTGAGGAACTGCTATCCTTTAACTGGAATCTGGATTTTGCCTAAAGCTATGTTGGTCTGGATATTATTAAACAAGTGCTTCTATGGGGAAAAGAGGGATAAGACTTCTTATCTCACCACCTACTGTCATTATTCTTTGCCTAAAAATTGCATTTAACTCTTTCATCATGTTCATTTTCAACATTGACTGTATTCTATGACAATGGTCTTCAGAGAGAAAGATGACAAGTAACTTACACCCTGTTTACCATTGCAGTCTGGAGTGGCTGCCTGGGAAGATGAAGTAGTGCAGCAGGAAGGCAAAGGTCATAGGGAATGAACAACATCCGCATGGTCACAGGGAGGGTGAAATAGGAGCATGCATGTCTGGTATTTGCTGTTTCTATACAGAAATGCTGCATGTAGTTGTATCTTGCTGAAACAACAACAACGGCTACAACAGTAATATTGTGATAACAACAACGAGCTGATACCAGATACTTTTTGTGTTGATAAGCTCTACAATAGGGATTAAGTTTCATACTTTACAAGTGCTGTCTTCACATTTACTTTCCACTATAAGTTCCAAACTATCACATTCGTTGCCATTGAGATAGCTGAAGTTTAGAGAGGTTAGGTCAATTATACCAAAATCTCAAACCAAGCAAGATTCAAATCCAGGGTTGGTTTTAACAAGCAGCTCATCACGTGCCAAAAAACATCCCCAAATGGTATTTTACCCAAATACCAAATATACTCAAATGGTATTTTATGTTTTTTTAAAAACACTTTCTCATAACTTACTTAATTTATCCTGTGAGATATCCTTAATAGGGCTGTGGTTGACAGGAAAGACGACTTTGCTCATCTGACTTGTCAAAGGAGATCAAAGGTTTTCCTTCAACTGATGCGCACACTGCTTGAGCTGGAAGTGACCTGGCGTGACAGAAGAGTCAGAAATCAGAGATGTTATTAACGTATTCGTTCACCTTCTGTACAAATCAGCATGAATGTCTTTTGTGTCATATGCACTGAGCTTTAACTCTTCTTCTTTCTTTGTTTATATCCAGGATGGTGGGTAATATACTGCCTCATGACTTCATATAACAAGAGCAAGAGATACCTATTCAAACAGTTCTAGATGGAAATCTTAACATTTAATTTGCCAGTTAGAAATATGTCCCGTGTACAAAGTTGCCAGTATCTTTCTGATATTATTTGTGGAATAAAAACCACACACTATTTAATTCTTATTGTTTTACAGATAATAATATAAACACTTTAAAAATAAGAACACATTTAATCCTGATAACTCTATAGTGGAGTGATCATCATTATCATGTACATTTAAAAAATAATTTTACAACTGAAGCAAGGAGAAGTTAAGTAACTTTCCCAAGATTATACCCCTAGAGGTGGTAGAGTTTGGATTCTAATCCAGAGAATCTATTTCCAAAGCATGCTTGCATTCCCAATTTATGATGCATCATAATGTTGTTCTGAGGGTCAAATAAACTGGATAATAAATATGACACACCTAACATAGTCTGAGATGCAGTATATATTCAATAAATGTTAATATAGTTTCCTTGTGAGCCTAGGTTTTATGACTGCAAGTCTGTGCTATTTTTATCATGCCACTTTGCCTCTATAAATAGTGACAGAAAAGAATGCTATGTAAGATGGATTCTAAACAAAGAGTCATGTTATTTATATCACAATAACCAAGAAGAAAATTTGGTTTCCTATAAGAAAACCATTCTCCAGTAGACTTTTTCCTTCTCCAGTGTAAATTTTTATAACATCAGGTCATTGAGTATGATTTCAGTGACTTGTATTCAGACACAAATTCAAATCTAGATAGTTCATGAAATGATGCATTATTTAGCTGGTAAGAGAAGGCAATATATATTCTCACACTACATTGAAATATCTCAGAAATGAAAAAAACCTTGGTAAAGTAGTTTAAGTCTTTGCCTTTCACTTAACTGACAATCTATAATTATTTTGAATTAATAATGTACATAAAATAGGTATGCATATTAATATAGTCCTTATCTTTTAAGATGAGGCTAATTCATACTTTATTGATTGATTACATAATAATATATTTGGTCATTGTATACTTCCTCCACTACAGTTTGCCAACAGTCTATTTAGTTAGGGAATGAGAAGCTAGCAATTGTAACATAATTACAAGAACTCTAGAATATTCTCAGGCTGTACCAGGATGTAAACCACGTTTAGTTACCCAATAAAAACACCAGATCACTTCAGTAAAGTCAGCAAAAAAGTAATACTCTTTTCTATTTTGGTCTTTAAGTGTGTAACAAATTAAAAATATCATGTTTTCAATGAAATTGGAATCAGAGATTGCTTAATTCTTCAAATACATATTTTTGAAAGAACCATAATGTTCTGTTTCTCTGATTTTTTTCTACCAAAAATAAATTAGAATACTATTTTCCCTCATACAATCTAAAAGCTCCCCCTACTGTCAGAGGAGCTGTTAAGAATACATCTTTCAATTTTAGCTTCTTGATCAAATCAAACAACCAATGCTTTTTTTCCCTGGTAGGACTAACCAGAGGGGAAAATGGAGTTGGGAAATCAAACTTGACATATACTTAAAAGGATCATGTAGATTGAATAGGAGAAGGATGCTCTAACATTGTTCCTTCAATCTGCCTCATTTCATACATGTTTTGAATAGTACGAATATTTCACCATGCTAAAAAGGCTTCTAGATATTAAAGATACTTCTTTTTATAATATATCTCTCTAATAAAAATCAACTCATTCTTCTGATGCTCAGCACAGAATTAAATTATTTGTCCTAACTGCTGGAGGAAAAAAGCATATTTTGGACTTAATGAGTAAAAACACTTCTAAACATGACCTTTGCTATATAATGTATAGGTAAAGATTGAGTACCTGAAGACAAACAGAATTTATAGAAAGGATTTGTGGGACTTCCCTGCTTCTTAGGCCAGATTCCTTCAGAAGTAGACATTGAGATAATACTTTGAATGCAAAAAACTTATTTGGGAAGAATCCAGGACACAATAGAAGAGAGTGGAAATAAGACAGGATTAGAAGAAAGCCAATACATTGTGACTTATGACAAAGGTATTCCTCTTGATGAATGAGTCTTAATCATGTTAACAAACTTAGAGAGACCTAGCACATACCTTAGAGTTGCTTTCTTAGGGGCAAGAAAACCAGTTCTCTCTCTGCCATTAGTTGATGGTTCCTATGCCTCAGACCATTCATTCTATCACAAACCAAGCTGGTCTGGAGCATGTGATGTGCATATACATGGTCAGGAATGAAGATACCAGAGAGTCTCAGGTGTCTTCAGTAAGTGGCTTTGTGGTACATAGACTTGAATTTGAAGGGGATGCATCCTCAACAATATCAGCTACTGTAACAGTGGATTCTGCCTGACCACTGGGCTTGGGAAGAATCCCTGATCTGGTGCAAGGAGCTGCACTCCCCATGAGAAGGGAGGGGTTAGAAAAAATCCACAAAGCGGTGGATTGAATCAGCAGCTGGCTAAGGAGCCTACTTGCTCACCTAAGGAAAGAAGGACCACTGAGAGGGATTGGCAAGTTCCAAATGCAGCCCAAGGTAGAAACCAGAACTGGGACATGATTCCATACCTCCAAGATGACAGTAAACAACTAACGCAGCTCAGGACACAACCTCTACAGAGCCTGCACGAGCTGTGGGGACTGGAAAAGGTCACAACACATTTAAGGATGTGCACTCTACCGCGAGGAGAGACGTGGTGACCCTGAGCAGCTGGCATACCTTCCCACCTGCTTCCAGATCACGGCAGCTGGAGGAATAGCACACAGTGGGGCTGACTCTCACAGTGGGCATTAGTCCTGAACTGAGTGGGAATTTGGACGCTCCCACAGTGTGTAGGACTTGGGGGTAATGATGGAAAACGGAGGGCATACAGAAGTGCGTCCTTTATTCTTTCCCCTCACTTGCACAGTCAGGAGCCAGCTCACAGAGGCTGCCACTCACACAGGATGTGTGCTCCACCAGTGGCAGGTCCAGGGGCCGCCAGGCTGCTCTCGTGGCTCTGGTCTTGCCCTACTTGCACTTTCCAGAGCAAGCTCACATGGGAAGTGCACATCGCTAGGGGCAGGCTAGGGTAGGATTCTGCAAACCCGCCTCTCCCACCATCGCCCCCTGCCCCCGCTGCAACACACAGCACAGGTCCTGTTCTGTTCTTATTCTCTCACCCTGAGAGGGGCGCACATATGCGCACGTTTGCTGGTCCCCGAGGCCCAAGCAGCCCTGGATACCAGGGCCCAGTGGACCTAGCCCCTCGCACAATCAGCTGCAGTAATCTGGCAGCGTGCTCCCTGCCCCAGGAGAGGCAGAAAGCTGCGCGCAGGTGATGGAGATGCTGCCTCACAAGTGTGCGCTCTGGAGAGAGAGAGAAAGAGACCCATCTGTGTAGCAGCCTTGGGCTTCAAAGGGACAGATGAGAATGGAGGGGGTTTCTGGGCAAGGACTTGCATTTCAGTCTTTTGGGGAATAAGGGTATTATCTCTGTTTTGCACAAATAAATTACTTGGAGCAGAAGAGACTCAGATCCCCTAAATTATAAAAACCCTGTCCTTCCCACTAATCTTCGTTTTATGGTTGTGTACAGCAGCAAGCGGCCAAATCCCATTAACCCTGTAACACTACCCCTGGTTAAAATAACAGATCATTGAAAGGCCTTTTTACTCCATTTACACAGAATCATATCATCATGGCAACTTGATAATTTAACATTTTGAGGTTCTAACAATTTGTTCACCTGAATTGAAGGGTTCTCAGTCCATTCTTGCATGCGCAGTGAAGATTCTCAGGAAGCTTTGTGGATTATGCATTGGGACATGTGGGGATTCAGTGGAGCAGAGAAGGGACATTATTAATACTACACAGAAACCCCAGCCAGAAGGGGTTTTTTTTGTTGTTGTTCTTATGCTGTTATTTTCTTTTTTATTTTCTTTCTTTTTTTCCATGTGGAGATAATTATTTGCATACACCTTGCCAATGATGACCTAAAAAGATTCAGCCTGTGGACATTCCAACAGAGGTAAAATTCACACATGAACTTGGCTGTAGACTCTAGCAAAGTTTCATTCTAGTATAAATTAAAGCAAAGAAAATAGCCTCTGTAAACCAGGCATACCTGCTTCTCATTGACTTCTCGAAATTATCCTTCAGGAAGTTTTGACATTGAATGTCAAATAGATAAATGTCATTGTCTATTTTAAATTTAATCAGGTCATTTCTCTTTTTTTATCTGAAATTCAATCTTCACTAAGATGCTTTTAACATGTAATAGGAAGTTTTCTATTAACAGCGTCTGCTAGGGAACAAATAGTCAAACTAGTGAGAGCAAGTTTATTTTAAACTCAGTGTGTGGTATTATAATAGGCTATTAAAATAAAAAATAGAATAAACATTATAATTTTGTCTAAAACTTAACAACTGAAAGTTACTATACATGTTTTATATAAATATATACAAATATATTTATAACAGTATATTGGAACTTCAAATATTATTTATGGATTCTTGAATAATATATTCTAATTTTAGAAATAAGACTTACTCAAATGAATAGGCTGACTTAAGTATATAAAATAAGACATTTTATAGTTATATATTTAATTTAAATACCATGAGTTCAAACATTATTGAAAAGTATAGCATTTTTTGAAGAAAGTAATGATAGAAACATAGATGTAAAGAAATCTATAAAGCCCTGGCTGGTGTGGTTCAGTGGATTGAACACTGATCTGTGAACTGAAATATTACCAGTTCGATTCCCAGTGAGGGCACATGCCAGGGTTTTGGGCCAGGTCTCCTATTAGGGAAATGAGAGAGGCAGCCAATCATTTCTCTCACATGTTATGTTTCTCTCCCTTTCTTTCTCTTTCCTTTCCCTTCTCTCTAAAAGTAATTAAATAAAAATCTTTAAAAAAAACAAAATCTAAAAAGTAGTAAGCATATGTTTTAAATAATTATTTTCAATTACAGTGGTTGTTGCAAATTAAGTTTGCTATTAAAAATTCTGCCAAGATGAGTAATGATATCACTATTTTAAAATTATTTGTTTGAATTTAATAAAGCTGAAAGTGAATTGAGCTCTCTCACTTAAAACTATTATGGTTAAATCATTAATTATATAGTCACTTGATTTGAGGAATAAAACATAGCTTTCATAGAAAAGATTCAGTTCCCAATTCTGATTCCAGTGTTGAGGGAGGTAGATGCCACACGTCAAGCAATAACTGAGACCAGGAGGGCTCAGCCCTACAAGACTGCCTCCCCCACCACGTGCACACCTCAGACAAGTCCAATTACAAGTCCAAGTTTTTACCTATGCCTCAACCAGCTGTAGATTGAGATTCTAACAACTTTCCTCGGTTTGATTAATTTGCTAGAACAGGTGACAAGACTTTCAGAAACACTTTACTTACTAGATCCCCTGTTTTTTAATTAAAATGTATAATTCAGGAACAGCCATATAAAAGAGATACAAAGGGCTCAGTATGTAAATACCTTCTGGCACACTGTTTTTCCAAATTTCCGTATGTTCACCAACCCAGAAGTTCTCTAAACCCTGTTCTTTTGGGTTATTATGGTGGCTTTATTACATTGGCATGACTGATGAAACCATTGAGTCTTTGTTGATTCAACCTCTAGCCCCTTCCCCCCGAAAATGTTCAGCAGGATGGGACTGAAAGTTTCAACCTCTGATCACATGATGGTACTCTTATTAACCAGCCTTCATCCCTATTGTATAATACCCTGCTCTCTGTGCTCCTGAGTAAAGTAAAATTAGGAAAGCCCTTTGATTCTGATTCTGTTCTATGGAGGGTTTGGTATGTAAAAAATACTGAAAATTTAAAAACTTTAAGAGCAATAGTTTATAAATATTGCCGTTATGTTTTAGCAGATGCTAATAATTATGTGATCTAATACTAAAGGAAATTAAAATAAAACATGAGCATTTGGGGTAGAAGGGACACAGAATGAACAGAGAAATTAAATTTTTAATCACAACTCTACCATATACTTAGCTGTGTAATAGAAAATCAATCTTTTGAGACACAGTTCTCAGGCATATAATATAAAATTGATCATCTAAATGTTGCAGAGATAGGTAGTTATCCAAAAAATGTGAGTTCTAACTATTTTTAGCACTGAAAACCTTTGGTGGAAAAGAAGAAATGTGTCTCAGCTTCTGCATAATAAATCAAAACAACAGAGAAAATGAAACCAAAAGTAAGCACAAGAAAGGAAGTAATAAAGTCCCTGGAGAAATAAAAACACAGAAATGCAAGGGAGAAACCATAGCTGGCTCTCTGTGAAGGTTAAAAACAAAAATAAATCTCTTGGCAAATTGATTAAGAACAAAAAAAAAGAGTGGGAAAGACACAAATTAAAGGTATATCAAGAGTGAAAGAGGTATTATCACAACAGGTCTTTCCAATATTAAAAGGATAATAAAAAATATATATAAATGACTGTATGCTAGTAAACATTATGCCTTTGATAAAATAGTCAGACAAAAACATATTTCTTAAGACAAAATGAATAATATATATATGTATTCCTGTATGTATTACAAATAAAATGTACTTCTTAAGTAAAAGGTCCCACTAAGCAAATTAGCCCAGAAGGAAATGTGATTTCTAAAATGTCAGTAGAAATGAGAGTAGTGTCAACTTTATCTTTTAACAGTCGGACAACTACAATACAACTACATAGACTATAGTGCTTGGTACATTGAACTATGTATAGCAAGACATTATTAGGTTTCATTTTCCTTACCATACGAATCACTTTTACTTATAAGTCACAATTTATTAAGTGATGCTTTTTTTGTTACAAAAGTGTTTATTTGTCCATAAATTTTCCATTAGCTAACATGGCACATTGCTATTTTTAATCTTAGGAATAAAGGGAGTTTATATAAGCTTAAAATCATGTGGTACATTGCAATAAATAAATAGTGCAAATAATTTCGGATAGTCTTATGCAATTCAATTTATCACTGCCCTGAAATTTAAATATATGGTCTTAGAAAACCCTTTATGACATTATTTTTTAAATATAAAATACATGACAGGAACTCCTCAAAATTTCTAGTACTCTACCAGAAAACTATGCTGAAAATTCTCACCATATATTGTTTCTTTTCTTCCTTTTTCTAAAGAAAGTGATAATTTTACACCTGTGTTTGTATTTGATATTTTGCTTAATCTTCCTTTGATATTCACAATTTGTAATTCTGGGGTAATAATTCACTTGAAACCAATTATAGAAGTAGATGAGTTATAAATAATAAATGAACAAATTTTTGTTGATAAATTATGAATATAATGAACATAAATAGTTAATAATTAACTGCATATCCACAATTACAACACTCATGTCAAGGGAGAAATATACAGCATGTCAAAAGCAATGATATGCTGTAACATGCCAAAAACATATGCATTCAAACAAATTCTGAACTGGAGAAAGTAAATTTAATTATTCCCACCATGGTGGAAATAAATAATGGAAAAATATACAGCTGAGATACAGAAGTTATTAAATCATTAATGAATGTGGGAGAGTTTGATAACAGAGCACTTCAATTTGGATGAACCACAACTCTGAAATGCAGAATTTCTTTTAAACAAATCAAATATATTACTTTAGTAATTCCTTCCTTTGTGGATATTTTGTTCCAAGTTAGAAAACTCAAAGTATAGATTAGATTACCACAAGGCTGTTATTTATAATAGTTTCAACTACCAATATACTATAATGGTGCAGTGGAACACCTCCAAATCACCTTTTAATGCCATCAGAATAGAGTGCACTTAGGAATCTCACTGCCTTCCAACTAAAAAATTTATGACTTCCAAATCAAAGGCTGCGCTGTGCTTTCAGAATCACGGGAAGTGAATCAGACACTTGAGTAAAAATGGTGATGAATAAACACAGAGAATAGCTTTCTTTTTATATATGGATATGCCACAGGACACAAATCATGTGAAAATATCATATTCAACATAAAACTAGGTAATAATTCCAAGCATATTGGATCCCAAACCATTTTAAAACATTTAGAGTCAAATTATGGCATTGGTCCTGGCAAGCAAGCTTGTGAACTTCTTTGCTTGCTTTCTAACATAAACTGAGTTTAGGATTCAAAATAACCGAAAAAGTGTAAAAAAAAAAAAAAGAAAGAGAAAATTCCATCACTAAAAACATTATTTATAAATACAAGTAAAACACTGGAACATAACATTTAAAATAAAACAATTATAAATTAATGATTTTAAGAACAATTAAATAAATTGATAAATCAAAATTGCAGAGCATAAGTCAATAATGGCCTAATTATTGTGTGCCAGCTTATTTATTTATGTTTTAAAGATTTTATTTATTTATTTTTAGAGAGAGGAAGAGAACCATCAATCAGTGCCTCTTCCACACCCCCCTACCAGGGACCTGGCCAACAACCCAGGCATTTGTCTTCACTGGGAATCAAACCAGTAGTGATCCTTTAGTTCACAGGATGATGCCCAACCCACTGAACCACACCAGTCAGGGCTATTGTATGCCAGTTTATTAGAGTATTTAAGTTTATGTATTGTGATACACCATAAACTCTGAGTACAAGCATAAGAGGTGTTAAGCTATCTATAATTGAGCTAGTGTGAGGGTGTCATAGAGCAATTTCACTGATAAAATCAACTTTATTGCAGCAAAGTAAATTTCAGGATGAACAGAGTTTTAAAAAAATTAAATTTCAAGTTTACCAGAATAAAAAGGCATTTTAAAGTAAGCAATATCAAAGTGTCACTTTTTCTAAAATACAAAAATTACAAAATTTTAGGCCCTACTGTAAACATTGATACATTCATTACATGAAAAAATATTTTTTAACATCTGGACAATGGTGGCAAAATTTCAAAATACAAAACACCTATTAAATAATCATAAAATATAACAAACAAATTCTAAATAGAAATGGTAAGCCTAAGAACATAATTTAAACACATAATGCTGACTAGGGGCCAATTTGTAGAAATTATAAAGTAAACTAGATAAAAAAAATAAGCAGCCATTTAGGAATATGAAAGCAACTCTAGAAAATAGCTATTGTGCACAATACACTCATAGACATACTGGTGGTTATAGAGCATATGGAAAAATTCTCCCAGTCAACATTAATTTAATATGTGGATAGTGAGAAAACACCAATAAAATGCTATTTTTAAGCTATTATATTAACTTTAATTAAAATGTTTAATAATACACTTTAGTGGGAATTAGGCAAACATGTGTACTGGTCATTCTAGGAAGTATGCATGTATTGTTTATAATAAGAAAGACAGAAACAAATATATTGGGTTGACCAAAAGGTGTTTTTTTTTTTTAATTTTCTTTAAGATGGCTGTTGTGCTGGTTAGTTGTCTTTAACTTCATTAAAAACAGTTTTGTTTAATTGTATTGTGACAGTTGTCATATCAGCATGCATTTAAAAAACTTATCAAAATTGGTGAATTTTTGTGTAGCCATTTAATATTGAAGGTGGAAAAATATGCAACCGTTTTGGCATATCATGCCTTATTATTTCAAAAAAGTTAAAAATGCATCTGAAATGAAAAGAAAAATATTCAGTATATTGGGGAGGTACTGTAACTGATTGAATGTGTCAAAAGTGGTTTGCAAAATTTTGTGCTGGAGATTTCTCTCTGGACTATGCTCCATGGTCAGGTAGACCAGTCGAAGTTGATAGCGATCCAACTGAGACATTCATTGGGAACAATCAACATTATACCAAGACATACTAAAAATATCCAAATCAATAAAGTTATTGTTGAAAGCGAAAAATGTGTCTTTTATTCTATGAAAAAAAACTAAACAGAGTTTTTGGCCAACCCGATAATGTATGCATATGTGTGTGTGTATGTGTGTGTGTGTGTGTGTACACATATATAGTTTATGTTTAAAAATATAGTAAATGTAGTGAAAATACTAAGTAGAACTCCAAAATCTACCACCATTAAAATGTTTATTTAACTTCATGACTGCTCTGTAAATTGTCATTATAGTTAAGAATGAAGCATTAGCTGTAACCTATTTAAAAGTGGTCATTACACAGATATCTAAGTTGTACATTTTGTAAAGCAGAAAATACCAAACTAAAGGATTTAATAAATAGGTTAACTTGGGCAAGTTTTGAAGACTTAATTGAATAGTTTGGTCAATATATTCAGTACAGACTCAAAATTTCTGACATATAATAAATTTTAATTTAGTACTTAAGGAAAATCTACCTTTTGGAAAACAGAAAGGCCACCTGATATGACACATTTTTAATAAGAAGTGACTAGTTTATTTAAAAATGAAATATGTATGAGCCCTGCTGGTGTGAATCAGTGGGTTGAACGCCAGACTGAGAAACAAAGTGTTGCTGGTGTGATTTCCTGTCAGGGCACATGCCTGGGTTGCAGGCCAGGACCCCAGTGAGGGGTGTGCAAAAAGCAATCACACATTAATGATTCTTTGCCTTTCTTTCTCTCTTCCCCTCTCTCTAAACTAACTAACTAAGTAAATAAATAATAAATAAATAAATAAATAAATAAATAAATAAAATATTATTAAAAGCAAATATTATGAAGTGCATAATACATTCTAGGCATTTTGCTTAATGCTGGAAATGCAGAGATTAAGTTAAACTCCATCCATTTAAGAGGCCACCTATCAAATACAAAGTTCACCACCCAATATACAGTTCATTTAGTCAGAATTTCAATGAAGAAAGATATAAAATATAAAAGTGTACCAATTAGAACTTATCAAGTTACAAAGTACAGTAGCAGAATTAAAATACTCAATAATGGGATTTAACAGTACATTATATCTAGTATAAAAAAGGATCATTAAGCTCCCAGACAAGTCCGTGGAATTCATTCAAATGGTGGAATAAAAAGCAAAAATAAAGATAGCTTAAGGGATTTATGTAACAAAAGCAAGGACTGTAATTAATATACACATTAGAGGTGTCCTAGAAGAAGAGAGACAACAGACATAAAATTTATTCAAATAAATGATGAATGAAAACTTCCCTAAAATATGGAAAGACACAGACATCCAGATCCAGGAAGCAAGGAGAGTTCCAAATAAGATGAATCCAAAGAACCAACACAGAAGCACATTATATTTAAATTGTCAAATGTTAAAGACAGAGAGAAAATCATGAAAGCAGCAAAGCCTGTAAGCAAGAGCAGTTCCAGAGGTAAGTCTAGAGTAATGAACATCCACATTAGGAAACAATAAACACATCAAATAAACAATCTTATTTTACATCTCAACAAACTAGAAAAAAACTAAACCCAAAGATTGTGAAAGAAAGAAACAAATATTAAAGTTGAAATAAATAGGGACTAAAAAGACAATAGAAAATCAATGAAAGTAAGCTTTTCTTAAGGTAAACAATAAAGACAAACTTTTAGCTAGAATTATCAAAAAAAAAGAGAACACGAAAAAAGTCAGAAAATGCAATTGGAATGCCCCAGTACAAAGGATCATAACTATTTATATGTCAAGTTGGACAACCGACAAGAAATGGACAAATTTTTGGAAACATACAACCATTCAAGACTGAATCATGAAGGAACAGAAAATCTGAAAATATCAATTACTTAGTAAAGAGATTCAACCAGTAATGTAAATCCTTCAAACAAATAAAATTCCAGGACCAGTTTTAAAAAGTAAAACAATAAGGAGCATTGTTTGTGGCACAATAATATCACTGCAAGTTTCTTGGCATTTTTTTCAGAGAGTATCAGAATCCACTTTTTCGTTATTTGCATGTGAACTAACATGGCTGCTTTGACAGAATGTGTGGCAGAATGGCTCTATGCCAGGGCAGGGCCTAGCATTTAAGAGGACTGGCGCTTTCTATTTTGGAATCTCAAAGATCTTGTAAAAACCTCTGACTACCCTGAAAGAGAAATTACATGGGAAGCCCTGATGAGATAGAATCAAGGGACCCAGCCGGGCCCAGCTGCCTAGAACCTCGAAAAAGTCAGAAGCAAGTCTGTGATGTCATCTTGGATGTTCCTCATCAGAGATACTGCCAGCTGGACACTACTACCTGGAACCTAGTTTTCCCCACATGGAGTTCAACAGTTGCTGAAGTGAAATCCTGACTCTCGAAAATCTTCATATATTGTGAAATGGTACTGTTTTAATCCACCAATTTGTATATAGATTTTAATACAATGTAATGGATAATTGTAGTATGTCTCCCCTGTATTTTAATAGAAATTGATTTTCTATGTAGAATTTTATTAAATTACAGTTCAACAGTACATCACATGATATATCCAAATTATGTAAATGTGAAGATTTGCAAATTTGAGGAGAAACAAAAATCCACACACCTCCACAAAATACAGTGATTTTTAGTTCAATATTTACTCCTGAAGTGCATGTATCTAGTTGGAGAATGCTTTTGTAGTGAATGGAAAGGGGTTAAGGCCTTATTATTAGAGCAAACAGTTCTTTAAACCTAGCCCAAAGCTCTCTAAAAGCCCAATTGATGGAACTATAAAACAATTTCTTCAAAAATATATTTTTCTCCTTTGTTGAAGGAATGAATCTTGCACAAGTTCAGCTAACAATCAAATACTGCTCCTAGACAAGCAATAGACAAGATGAAATTTTCCCTTTAGCCAGAGACAAAATAAATATTGCAAAAAATCAAAGCAAATCTTATGATGTATGATATATTGGAACCAAACATTGCCTGTCCTGTCTATATAAAATATATCTCATTGGTAGACTTTGGAGCCTTTATTATCAATGAGTAAAAGAATTTTCTCCTAGGACTGCAGATAGAGAGCCTTTTTTCATACACGTGTAACCAGAACACAACAGCCATTTTTGCTTTTACAAAAATTGTTCCCTGGACGTAAATGACTTATATTGTATTGTTTCGTTCACTCTAAAATACAAATTGAACCATCTTCCGCATCCTCATTCTGTCTAGAGAATTATTAGTATAGTGATTCAGACCTTGGTGTCCACAGCTGAACTGCTTGAGTTAGTGTACCAGCTCCAATTCCTAGCTTTGGGTCCTTGGAGAAGTCATTTAACTTTTCTCTGCCTATGTTTTCTACTCTGTAAATTACATATGTGCAAGGGCAGGGAGAAAGTATGATTAAGGTTAAACACTTGGGAGTGGGTTCATGGTGTTGCTCATACTTCTTTTCTGAAAGTGGAACTCTAGACTAACCCTATATATGCAACAAGAGAAAACAAAAACACACGGAGAAGACGTCAAATGCCTACTTGAGGACTTTGACCTAATAGTATACATTGAAGAGTTAATGGAACTATCTTCTTTGGAAAAATATAGTTAATGAAACTTACCCTAGATTATCTAAGCTTACTAAATAGAATATTTAAGAAAATTAATGAAAATTTAAAGATAATTTAATTGAAATTTTTTGTTTAGATTTACTAGATTTCACATTCAAAATGCATCAAATGTACTCAAGGCAATATATATTTACAAGTATCTTACAATGTGTTTGCTTTAATATATAAGAAAATGTATAAATAATAAATCATAAAATAAATAAAAATTATAATGGAGTAAAGTTTAGATTTTTATGGTAGTCTATTGATGAAGCAAAATAAAAAAAAATTTGCTTGAAGAAATTTCATTTCAATGCCTGAGAAATTTCACTTTTTGTAAGTGCTTCAAAGATAGTTTTTACTCCATTAGCTTTTTGAAATGAGAACTATAAACTGAGTATAAAACAATTTCCTCCCTCTGACCTCTTTAATCCCATAATTTGGTTTAGAACTATTAAAATTTCTCAGTGGCTCTGAACACTGTTATTAGGGTAGTATAGTGCTATTCACTCTCTGCTTTTAACTGTCAGAAAATCATTATAAATTGATAAAGTGCTGATAAGACTTTCATGGTTCTACAGGGAAAAAGAAGTACTCAGCTGTTAGTGTCTACCTTGAATAAATCCTATGAAGTGGCTTTATAGTAGTAATTTTAGTCAATTATTGTACATTTTAATAACTTTATTGAATTTACTTTTAAAAATGAAAGTTGTTTTTATTTATTATTATTATTATTATTATTATTATTATTATTATTTTAGAGAGAAAGAGGAAGGGAGGTGGAGAGAGAGAGGGAAGCATCTATGTGAGAGAGAAACATTGACTGGTTGCCTCTTGTATGTGCCCCCACCTGGGACTGACCAGAGACTGTGCAAAATTTTTAAAAGAGGAAAAACAAATTTGATTATTCATGAATATATGCAGAAATATTAATCTTATTCAAATATTTAGTATCTGCATTGATCATATCTTTAATGTGCATTTATGATTAACATCGTAACTTAAAATTAGAATATATTAAAAACTTTTGGACAGACTTGTAGATAGGTATAGAGAACAGACTGATGGTTGACAGAAGGGAAGTGGGTTGGGGAACTGGGTGAAAAAAGGTAAGAGGATTAAGAAGTACAAATTGGTAGTTACAAAAAGTCACGAGGCTATAAAGTATAGCATAAGGAAGAAAGTCAATAATATTATAATAACTATGTATGGTGACAGATGGTTACAAGATATATCATAAGGAACATTTTGTAAAGTATATGATAGTGTAACCATTATTCTGTATACCTAAAACTAATAAAAATAATATTGAATATAAACTGTAAATAAAAATGTATTTTTTAAAGAGACAAGGGCCAAGGAAGATTTGATACAGGCACAGAGAAGAAGGCCATGTGAGATGATGACAGAAACTCGCCAGATGTGGTTATAAGCCAAGAAATGCCAAAGTCACTAGAGTTGGAAGAAACTCTCCCCTAGAGCCTCCATAGGGTATTTGGTCTAGACAAAAACCTTGATTTCAGGCTCCTGGTCTTCAGAAGTGAAAAAGAATAAATGTTAGGGATTTTTAAAATAATAAAATAAAAACAAATTGAAAAATAAAACCCGTTCAGGCCAGGGACATATTTCAGCACTTGGAAGAATGGAAATACCTCCCTCTCTTCTAAATAATCTTAATGGACTAATTTTCAGGTTTGTGGATTCTTTTTTCTCCACCTCCTCAAATGTACTTTTGAGCTCCTCTGGTAGAATGTTCATTCAAATTTTGTTCTTTCTAACTGCAGAATTCTAGTTGGTTCTTTGTTTTAACTAACTATTAATGGATATTCTCTATTTGATGAGGCATTATTCTCATACTCTTCCTTAGTTCTTGAGACCTATACTTCCCTTTAGTTCTTTAAAGATACTTAAATAGTTGATTTAAAATTTTTGTGTAGAAAATCCAGTGTCTGAAATTATTTTCAGTAGTTTCTGTTAACTGCTTTTTTTGTGTGTGTGTGGTGTATCTAGACCATACATTTATGTTTCTTTGCATGCTGGTCAATGTTTTTGTCAGAAAATTGGACATTTTAAACTTTTTTAAAATTTATTTTCTGAAATAATTCTCTACATCTATATCATTTATCCTATATCACTATTGACACCTTTGTCTATATCAGAGGTGTCAAACTCACTTTCACCAGGGGCCACATCAGCTTCCTCGTTGCTTTCAATGGCCAAATGTAATTTGAGGACTGTGTAAATATAACTACTCCTTAACCATTGAGAGCTGGGCACTGCCAGGTGGTAGAAACAAAGTGCTGGGCCGGATAAAACAAAGTAGAGGGCTGGGTTCAGCCCTCAGGCCTTGTGTTTGCCACCTGTGGTCTATATTAGTGATCAGATTACACAGAGAGATCCTTAAATTCCTGAAACCAATAAATCTCTCATTCTCTTTGCTGATTGGTTCAGTGGGCATGTTTGTGCATGACTTCGAAACCCATGGAGCAGTGCGCAGCTCACCCTAGCCTTTACTTTCTGCTGGCACAGACACCTGGGCATAGGTGAGAGGCTTGAGCCTCCTCAGTTATTTCTTGCGCATGGACACAAATCTGGGCATGGGCACAGTCTTGCATACGCCTGTAGCCTTTAAACATCAGGAATGTGTGAGAGCATTGTGAAGTCCTCTATGAACATCTTTATCTACAGCTTTTTATTAAATTATTCATTTAGCCTTTTGTTTTTCCCAACCATTATTACCTCCTCAGGTAGTAATAAATTTAAACTATTGTCTTGGATAATCCTTGAAAGTGCATCACCCAAATGTTTGTTTTCTTCAGACAAGCTTTGAGTCAAATAGAATGAAGACAACTTTGTAAGAGGGAAATGGAGACCACCAGACAGCTCAAACGATGACCGTTCCTTGGGTATGGATGTTGGAATGATCGCCAAACTTATTCTGCTCCCACAGGGGGTGCCAGGCTGCTGATTTCACTCTACTGCTGGCCACTGTTTCACAACCCACAGAATCAAGACCTGGACTTGATTACTAGTCAGGTCTACCCATAGACAACACTGGTGGTTAGATGAAACTGAGAAATGGGACTGAGATTTGCCACATTCCTTGTATTTATTTTAGGTATCCTGTGAAAGAGGTTTCTTGGCCCTGCCCGTCAGTGTTTTACATCTGCCAAGGTGTGTGTCAAAGGTACAAAACCAAAGCACGCCTGGTCATGAATTTTGGATAATAGAGCCAAACAATTTTTAAGACATTCTTTGAGATTATTTCATTTTAAAGTTAAAAAGATGAATAATGAATTATTATCCATTTGTTTGTTTCTAGTACCTAGAAATAAAATTTAACTAACCTGTTTATTTATTCATTCATTTGTATTTTAATTAATTTATTTATTCATTGTTATTTGAATACAGTTGTCTCCATTTCCACCCCACCACTCCTCCCTGCCCCATCCACCCCCACCTCCCACCCTCCATCCTTACCTACCCCCTTTGGCTTTGCCCATGGGTCCTTTATACATGGTCCTTGGTTACCCTTCCCTTTCTTTCCTCAGTCATCCCCCTCTGCCCCACCCTCGGTTTGTTCTTTAAGCCCTGGCTGGCATGGCTAGGTGGATTAATCATTTATATAATTTTTTATTTAAACTTTCAAAATTATATCCTGTGACCTTGACAAATCACTTATGAGACTTTGAATGATTTTGTTTCATTTTTGGTAGATTCTAGTAAAGTTAGTTTTAAATGTGTTAAGAAGATATCAACTCTACCTTCTTTTGTATTGATGTTTTCCCAAATGGATATGTTTTAAATAGTTTCATAGATTACCTATGCTCCAAGATTAAGAATATAATCTAATTATATTCTATATTATATTCTAGAGAATAGAATTGCTAATTATATCTTAATAAACTTCTCAGTTGGGAAAAATAATATTCACAAACTTCTTAGAGATTTATAAACTACTTTTTGTAAAATCCCAATCTGTGTTTTTCAATGTGTTGTCCTGGGCCACAGGTATCAGACTTACCTTGTTATTTAAAAATCATGCATTAGAAGTCAAATCTGCTAAGCAGAAATGTGATTAAAAGGGTTTTTTTAATTAATTTATTTGTCTTAGATGTTTTTTATTGTTGTTCAACTATAGTTGTCTCCATTAAAACTTTTAAAAGGAGAATCTGCACCTTAAACACTGTCTGCATGACTCTGACTTTGGAACTAGCGATAAGGATTGTCTCAACCTTAATGTTAAATTATGCTGACCAGGTTTATGCTAAACCTTACTGTTAAATTATGCTGACATGTAACTTACACAGAAATGTTTTCTAATTGTTCAATTGAACTAACTGAGGAATATCATCACTGTACGTAAACAACTTTGATCTGTATGCTATTAAAATCTGGTCAAACATGTTTTCTCTATCAAGATTTCTCTATCAAGAAAGTGTCCAGGATTGACTTTCTCAGGTCAATCAGGTAAGTCTTTTTAAAAGTATTATAAAAAAATGGTGATACTTAATTTAGTTACATGTGCAACTAAAATTACTGATATGTAAGAGAAATGACTCACATATATACTGTCACCAAACAAAGGGAAGGGAAGTTTTATAAATTAACAACAAACAAAAGAACACATGAGAAAGTCAATGGAAAAGGGAAATGTGTAAGAATTTGTTGTGTGTTATTTTCTCCTTCCTTGGCAGGCTGATTTGCTGAAAACTATCAAGAAGAGCAGTTTTCCCTGGAGGAAACTGACTCAGTTATAATGGAAAGTAATTTCAGTTATTTATAGGTTCCAGAGAAGCCTTGTGAATTCAATACCGCCTTGTTTATCTCTGGGCAATGGTGTTGTTTTTTCTCCTGCTGCACTTTCCTCTTACTTCAGCTAGAATTGCCCCATTTCCCTCTTTATGATTTTTCAGTGTGCTGGTATATTAATTTTATGAACAAGTTATAAATTTTGAAACTTGTTCGTCAAGCTCACATACCAGTTACAAGTTTTGAAAGTTGTAACTGAGTATAATTCTCTTTGTGTTTTGGCTGCCAGAAAGCTACCAGCTGATTTTGCCATCCAAATTTAAAAACTACTGAATTTCATTGTACACATTTCTATGCTCAGGCCCTCACTGGTTCAGCAGTACTCTATGGTTTCTACCCTGCTCATCTCTGTGTTTCTGTACTGCAGATGTTTGTGCAATCTACCACTAATCCTTTTGAAAATACGTGAAATTGTTGTACTGTTTGGTTTGAGAGCTGAAAATTTGTATTACTAATATCTCCTCTCTAGTGTGCTTTTCCTTCAACCAGGCCCAATATATGACACTAAATATCTTGGCTGCCCTATATGCTTAATTCTGAGTACCTGAGATAACTGAGATAAAGATATATATAAATCTCTATTTTTTAATAATAAAAAATCTCTGAAGTAGAGAAACATAGGAACTATTAAAATGGAGGTCATACTTATAGAACAAACATTTTGAAATTAAACAGAATACACATTCTTAGTGATAAGTTTAAATTTTTCATTATTCCTTAGTGTTATCCACCTATTGCAAGCCCAGTCTTAAGCAAAAGCTTTGATTAAAAATTCTCCAACATACTTTGAAATCCAAATTCATCCCCAAGGCTTACACACTTTGCTTGGGAGATTGAAGAGAGCTTGCCAACACATTCTTATAACTTCTCATGCATTAGTTTGGGATATTTCAATTCAAAAAATAACATTTTCTTTCATTATCTGGTACTAAAATATTCCCTGCATGTTTTAGTAATCATTTTTTTTCTCCTTTTTTCACAGTACTTGCAACAGTGGGAGAAAAAAGTACATAGAAAGCATTCTTTTGCTGACCGAATCAGGCCATTTTTTATTTAGATCTCTCCAGTAAAATGACATGAATGTGTATTGTAGTACTTACTACACTCAAAAAAAAGAAGGGAAGAATTCCCCCCAAAACTGAACATAATTGTATTGGACCAAATATCTCTTGTTAACCAATATTCATGTTCAGTAAAAGGTAAGCAATCAGATCCCAGTGCTTTTAAGGGAATGAGATCTGTAAATATAATTCACCCTGAGGAGGATACCTGAGTTTCCTGCAGAACATCTTGCAGCTCCTTTGGGAGAAGGCCCCGGCAAACCCATTGTTTCATGAGGCTTCCCGTTGTCCGTCTTCAAAGTCCTGTTGTGTGTCTTTATTTTTTACATGCTATCAAAAGGCTCAACGATGATTACTATGGCAGAATTGTTATTCACAACATAATCAGAACAAGTTTGCCAGCCTGGTCACCAAACAGAGTTATACATACACTTGATTTGGATTTTCACATGGAATTTCAGTTATTCACTGTACTCTCACACTTAGGCCCTATTTCATGTGCTGACTGCATTGACCTCAGAGAGAACAACTGACAATGCACGTTTGCACTGCGCCTTCCTCACAGTTCCATCTTATGCTACTTTGGTTTGATGGGAATTTAGTCATATTTAAAGATTTGTATCAGTTTTGAAAAAAATTAAATGCTTTAATTTTGGTAACTAGCCTTTTATTCCCCCAGAGAAGTTGTATTCCCCCAGAGAATACATATATCTCAACTTTAAACAGATAGATGGTTTGAACAATATGGACTATTCATGGTAGCTATGTGATCAATGCCTTCCAAAATTATTTCATGGACAGATGTTTCTCTGTCATTAATATCTTGTAGATTTGTGGCAAACCTAGATCTATTCATTGTCTTTAATTAGTAGACATCAGTTAGCACACACACATGTATGCATGTAGATATATAGATACACATACATGACTATACGCATACCTATATATGCGATTATAGCACATACACATATGATTTAAAGTGAAATTGTTCAAACACTGAATTCAATTAATTTAGCAGAAATTTAATTTTTATATTCCAAGTTTATTGATTCTATTAAGTGAATATATTCCTTGTTAGAAGGCCTTGTTTTCCAATGTCAGCTAAATTGCATGAAATGACATGGAAGTTTTGTAACTTACCAAAATACATCAGAGTTTTATTTTGGACAATTGAGCATCAGAGCATCAATTACTATTGATGTCTTTCCAGCAATTATCTATTTTCTCTTCTCATATGAATTATTCCATAATTAAAGTCAAATTTTACAATGCAACTCTGTTATTTGATAAAAAATGTACTTAATTATAAAATGGTACCCAGATCAAATACAAATATATAGATATTTTCATGCTATCATTATTTGTAATGTCACATAAAATACTTTCAAGTATATGGCATAATATAATATTTTTAATACAAGAATTCATCAGGCATCATGACTGTAAGGTAAATTTTGTAATTTATATACTATTCATTTGACAAATTAACATTTATGACAAATATATAAAAATTAGTATTTTTAAAAAAGTTACATTGTAAGTGAAAAATTCTTATATATTAACTATATTAGTCTGCTGGGCAGTCATAACAAAGTATCACACACAGGATAGCTTAAAAATAAGAAATTTCTTCGTGTTCATATTTCTGGATGCTGAAAGTCCGAGATCAAGGTGTCAGCAAGTTTGGTTTTCTGAAACCTCTCTCCATGGCTTGCAGAAGGCCCTGCTCTCCCTGGGTCTGCTCATGGCCCACCTTTGTACCTATCTGTGTCCTAATTTTCTCTTCTTATAAGGACAGCAGCCATATTGGTTTAGGGTCCACACCAATGAACTTTATTTTAGCACAATTACATCTTTTGAAACCATAAATGTACCACAGCATTTTTATGTGTTCATCTCATACTAATGGGCACTTGGGCTGTTTCCATATTTTAGCTATTGCAAATAATGCTGCGATGCACATAGAAGTGCATATATTCTTTAGAATAAGTGTTTTGTATTCTTTTGACACGTCAAGTGATTATTTGATGAAATCAACAAGTTTCTAGGTATTAGGGGTGTGACAAGGGTAGAATACAAAAATGACCTATTTGGCAGAGCAGAAAAGAAGAAAAGGAAATGAAACTCTGCTGAATGCCATGAGAGATGAAGTAGAGGAAAGGGGTGATAATAGGCTACAGCACAGAGTTCTGTTACCTTACATACCACCTTTTCCAGCAATTGCAAAACATGAGAGCAGGTATAATCCCAGGACCCTACAACAAGAAAAAGAGAAAAGTATATCCCCATCTTTAACCTTCAGCAATCTGATCCCAGTACCTGCTATACAGGAAGTTACGTTGTCAGATACTAGAGAGGTCATCAATAAACTAAACATTTTATTGTGTAAATAAACTCTTGATGTGAAGAGTAACAAGTAAATGTCCTAAGGTTACTCATCTGGATAACAGCAGTCCTGGATAGGACTGAAAACCACTTCCCTTTATTAGCAAAGAAAGAGGCTTAATTTGTAAAGGGAAATGGAAAGCATTCATTTGAGGTGGGAAATTCCAACCAAGAGACAAGGGTTCAGGTAGCAACCAGAAGACTGCCCTGGAGAGGACAAACAAAGGTGGGCTTTATAAAGTCTCAGTGGCATGTGCAGTCTTCAGTCTGGTCCGCCCTCGTAAACTGAAATGCATGGTCTGATTGTCTTGGAGGGGAGGAGACAAGGTTTTCAGGCCACCTGAAATGTTCCTGGAGAAATGTGCTGCTGTGATGTATCTCCACAACAAGCATGCCCTGAATTAAGGCCAGCGTGAATTATCTAACCAACAACCAGTTTACCAGGTAATTTATGATTTTCCTTCACCATGATTTAGATTATGCGTATATACCTTCTTTCAAAATTTACTGTACTTCTAAAATGTTGAGTTTGCATCATTCAGTAGGGAAAAAAAAACAACTCAGGATGCAGAACAAAATCTTCATACGTTAAACTACTCTATTTTGAGAACGACTTCATCTGTGAAATAAGATACTGAAAACTGTTGTGAATATTTTTGCTACAGCAGGTGTAAGTAATGAAAGTAGTTCCAGGAAGGGATTATACAACTTTTAGCAATTATTTATGATAAACCTTACTCTAACCATGTGATCATCACACACAGTAGACTGCTGTGTTTAGAAAGAAGTTAGTAAGCTTCATCTCTATCTAGCTGTATGAAAGGAAGAGTGGAACTACACTTTACTAAGCATTACATTTGTTTTCTATTACTACAGAACAAATGACCACAAATTTAGTGCTTAGAAATGATATGAATTTTCTACAGCACAGCTCTACACAGTTCAGAAGCCTGTGTGTGCCACTGGGTCCTTTGTTTTAGCATCACACGAACTGGAGGCTTTGGAGGAACAATCCACTAATAAAGCTCATTTAGATCCATAGCCAAAGTCTGCTATTGCAGTTCCGGGAATGAGATTCCCCACTTCCCTGATCGCTGTCAACGGGGACCCACTCTTCTTTCTAGAACCACCTCCCCACCAATTCTTTGGCCCATGGCCTCTTCCATCTTCAATTGTCAAGGAAGCATCAGTGTCTTCTGTATTTTGAATCTCTAATATTCTATTTTACTACGTGTCGGAGCAAATGCTGTTTTTAGAAGAGTTCACATACTTGAGTCACAGCCACCTGGCTTATCCCATTATTTATAGATCAACTGGACTTGATCTTTATCGACGTCTGTAAAATCCCTTGAGGTAGCCTCTCATTTCTCGTGTAGTTCAGTAAACAAGCACCAGGAATTGTCAGAGGTGTGCCTCATCTTCAGAATCCAGCCTTCCCTAAATATGTACTTCGTGAAAGACTATTAAATACACATATCAACACCTAAAAATAAAGACCAAAGTAAATTTCATCAATACCTTTAGTGGATGAGAAAATTGAGTCTTTTAATTAATTAATTATTCTATTTATGTATTTATTTTTGTCTCAGATTAGTTCATTTCGCTGAATCTGAATTTAATCCCAGGGATGTCTGTGTATACATGAGGCTCCAAGTTAAATTACAAGTATTTTCAAATAAACATAAGTATTTAAGAAGAAATAAATATAGGTATTTAAAAATAAAAATCTTTACTAAGCTGCACGGCATGTCTATATTAAAATGCTTAATTCTAATAAGTGTTTTACAATTGAAAAACGAAGCAACACAAAGCCTAAAGACATTTTGTTATTTTTTTGCTCAGGTCTTTCCATTGTCTGCCAGTTTTTTAACTTGATAGTGTTTGTTCAAATGCTTAAGCCTTGCTTCTTAGCGTTTCACTTCTTAATTGCGGTTCCTCTCCATGGGTTTTGGGTTATACAGGCCTAGTTTCAATTTACTGTTTTGTCACATTTTCAGATTTCAAGCACCCAGTCAGTTTTGAAGGATTAGAAGTATAAGCTTCTTAATGTGTTAGTTCCTGAGAAAAGGTTTCATTAGGAGGAAACTGGAAAAATTAGTTTAAATTATTTTTTACAGTATAGATCTTTAAGTTTCTGTAATGTATAGCAAAAAGTTTTTATTTCCTTACTTAAATTTTTACTATCTGTTTTTAAAGACCATTTTAAATATGTCAAATAAAATAAAAAGTCACTTGAAATATTTTGACATTAGATATTTCCTTCTTACTTACACCACATTTAATTGGCAAGTTCATATAACTATATAAATACATGAACCAGAGAGGGAAGCAGGAAGGGCAAAAGAGGTAATTACTAGCCCTAAATAGATCTATACATTTAGTGTTTAGTAGGTTGTGTTGATTTAGTTTGATCAGAAATTTATCTTGCCTTGTGTGTGATAGGTTGTTCTTTTATATTGTGTGTGTGACTCCATTTTAGTTGCCAGGTATCTTCATTAAAGACTGAAAAACAAACATGCCAGAAAAGTCATCAATTGTAACCCTAATTCTATACTCTTATGGAATGTATATTGTTTGTAATCATCAACTTAATCTAATGCATCACCCTAAAATGTTTTGTTGGCAGTCAATCCCAGCTCCCAGCCAGGAAGCATACCATTTTATTTATATGTATATGAATGTGTATATATATATGTGTGTATGTGTGTATGTAATATAGACATTTCTTCTTTTTTTAGAAATTTTATTTAATTGGAATAATGCAATACCTAATCTATTCAGTGTGGGGTTTCACTTAGCATGTTGCTTTTGAGAGCTGTCCATGCTGTTGGGTGTATTTGTGGTTTTGTTACTGTAGGTAGTTAGCTCATTGTAAATTTTAAAAAAGGGGTAGTGAAGGGAGTTGGGCATTGAGAGTAATGAACTGGGAAGCAAAATCATGTTTGCTTCACCAGGAAGCTGCAGTTTCTCATCCCAGGGTATTATGGAGTTGCTCCACTGAAGAAATTAACAATAATCCCTTCCCTCCTTCAGTATTGGATTGTTGGGGCACACAGAGGGAGGTGCTTGACCAAAGAGGCCTGTCAGTCTAACTTGGAGGAGGACTTATCAAAAGCCTGTGAAAGCTTGGGAAATAGATTGGGGTTTTGAAAAAAGCACCCAGTCTGTACCTAACCTAAGCTAATACATAATCCCAGGGGAGAAAAGAAGCTCATTCACCCTCTCCCTCTCCCTCTCCTTTGCTAGTGACCCACATTCTCCCCATCTGTTTGAACAATCTTTCCCAGGGGCAAGCCACCATGTGGCTCCAGCAGCTACTGGGGCCCACAACAGATGGCATGGGCTCCAAAAGACTAAACTTTAATGTGCAGCAGAAACTCTGGACATTGGCTTTTGTTTCGACCTTGCTGAGGACATGATTGGACTTTTTCCATGGCAGGATGGTTGGTAAGGGGACACAGGGGCTGCCTTCTACCCTGATAAACCATCTTGTCATACCACAGCCTCCTATGAGTGGGTCCTTGGAATGCTTTCCTCAAGATCCTTGGAAGACCCTGATTTCCACCTACAACAGTTCTTCCTTTTTATTGCTGGGTAGTATACCACTCTATTGATACACTACAGTCTGTTTACCCATTTACCAGCTGGTGACTATTTAGGTGTATCCAGTTTGTTTCTATAAACATTTGCTACAAGTCTTTGTGTAAATATAGTTGTTAATTTTTCTTGGATAGATATCTATAAGTACAACCCCAGATCATATATAAGTATGTATTTAACCTTAAGAAACTGTCCATCTGTTTTTGAAGGGACTCCACATTTTACGTTTCTACCAGCAATGTGTAGGGGTTTTGTTTTTGTTACATTCTTACTGATACTTGGCATTCATAGTCTTTGGATTATAGCCCTTCTTGTGAACAGATAGTTCTATCTCATTTTGATTTTAATATGAATTTTCTTCATATCTAATGATCTTGAACTTCTTTTCCTGTAAATAGACATTTATGCACGTTCTTTCTTGAAATATCTACACAAATTTTTGCCTAGTTTTTGGTTTGTTTTTTTCTATTATTAACCAGGTAGACCCAACCTAATCACAAGGGTCCTTATCAGAGAGGGACAGGAAGGTCAGTGAGGGAAGGTGTGCTGGAGCGGGGAGTAGGAGTGTGAATGATTCCATTGCTGAAAGGGCACTCAGAGCAAAAGAAGGTGGGCTGGCCCTACCAGCAATTCTGTCCTCAGCATTGTTTTCCAAACAATGGCCACAGATCATTTGCATCAAAATCACCTGCAATTCTTGTTTTAAAATGAACTGAGATCCAATGTTAAGCTGCATCAGTAGGTTTGGTGAGGAACTCAAATTATACTATTTAAAGTCACGCCATATGATTTTCCTGCATATGGTGTTCCTACTCTTCTTCGGAAAGCTCATTCTTAATAAGACTCTACCTCCAGGAGAGACCTCAATTTCCAGCCATTTTTGTACCATTATGCTGATCAGAGTAGTCAGAACTTGGGTATCATCCAATAGCTATTCTCTCTCAGATCTGAGACATTCTACATTAGTGTTTTATTTATTTATTTCTTGTATGTATGACAGAGTGTTAATTTGACATTGTCATAGCTGGTGTTAACACCTAAAGTCAGGGTTTCATTGTGAATACTGAATACTGAGAATTTCAAGGGAAAGAGAAAAATGTGAATTTTATTTTCCTCAAAGTATTCATTCTCTACAACTTAGAATGTGGAGATTCAGCTTCACAGTTCATGATCTTATGAAATATTTAACCAAAGTAGCAGGTGCAATTTTGTTTAAATTTTAAAGACTTCTTATGTGTCTGGTCCTTTTTCCTAAGTTTTGAATGTAAGTTTTGAACCTGTGTCTTCTGTGTGAGAATTTCAGCAACTGCTCCTGGAATAAAATATTCAGAAAAGGAAAAGCAGATAGGGTCTTATGCACACTGGTCATAGACTGAGCCTATAAATAGGGTCAATAAGAGAAGAGATTATGTAAATGTATGTTCATTAAAATTATTTTTCTTAAAATTCAGTGATAAATGTAATAAGTGAGAAGGCATGAAAATAAAATAACTCTGTATTGCTTAGGATTAAGTTTGCTTTTAAATGATCATGAAAATGTCCACATTTTCAACAACCTAGAGGTTTGTATAACAAAGTCCACTCTGAAAGTAGATGATCTAGGGAAGGTGAGGTGTGGCATCTTGTTTTTATCACTCATTTTGAAGGTTTTTCCACTCAGAATTTCATGAAAGCTTTTTGAAAGTCAACTATTAAGTCTATATTTCAGCTAGCAGGAGGCAAAAGAGATTAAAAAAAAAAAAACAAACTCATTTTTCCCCTTTGAGAACAATTTTTACTCACCACTTCCAGTAAAATTTATTTGACCAGAACTTATTCACAGGTTGCATTTTAAAAATGTGGGCTTCTCCACCTCAATATGTGGTCATTTATCCACAAAATATTCAAATTTAAAAGGATAAAGGAAAATGAAAATTGTTGCATGACTATGAGTTTCTATGAAACGGTGGTGTTATAATTTGTACTATTTAAATTTCTCATATATATGTGTGTGTGTATGTGTGTGTGTATATACAATTTGCATTTTATAAAAACATCCTAACATTGGCTGTGCACTTTAATCTTTGGCTTATTTTATTATTTAACTTTCAATTCGGAATACAATCTTCATGTTTCTTACTTTTAAATGTAACACAGATGTGGTTATAAAACTCCAACAAGAGTAAATTGGTTTCCATTTCAACCTGCATTGCTAACTCAGCCACAATGTTTTCAAAATGCCAATTATGTCCTGTGTGAAGTAGTTACTCCCCAGAGTTCCTAGTAGTTATCTTCATAAAAATCAAAATGCTTTGCATTCTTTGAATTAGAGTCACTCCTTCATCCTGTGTGCCTTAGAATTCCTAAGGCAATCATCTTCAAAGTTTTTTCTCAGCTGGATGGATTGTCTGCACAGCATTTCACAGTGCCTGCGCTTATTCATTCTACGTGGACCTAACAAAGTTCCTTCTGCAATTACCCGGCAGATAGCCCGAAGTCAGGCAGTGGCTTTCTAGTGTAAACTGACTGAAAGTTGAGTTTTCATTTAACAACACATCACATAGTTGCAACCTAATCCGAAACCAACAATATTATAACCAAAAGAAGGAAATAAGTCACCTTCTAAAGAAATCGGCAGAACAAAGTTTATATTCCTAATATGATAAAAATAGTGGTCGTAATATGTCATTAAGTGAAACAATTACAATAAAATACTAATTTCTTGGTTTTCTTGGGGGGAGGTCTTTTTGGAAAATTTTTAATCATTTACCAATGTATTTATAAAGCCACCTGTAGTACCTCAGTGTTAATGAGTTTCAATCAAATGCTATTTTTATGTTCTTAATACAAAACTATGAAAGTAAAAAAATGTTTAAAATGAATATTTTGATGACATTCTCTAAAGTAATAACTTCTTATGAATTTTAATCTAAACACAATTTACATTTATTTTGTCAAAAACTAAAGTTTGTGTTTGGCCTTTATAATTAACTATCATATACACTAATTTTACATAATTTAAATGATTTACTTTTAATATACAATAGGCAGTCACAAACACTTTTAAAAATGTAAGTATTTATACAGTGTTTTTATATCACCTCAGTTTTAGGAAATAGAGTGAAAAATCAATATGTAACAGAAAGATGTTTTCCTGTGGGAGACCGTTCTGTGTGATGTGGGCCCAGCACCCACTCAGAGATGCACAGGACCCACGCCCACAGATAGGTTCTCCCATAGGGAATCAGGCCTGCTATGTACCTAAGCCTCTTTGAGTCTTGCTTTTTGCTAAAAGCCCCTCACCCTGAATTGAGACAGCAAGTGCTTACTGTAACTTCCTAAAGTCCATGCTAAACCTTCCAAGGTTGAGTTTTAACCGGTCAAACCACTTTTGCCTTTTCATTTGCAAATATCCCTCTTCTGTGATGTGATTAGCAGCACTGGCTCCTTTGTTTTCTGTAGAAGGTTACCACCTAAAGCGAACCTGTGCATAGTAAATGAGGACCATCATGTTATCTGCCGAGAATAGAAATAAAAGCCTGTCATGGTGGAGGCCAAGGCTTCTGGTTCCTCTTGAGAGTGAAGGCGCTCGCCCTTTTCCTTCATAGGACTCTGTAGTCCGTGTGAATGTCTCTTCCCCATCCACAATGTCGTGGCTTCACCAGCCGAGGTCCGCATCATTTTCTCTTTCCTAGTCTGTCCAACCGCTTGACTTCTTTGAGAGCTTAAACAATGTTAAACAATGAGATGGAGCCTTGGTGGACACTGATGGCACGTAAGCACGACTGGTGCTTAGATGATCCCTGTCTCAGCAGAAAGGTATGTTGGAGAGAGCTGGAATCACAGCAAAGCAGCTGGTAGGAAAAACATAAATATCAGGAAGAGGTGATCTGACTGCAGAATTGGGACTGTGTTTTCTGTGCAGTTTTACGGTGCTTATCTCTTCAGAAAATTTCTTGTATAATATTATAGAAAGGAACCCATAGAAATATCTAAATTATTCAATATTAATTTTCAAAGATCTTTAAATTGCACTGGGAGAGGGCAGTCTGTAGCTGGCCCCCTGTTGCTCAGGTGCTGAGGCCACCCTGAGAATACAGCCTGAAACCAGTGTTGGCACTGAAGTTAGCCCTGACTTAGAGACTCACGGAATCAGACAGTCCATATTCTGGGGGTGGAGATAGTGCTCTTTTCAGAAAACAAAATGAATAAACTTTGCATTAAGAGTGCTGGGAATATTGAACAGGTCACTTTCTAGGACACCAAGCCAACACGGATGTTGTCTGTGGTATTTGCTTGAAGAGAAAATTGCAAAAGAAAAGAATAATGGTGGGAAGGAAACCAGGCCCAAATCAAGCTACATAATTTATAGGGAAATTGAGAGAGAGAAGGCAATTGAGAGAGAAAAGATGATTATTAGAAACAACATTGTGGAGAAGCCGAATGATGGTAGATGAAAGCAGCAGAGTCAGTGCCACGTGGGACTGGTGAAGCCGTTAGGTCTCCATCTCAGACCCCTACTTTCAGCAGCACATGTGACACCGTGGCATCACCCTGGATGTCCCAAGGAAGGCTGTGTCCCATTGGGAAAAATGATAAACTTGGTGACAACAGAGTGCTCAGACATGGCTGGGCTGATAATACAGATCTTCTCTGTGTAACACAATTTGTCATCTGCCAGACCTCAGCCCATTCTTCTCCAAACTATCCAGGAATAAAATGGAATCCAGGTCTCCACACATGCTCTGTGCTGATAAATAACAGCCCAATCCAGAGACATTATATGCAACTTTCAATGGGGAGTGACGGTGGGTAAATTAGAACAGTCACCTCTGAATGTAGAGATCCTGGACAAGACCACAAAAGGAAGATGGCAGACATAGTTGGGATGGTAAACATACTGGGAAGCTGGGTTCTCTTTTTCCATGAACAGGTTTGGGAGTTTTAAATGGGAACAGCAGCTAACAAAGTTACAGTATTCTTAGTAATTTAATGTTTGAATTGCTTTTAGGGAGATCACTGACTAAAGACACTGCATTCGTGAGTTTTAAATGAATGACAGTTGTCAATATGCATGTGCAATCCATGTTTTATATAAAAATACTACTTATAAATATACAAATAAAATAAATGAGTTTCTTGGATTTTGAATTCAAAATGAATTCTGAAAAGGTAGAAAACCGGCATACTTGGTGTTAGCTTTAAGAAGCGTGCTTCAGTCACACAGAAGACATCTTCCTGGGTAGGGCATTGAGTTTCAGCCACCACCCGTCATCAGTGCTCTCATCCCCATGTCCCCTGGCAGGCACCCCCTTCTTCCATGCTCTGTGTCACACACATTCACCAGCTCCTGAAATTCTTTCACCCTGCCTTCTTGAATTTATGTTTACTCATTTGTAAAACTCCCTGTATCTCTATATCTTCATTTCATGTCATCAACAGTCTCTTCAGCTTGCCCTAATAAAACCCTGCTGTCCTTGAAGGCACCTGTGACCTCATACAGTTTTTTCTCTCTTCCCCCAACCTCATCCTCTTCATCTTTATGCTCTGTTCTGTCTCATACACTTACTGTACTCTCTAATTCTAGACTCGGTCATTACTAACCACAACAATGCCAATGCATGTCAGTTTCAAGGATCTCCTTCTCAAATGTCATCTTCTTCCCCAAAAGCCAGATAATATGCAGTAGTACAAAATAGAACACACAGCAAAATCTTGAAATAAAGCAAATCTCCTCCTCAGTGTTAACTCTGAAAAGTTCTAACATGGCCCACCCAAGTAAAAAGTATTCAAAAATTATGCAAAGTCTTTCTCAGAAATCTTATTTCAAATTTAGTGATGAGCTTCATATGGAAGTTTCTAATGAAATTAACTCATAAAAGACAAGATGCCCTGCTCAAACACAGTGTCACCTCCTTGTCTTGTGTTAATGTAGGATAGAATTTAGAGTATCTAATAAACAGGATATGGGATATGAAAATCACTTCAGTGACTTTTCATGTCTTATTAGAATTTGTAGTTCCAGTCAAATCTTGGATCTCGAATGCCTCTCATTTTGAAAAATGTGGTTCTCAACCAAGTTGTTCACAGAAAAAAGTGTCTTGGTTGTTGAACAAAACTTCAGTTATCAAGACAACAACCCTTTCATGCCGATACCTGCACAATCAGTCACTCACCTCTCAGGGACAACGAAGGAGAGATGTGTACGTGGGAGTCGGCTTCCTGCTCAACCTCACCTTGTTAACACCTCAGGGCATTGTGCTGTGAATCTTTTCATGTTTTTTTTTTTTTGCTTTGGTTGCTGCTTATTATTATTAAATACATGCAGTAAGTCACCATGGATCCTAAGAAGTTTGGTGATAGCAGCAACGTGAAAAGAGAAGTTGTGAGAATGATGGAGCTAAAAAAAGAAGTAACTGCGAAGTATGACAGAGGTGTTCACACGTCTGCTCTGGCTACCACGGATGGCCTGGAGAAGCTGATGATGAGCACAACTTTAGAACAAAAAGAGGCCATCAAAAATGCTGATGCTACTAATGGGGGGAAGTGCTCACGAAACAGCAGTCACAGGCAAGTGAAGAGCTAGAAAAATTTGTTGGTTTGGATAAACAAAAAGCAGTTACCTGGTCAGGGCATTCTGAGGCAATGACATGAAAAAAAAAATGAAGATGCTGCCTGTTGACCTCCTGAAAGAGAGCCTGGGACAAGTGCTGAAATGATTTGTTTAAGGCTAACAGGGTGGTTTGATAAATTTAAAAAAAGAAGTAACATTCAGAGTGTAGTGAGGCATGGGGAGGCTACCAGTTCTAACAAAGTAGCTGCTGATAATTTTGTGGCACAATTTCAAGAATACTTAGGGGCCAGAGGATTTGCTCCCCAACAAGTGTTTAATTATGATGAGACAGGCCTCTTGTGGATGAAAACGCCAGAGAGGACCTACATCACCCAGAAGGAGAAGCCATTGCCAGGACACAAACCAATGAAGGGTAAGCTGATGTTATTGCTATATGGGAAAGTGAGTGGGGACTTCACATTGAAACCTCCACCCATCTACCATTCTGAAAACCAAGTTGAATGGGATGTGAGGGTCTAAGAGTAAAGCTTAGGTAAGCAGGCCATTTTTTACCAAGTGGACTGATGAAGTGTTTGCCCCAAGTTTGAAGAAATTCCTCTGGGCAAAACAGTTACCAGCAATGCTCCCATCCACCTTCCAGGCTTGGAGGCCAAGTCGGTGGATTACAGTTTCAGCAGCATTAGGTTTTTACTACTTAACACACCTCCTGTCATCCAGCCCATTGAACCAGCAGGACACTTCTGACTTTAAGAAACTCTACACAAAGGCTTTGCTTCAGAGGTGTTTTGAGGTAACATTTTAATATCCTCACTTAATTGAGATTCATAGAAAAAGCATGGTGGAGGGAGAGGAGTGTCTTCTAGGACCACGGGATCAGTCTGGAAGAACTTGGGGCCTGAGTCTGCTCCTGAAAGAGACTTTGAGGACTTTGAGAATGAGCCTGTGACTACTGTGGGCATACTGTAAATCTGGGCAGGCTTAGAGGTGGATGATGATCATGTGGTGAGGGGCGGGGTTGGTGGAGGACCCTCGAGGGATTCCAAGACCTTCAAGGGGAGAAACAACAGGTGGCAGCTAAGGACCTCTTTTCAGAGGAGGAGGAGAAGGGAAGGGGGTACATTCTAGCTTCATGAATCAAGGAAATGCTTGGGAAAAGGGGAGAAATGCAAAGTTTTATTGAGAAATAACACCCTGACAAGGAAGTAGTAAAGTATGTGATAAACTTGTTCAATGACAATGTAGCATTTCACTTCAAGAAAATGTTAAAAAACAGGCAAAAACACACATCATTGGATAGGTTTTTAGTGAGATGCCCTGCAAGCCTGAAGTGACTTGTAGTAAAGCAAAGACACAACAGAGAGAAAGAACCCCTGAAGAACAGCCACCTGACATTTTTATGGAAGGGGACTCCCTTTCTGAACAATAATATCTCTCCTTCCTTCCATCCCTCCTCTCCATAGTCAGTTATCGGTAGATCTCAAAATAAAGGTAAGGTGTAGTGTGTACAAAAATTCCAATTTTTACTGTACAATTCATTTCCTTTTTGTTAAGTGTTTACTTACATTTCATGTCTTTTTGTTTTTAAAGTATTTATTTATGGATTAAACAGTACATTAGGCATGCATTGTATGTAAGAAAGGTATAAATGGGGAGTCATTTGGGGGTCTGGAATGGATTAATTCAATTCACATTAGTTCTAATGGGAAAAAATGACTCCGTTTTCAAACAAATCGCTTCTTGAACTGCCTTCTGGAACGAATTAAGTTTGAGAACTGAGGTTCCACTCTAAACACTCAATGAGGAATCCACAGTGGTAATTGGATCAAAAGCCTCAGTTCTAACATTATAAATACTTGCTGTCCATTGTAAATATGAAATACAGTGTGAGTGAACTGATGAGGCTCCCTTTTCTTCACAGTTTTATTGACATACATTTTACATATCATAAAATTTTCACTTGTTTTAATGTACAGTTCAATGAACTACTGAAAATAACATCTTGAAGTTGTACCATTAAACTTTTAGAGAATAGCTTAACACAATATAATTATTTACAGGAAAAATAGAACAATGATTTAATTACACAAGTCAAATTTTCTTTCTCTGAAATAAAGACTGAAGCCATCCTGATGCATTTTATAACCTGGCACCATAGGTTCTTATTATCTGAGAGAGATTGAGGAGAATTCTAAATTGCTTTATCTACCAGTTAGATAAGCAACAGTTTATGATTTTACTTTCTGATTGGGGGCCTGCAATCCTGTTATTGTGTATTGTTTGTTGGGTGTAGAGCTATCTGTTCTAAATACCAAAAAAAAAAAAAAAACAAGACTAGGTTAAAATTTTATTATAAAACTAGGAAAGATAAAAAAATTCTTGCTTGGATGAGAATTATCTCACTAAAAATGATGATGGGTCAGGGTAAGGAAAGCCACCAATCAATTACAAACTAAGAGTTTATATAGATAATTTCAAAATAAAACGTAGGCTACCTATACTGTAGCAAAATGCTATATTAGAATTTGTGTGTGTGTGTGTGTGTGTGTGTGTGATCTTCTAAGGAAAGGTGAATAAACTAACTATTCTTGCATCAAAGTTAAATGGGAATGTGTAGAGGGTAGGATACAGCTAGTTCACTCTTTCTGGAATTTAAAACAAAAATATATATTGAATATTACATATTCAATTAATCTGAAGTTTCCATAAGGGTATGATTGAAATTCACTCTGAAGTTTGACATTGCATTTCCCCAAGACCCAAGGAAGTGTGATTTATTAAAATAAACACTGAGAAGAGCACCTCAAAAAATCAGAGCTAAGTATACCTATACATTCTCAATCTTTACAGTAGTATGACTGTGTTTCTTAAGAATAAAATAACTGATAGTCATAAGATTATAGGACATTATTTTATAAATTAAATAATTTACTTTATAGTATTTATTTATTTATTTATTTATTTATTTATTTATATCATCATCTGAGGATTTCTTTTTATTGCTTTTAGAAAAAGTGGAAGGGAGAGAGGAAGGAAGAGAGACAGAGAAACATCGATGTGAGAGAGAAACACTGATTGGTTGCCCCCAGTATGCATCCAGACCAGGGACTGACCTGCAATCTAAGAATGTGCCTTGACTGAGAATCAAACCTGCAACTCTTTGGCTAGAGGATGATGCCCTGCCAACTGAGCCATGCTAGCTAGAGCTATTTACTTCATAGTATATTTAAATTTTTTTTTACAAATTAATTACATGAATTATCACAGTTTGATGATTTTGTAGTAATAAAAATTTATTTTAGTTACTATAAAGTAATGGCATAGACATAGCTTTTCATAGACTCTAGTCTAATGGCATGCATTCATTTTCTATAAGGATATCTGCTTTGATTAGCAGACATTTGGTCCTATATAAAATGTCCATAGACATTGGTTCATGCTGACCCATCTACCTAACCCCATATACCATCATGAGCTAGGTTACTGAATCAAGACATGTTATTATTGGCAATACAACTACTAAAAAAGTATTGGAGTAATACAACATGATAGTATCATCTATGTACTAATCCTGCACATCAAAAGTGTAATAAACTTTATGGGTTATTTGAACCCATTTTTTAAACATGCATGTTTTTGATGACCAAATTTTAAGAACTTTTTGGTGCAGACCAAATGTCTCTCCATGGTTGTTTTGGACAAAACCAAATATTGTACAAGGCTTATATGTATTATAAAAAAATATGTTGAAGCTTAGTTCTTACTCTACTTATAAATTACTATATAAAGTGTTTTTATATTTCTATGCTAAAAATATAAATCATAATTATACTTGAACATATATTTAAAATGTTTCTGTTTTTCATTATCACTGCTTGAGTAGAGAGAGAAAAAACTGAATTTTATGTAGTCTACTGTATTTTCATCTAGTGTCTATTCAGCATCTTCAAGAGCTATATCTATGATTCAAAGAACTAAAACAAGTTCAAAGATTGTATTAATAATTTTAGAAAGACCTCCAAAATTACACATTGAATTAAATACCAATTTCTAAAATGCATGTTAAGAGGATTACAAATTATCTTGGCTATTCCATGCCCATCTACCAGCTTGATGATATGCTGGGAGTACTAACTCAACATAAAGTTAAACTCACAAATAAGATTTATGGCAACAATGTTTACAGTATTAGAGCCGCAGGAAAAAGCTATGCTTAAATTAAGGCCAGAGGGGTCAAGTGGAAACTTTATTGTCCCACTCTTTAGGAATTGTAAGTGGACTGTGCAGAACATCAAGGGAAAATGCAAGAACCTAAAACTAGCAACAGTGGCTCTCTGAAATCTCGGCCTTAATGAGTCAACGGAGAGATTAACAGAACTGAAGAGGAGAAAGAGTCCTGTAGAGCCAGTTTTACTGAGAGGAGCAGAGATCTTCTGTTGAAGGAATTGGGCTATCCTGGGGCTTCTTGGCAGGGAAAAGAAAAAAAAAAAACAGGACAATAAATATTCTCCCTTCTTATTCTTCAGGTCTTTGCCTGCTTGGAGTCCTCTTTGGCCACCCCCAGTGAGAAGCCAGAGAACACAAATGTCTGCTAATATAACCTCTACACACTGTCTCAGAGTAGGGAGTAGGGTAGGCAAGGATACGGGGTAGATCTGTAATGGCAAATGGAAAACACCTTATTTACTTACCTAGATAAAAGCCAGATGGTTCTTATTTAGACAAATTCTAAACTTCATGGGAGTATTTAAATTTTTTTAAATTATAGTTTGCATTTAATATTAGCCACATTAGTTTCAGCTGTACAGCATACTGGGTTGACAATAATATACTTTACAAAGTGTTTCCCCTATTATTTCCAGTACCCACCTTGCACCATACAATGTTACTACAATATTATTGACTGTATCCCCTATGCTATACTTTATAGCTTTGTGACTATTTCACAACCACCCACCTTTTGACTATTTTGTAACTAATGATTTGTTTGCATCTTAGTCCCTTCTCTTTTCATACTTAACCCCACCAACCCCCCCTCAACTCTGGTGACCATCAGTCTGATCTTTGCATCTATGAGTCTGTTTCTATCATGAAAGTATTTTAATGCAACAACAGAGTATTTAGTGAGTTAATGGGATATAAAAGTATGGTTCACAAATACATTTCTATTCTTATTCAATCACATTTAGGATATTATAGGAAAAAATTACAGAAGAAACTACTAACACATTAATGGCATGTTAGTAGTTTGAAAAAAATGCTTCAGCTAAGTATTTTTTTAAAGTTTGGAAGAATACTAGGTTAATAATTTTAGTGAACCCACCCATGAGAAGAGCATTAGCTAAATTATGAAAATATTAAATGTAAAATAAATCTGTTTATATTGCTAACTTTAAAAATAATTGACATTATCAGCAGGTTATAAAAATTAAAATAAGGTATATAAACACAATTTTACTTTAGGCAATGAATATACATGCTCAGTACTCAATATAGAATCACATTTACTTAACTTTTGTCATATTAAATAAAGTATTTTTCACACAATCCATTTAACTTTTAGAAACCATAGATTTTTGTTTTACATTACAAAGAGTAAAAGAAAATAGAATGTTTGTGCATTTTTGAGCTGTTTGCTAAGAA
The DNA here is from genome assembly GCA_004024845.1 of Tonatia bakeri. NCBI lineage: Eukaryota > Metazoa > Chordata > Mammalia > Chiroptera > Phyllostomidae > Tonatia > Tonatia bakeri. The sequence continues at coordinate 459,578 of PVIA01000198.1, forward strand.
CTAAAGAAACAGATGTTTGGATTCAGCATTAACACTTAGAATTGCTTATAATGGGAAACACTGGTGTCTGTTCTTAGCCTTGGTAAGCACATAACTTAATCTTCTAGCCACTCCTAGCTCTGTTGTGGCCCTGCAAACACAGCTACATCACTAGCTTATGAAAACATAAAAGTATTGACAAATTTTACTTAAAGTAAACCTTTTTATGATCATGTCAAGAATTTGTTTGGCGAGAATATGGATTTGTTTTCTCAGACAAATTTTGAGAACTCTGCTACCTGCTTCAAGAGCTAGCCATTAAATATAGGTTATGATGTGCAAACCACATCGTTTTTCGGCCAGAAATTCAGACATTATATAGTGTGTTAGTTAGAATTTGTATAAACTTATTTTGCCACTGTTTCAAGTATGCAGACTTTCACCTGTTTCTTTTTACACTTGGGTTCTTCAAATTGCACTACTACTACATGGTGGCTGCCCTTTCCTTTCTGACCCCTTCAGCATAAGAGGAAATTATTTGCATTTCGTCTACCAATGGGGAAATGAGTTCATTTATCCAGGAACTATGCTCTCAATTTCCAACAGAAAATCAATAACCAACCGTCTCCAGGTAAATTTAAAATAAATGAAAAATAAATTGAAAATAGAAAAAAATGGGTTTGCATCTGTTAAAGTAAAATTCAGTTTCTTGAATTTAACTTTTGTATTTTGCCATACAAGTTGAAGAATGGGCTTGCTGACTCCATTCTTATGTCCCGTTACCTTGTGTTTCAGCCCATTTGGACGTGCTGTACTCAAAAACATGGAGGACATTATGCTATCTTCAATGGTTAGCTTTCCCATACTGAACCCTGTCTCATACACACACATATTTTGTTAGTCTGTCTATGGGTTGTGGCACCAGGAGCAGCCCAGACTTCATTGCTAGAAAGAAGGTTATAGATGCTTCTACAATTGAGCAAGAATGACATCTGTACTTTGGGTGTCAGGCAAGAATGGAGGTTGAAGAAATTATATATCCATTAATTTAAAAATTACCTGTAATTATAGTAAATACAAAATTTAATAAAATCTAAATACAATTTAAGACTTCTAGGTTGTGGCATCTCTAGAGCTAATATGACATTTGAAAACTAGTTAGGCCTCCCTTGGGCCCCAATGTGTGTTTATGTGTTTTTATTATAGGTATTGAATTATTTAGAAGTGTAATTTTGGATTGAATATTGAAAATACACTGTCCTATTTTTTAATTTTTCTTCTTCATGTTCTTCTAAAAGTACAAGGGTGAACAATAGTGGATTTGCAGCTATGAGTATGTGAAACAGTTTATATTTGTAATGTTATTTATTAATTATTATATTGTTTTCTATACAAACAACTGTAAAACTAGTTTCTCACACCCTGTACACTAATCTTTCATTTGTCCACTCAATATTGATTTAAATACACATCTTCTGAATGGATTAAATTAAAAAGTTTAATTTTTACATGTGGAAAAGTTAGAGGTAAGATTAGGTTATACTTAAATTTCATCTTAAAAATTCAATGTAATGCTAACATTTGATATCATAATTAGATCATGACTCAAAAACCATTCAGACCTGGTGTTTTAACAACACTTAGGCTAAAATTTTCCAATTCAGGGCCATTGTCTGTTCAAACATTAAATATTTTTATTTTTTATTATCTTACAAGTATTAAGTAATTTTCACTAATAATTTTAAATTATAAGAACTCTTCAAATTCCTTCAACCTGATAAAATAATTAATTTTTTCTACATATATTTTTTATAAAAGATGATCCAATATTCATTTTATTATGGCTTTTAACTAAAATTTTAAATTTTTTATTTCAAAATCAGTGTCTAACAAATGAAACAAATAAGAACATATCCTCAAGGTTAAAATAAAACAGAAAATTACTTATAAAAGATACTAAACACACATTAAACACATTAACAGTTGTGTTCTGTACCTCTGGAGTAAGGGCAACAAATAATACATTTTAATAAATCACACATTATGTATAGTGAAAAATTGTGTAAGTAATGGAGGAATGAACCTGCTTCTATAGATAACATAGACTCATGCAATATTTCCAGAGCTCTTTCTCCCTTCTCATCATAAAAACCCAAGGCATTTCAGCCTTGAAGGTACACTAGATCTGTAATAGAAATTTTGCTTTCTATAGGTTTTTCCCCAGCAATGTTTGCTTTCATGATGTTACTCTCCAGATGTTGGAAAAAGCCAGTGACCAGGGTGAATGTGGGGGAACTGTCCCGATGAAGCATCGTCATCATAGAGCCTTAGGCAATGTGGTCATTGCTGCTCCTCTTCTTAGTGTGCGGCATTAGTGGTGGCTTTCTCAAGAGAAAACAATGCAGAATAAACAAGCAGACAGAATAAAAAGAGACTCATAGAAAGAGAGATCAGACAGTTGCCGCCGGGAGTGGGGGGAGTTTGGGGGCTGAGTTAAATATATACAGAGATCAAGAAGTACAAATTTGTGGTTACAAAACAGTCACAAGGATATAAAGTACATCGTAGGGAATGTAGTTAACAATATTGTAATAACTGTGTATGGTGCCCGGTGAGTACTTGAAATAATCAGGAGAACCCTTTGTGAAGTATTTTCTAACCACTATGCTATACACCTGAAACTAATATAAAATAATATTGAATGCAATCTGTGTTGAACTCTTTTAAAGAGAGAGAACTTGATCACTCCTTTCTAGTCTTTTCTGCTCTGTTGTTTAGTATTTGCACACGACAAGCATAAGTTAGTAGGGTACAGATAATTAACAATGATCACAATGATGGCAACAACAAAGAAATAAATCGTAGTTGAAAAACAATTAAATAATCGTTATCCGATAAAAAAGAAAGCCAACATCAAAGTCTTACAACAACAACAACAACAAATAAACAAATTTTCTCTTTGAGAAGGAAAAGTATAAATCAGAAATATGAGTATCCCTTTGAGGAGAGACTCAGCTCTAATGAAAGGAAAACTGTGAGTTAGTACTTTGTTTAGTATTAATTAGTGTTGATATTAGTACATTAGGTAGTATATATAAATTATATGTTATATGGGATGCATTAATTGATTATGTAATATAATATGTTAATTATGGTATATATTTATATAGCATATTGACCTAAATAAGCATTTTGCTTATTCAGGTCCTTCATTATAAGTCTATCCTGTGTGCTGATAACAAAAGTAAAATTAAACACTTTTTAACTCATAAAGATTATGAATGCTTGTTTAATCAGACATATAGAAGTTTTCCATGTTCTATTTATCATAAGCATCCAATTTTGGTTAATAGCTTTTTCTTCCCTTTACAAGTTTTTGTTAATAGCCTTTTCTTCCCTTTAATGTGAAGAGGTAAGTGTATCTGTGTTATCAAATTGTTTCACTATAAGGTCTTGTCTCTCTCCAACTGGAACGTATACCTTTATTCATTAAAAACATTTCCATAATTATGGAAGTATAAGCAATGATAATTTTTAAATTGGAATAAAGCAGATATAAGATAATTTGTGAGACCTGTTTTGTTTAATTAACCTGATATAAATTATTATTTAACTTAAACAGATATAACATTTTTGCAAGATTCTTTAAGAATTTTATTATTTTAAAAATATAGCAGATCTGAATCTCTCTACTGAAAAATATGTGTTATAATAAAAGTAAAAACCTTTAGCATTTAGGTAAAATAAAAGTGCTATAAACAATTTTGACAACATAATACAGAGCTTTGCCCATTCTTAAAGGGCACCATCCTTGCACTTTGCTGAACCTTCCTTGAGAATGCAGTGAGAAAGGGCCAGGGGCCACATGCATTCTCCATCCTTCACGGGTCAGTTTAATCTTGGGTCATGTGTCCTTTGCCACAGGATAGGATGGTGGGTTACATGTTTTACCACTTTGTTTTAAGGCAGGAGCTATGTTATCATTACTATTTTTGTATGTGTACCATCTATAAAACCATGCTTTGGTCATTAAAAGTATCTAATAAATATTCCAGTTATATTTTGTAAAGCAGGATTTTTTTTTTTTTAGTAATTAAATGATGATGACAAGCAGAGGTCATTAGGAAAGTTGAAGCTATTGAAACTCTTCTGTGATGGCTGAATTAATCCCTGAATTTATTTTATTTTATTTAAATATTTTATTTATTTATTTTTTAGAGAGCAGAGGAAGGGAAGGAGAAAGAGAGGAAAAGAAACATCAGTCTGCGGTTGCCTCTTTCATGCTCCCTTCTGGGGTTCTGGCCTGCAACCCAGGCATGTGCCCTGCATGGGAATCAAACCAGTGACCTTTTAGATCGCAAGCCCACGCTGAATCCACTGAGCTACACCAGCCAGGGCATAATCCCTGAAGTTATTTTAATTCGACACTTCCTGCAGTGAAGAAAAAGCAAACACCCTTGACTTTTCTTCCCTTTGTAGTGGAAATGATGCTTCAAACACTAAGGTATAATAATTATTTTGAATATGTTTCATACATCAATAAATCAAGGATTTATTTAGAAGTTGCTATTACAACTGATGTGTTGCATACATAGATTACTAATTCTTAAGTATGCATTTCTTTTATTATGGTGTTCTCGGGAATCATAGTGTTATGAATTATTGATATTTTTAGAATAGTATGTGTGCAATAAGCCTATGCTACTTGTTTTGGGGGAAGTTTTTGTTGGTCTCTGCTGAGGTATTTTTGTTCCTTCCTCAAGCCTTCTTTGCCTGGAATCTCCATGACAAGGAAGTAGCTCTGGTCCTTTTATGTCTGTCTCCAGGACACTCAAAAACAGGCTGAACACATATCAAATAGAGTTTAAATAGTTAATTATTGAAAGGGCAAAGTTCCCAATCATTATACTGCATGAAGACTGAAAATTAAGGCGATCTGTAACAACCCCACTGGAAACAAAGGAAAAACTTAACCTCACAATTTATGACTTTGAAGGATCATTAATTTGCATGCTTTCTAAAACTCAGTTTTTCTCAATCTTTTCAATACCTCACAGTGTGCTTCCTTCCCAAAGTAGGACTTTAAACCTTCTCTCTCTTTTCTAATCTACATACCTCCTTTCTTGGAGACCTTCAGTTCATTTGTGTCCCCTGAGAAGGAATCAGCTCCCAGTTCCCACTGTGTATCTGGCAGACTCTGGCTGCTTTCACACAGTGGCTGATGGGAGCTTCCCTCACTCCAGTGGATAGACTTCAAAATGGAAATGCACTTCATCTTCCCAGAATTCAGATATGTTCTGTTTTTCATTTTTTCAGAACTTAATTTTTGATGTAACTTAAAAGCTGTAAAAGAACAACTCTGCTCCTTTATCCTGAATTCAATAATTGATGATGTTTGGTTTTCAAGCACTTTAATACCTTACAAGTTCAATAAGGTTGGTAATCAAGCCAATTAGCAACCGCCTCCATTCAATTTCCTTTCAAAATTCCTCAAAATTCTACTAGTTTATCTCACAAAATCTGTTTCTCCAGATATTTACATTTTGTTCCATATTATATTAGATAACTGCAACATTGGTTTATTGCAGAATCCTTTAATATCAAAAATTATTTTCATTTTTCATACCATAAAGAAAATATTTTATTTATATGGTACCTTTTTCTTGAAATGAAAAATAATGGTAATATTCAAAACAGAGAAAATAAATATCTAAATCATGATTAAATACAGAACAAGAATCATCTTATAGAAGAGTGAAAGTAGGACATTAAATTAACTTAAATAGGAAACATGGCCCTTTGGTACATTGCTTCTTAATGTTCTTCCTTAATTTAGTGACATAAAAATGATACAGATTTAGAGTACTGTTATGAATAGAAAAAAGATGGTTATACCTTAGCATTGTTTTACTTTATATTTTTTAAAGATTTTATTTATTTATTTTTAGAGAGATGAGAAGAGGAGAAAAAGAGGGAGAGAAACATCAATGTGTGGTTGCTTCTTGCACAGCCTCTACTGGGGAACCTAGCCTGCAACCCAGGCATGTGCCTTGAGTGGGAATCAAACCAATGACTCTTTGGTTCACAGGCCCACCCTCAATCCAGTGAGTGACACCAGCCTAGTACCCTAATTATTTTATATTTTTCACTTTCTTATGTCATTTTTTAAGAAAAATATATCATTTTCAAGAAGTGCAATATGTCTCTTTAACCTCTTATAGAAGTACATTCTATAAATGTAACTCTTAATGAGTTAAATTTTACATGAGACAGTAAGTGTATCGATGTGAGATTATTGAAATATAGATTTTATATGTTTACCTCTTTATAAGAATCATGGTGTGCCTACTCTCGAATATTGACTTTGTATATTTTTATGTTTTGAATATTTGTAAGAATGACAGAAATGATGGAAATGTCCAAGGAGTTAATAAAATTGGGAGAATGTAATCCAAAGAATGCCAGGCTTGTTTGTGTTATAAATTTAATTGTCATCATACAACATAGTAAAAGAAGAAGTGACAAGGCATTACATGATCATTTAAGATAAAAAAATCTCGCCCTGGCTGCCGTAGCTCAGTGGATTGAGCGCAGGCTGTGAACCAAAGCATCGCAGGTTTGATTCCCAGTCAGGGCACATGCCTTGGATTGCAGGCCAGGTCCCCAGTGGGGGCCACATGAGAGGCAACCACACATTGATGTTTCTCTCTCTCTCTTTCTCCCTCCCTTACTGTCTCTAAAAATAAATAAAAAAATATTTTTAAAAAATCTCAACACATACTTTCAAAATGTCAAAGGAAGTATAATATCATGACACTTTTATAAGATAATATGTTCAAGAATATTAATTATATTTGGAAACTCTTCTACTAATGGAAAACTTCCATTTCATAATCTGCTCAGAAACAATGTCTGATAGAATGGTTGGCCTTTCCTAAAAAAATTAAGAAGCCTGATCCAAGTCCACTATAAAATGAACTCAGGGGCCCAAGGCAGCCACCTTCGTATGTTTTCCAGTCTGGAATGCAGCAACAAAAAGGACCATGCCCCAGTCTGTAAGCACTTTTCAAGCCTCAGCTTACATTACAAACTGGCAAAATCATGTCACCTGACAAGGCCCACAGTCAATGTCCAAGGTGTGGATGTAGGGGTGTAAACATCATTGGGTACATTTCCATTATAATTTTCCAGGTTCATCCATTATAACAATTTATAACGAGAGCCAGTAGAACTGTTTTTTACTATATGTCAGAGATTCTATGACGAGAATGCTTTCTTGTCCTTACAAAAAATATTTTTTAGCATTTCTAAATGCCCAGTATACTGATGTTTAACTCTGTAACTAAAAGTTTTATTACCTTGTCTAAAGTTAAACAGGTACATCTATTTACCTTCTCAAAACTTAAAATTTCACTAAACAAAATAATATCTTTTTGATCAAAGACACTAGTGCTATAAAAGAGTCTCTCAAACAAGTTTTTGACAGACGAGAAAAGGGGAACTTAAAAGTGGAGAGACAGTGCAGTTGGAGAAGACTGCAGAGCTGGGATGTGATCAGATGGCATGTTCTCTGTACAGGCTAGCCAAGTCATTCTTGTCTGAACATTCACATTAAAACTTACTGCTTTGCTTCCTGTTTTCCAGCCTATTAAAGTTGAGATTTAAGCACAACAAAAGCAATTAGAGATTCAGTTGATTTATTTGTTCCTGTAAAATTTGCTTTTTTAATAGATATAATACTGTGATGATACTGTGTCAGGGGTGTCAAACTCATTTTCACCAGGGGCCACATCAGACTCTCATTGCTTTCAAAGAGCCAAATGTCATTTTAGGACTGTATAAATGTAACTACTCTGTAACAGTTAAGCAAGAGCTCGGTGCTGCCGATGGGTAGAAACAAGGTGCCGGGCTGGATACAAGATAGAGGGCTGGATTTGGCCCGTGGACCTTGTGTTTGCCACCTGTGATTTATATCATCACCAAAAACTATACATATTAAGTTATAAAAATAATGCAGGTCTAAAAGTTGACTTAAAGTGGAACCCCATTAATTGTAAAGCTACTAATTCATAAATGTGTTGCATAAGCTTACAATTTAATTTTGGATTCTAAGGAGCTATACTGTGTACAGGGGTTTAATTGACTAAACCCTCATAAGAATACAGCATAGAAAGACTACATCAAACTAAACCACTTCTGCACAGCTAAAGAAAACATCAACAAAATGAAAAGGAAACCAACCATGTGGGAAAACATATTTGCCAATGATACCTCAGACAAGAGTTTGATCTCCAAAATATATAAGAAACTCATGTGACTCCATTCTAGGAAGACAAAAAGATCCAATTAAAAAATGGCCAAAAGACCTGAACAGACACTTCTCCAAGGAGGACACACAAAGAGCCCATAGGCACATGAAAAAATGCTCATCATTAGCCATCAGAGAAATGCAAATTAAAACCACAATGAGCTACCACTTCACACTGCTCAGAATGTTTATCATTAATAAATCAACAAACAACAAGTGCTGGGAAAGTCATGGAGAAAAGGCAACCCTAAGACATTGTTGGTAGGAATGCAGACTGGTGCAGCCACTGTGGAAAAGAGTATAGAATTTCCTCAAAAAACTAAAGATGGAACTGCTTTTTGATCCAGCAATCCCACTGCTGGGATTATGCCCTAAGAATCCTGAAACACCAATCCAAAAGAACCCATGAATCCCAATGTTCATAGCAGTATTATTGATGATAGGCAAGCACCGGAAACAGCCTAAGTGCCCAGCAGAAAATGACTGAACCAAAAAACTATGCCACATTTCCACAACGGAATACTATGCAGCAGAAAGAAAGCAGGAACTCATACCCTTCGAGACAGCATGGAGGGAACTGCAGAGTATTACACTATGTGAAATGAGCCAGGCGGTGAAAGATAAATATCATATGATCTCACCTCTAAGTGGTGGAACCTAATCAACAAAACAAACAAATGGGCAAAATAGAACCAGAGACTTTGAAATAAAGGACAAACTGACAGTGACCAGAGGTGAGTGGGGAGGAGGATAACAGAGGAAATAAGGGGGAGGTGTAAGAAAAGGCACAGACAACGAGGGGGAATTGCCCCAATGGGATGGGGGGCACTGGGTATGTGTGAGCAATGGGGAAAAGGTGGAACAACAGGAACTGAAGAAAATTTTAAATAATTAACAAAACAATAAAAAAGAAAATTAAAAAAAGATTATAGCATAGACAGAACAAAGCAATTTAACTCCCTGAAGTTTCCAAACTTCTCAGAAGAGTGTACGTTTTATATGTTAATTTAACAAAAATCAATGTGTATGTGTGTATAAACACACAGACACACATATACATGCACACACATATACAGAAACACACACACAAAGAAAGATATATTTAAATTAATTTCCCAGGAATCAGGGAATGTGAATGTTTTGATGGCCTTTATTTATCCAATGTGTAGCATAATGTGTAGACAGAGTAAGTCATTAATACACATGCATTGTGAGAAGAGATGCATCTTGAATAATAACAAAAAGAAAGATGTCCACTCTATTAAGAAAATGTTGAAAAGTATAAAAATGAAATAATTAAATTGAGATATCAAATTGCTGTAGATGATTTTTAAAATGAACTTGGCATCTGGTTGGATGCATCAGCTCATTTTTTATATGACTACTACAAAAACAGTCAATTTGCTGAGGCAGTTTGTAACAATTTATTATGGATTACAAAATAAATTATTTTTAAATGCTCTAGTGACATCCACTAGGATATCATAATGACCAGAACCTGATAGCTTGGAAAGTAAAATCAGATTACTTTAAGTTACCTTTTTTGATGCCTTATTCTTTCCCTTGCGATAATTAAAAGAAAGGGCTATTGGATATATATTAAATACAGTTCATGTGGGTGGGGCATGTAACTACTTCTAAAACTAAACTATTTTTTTTAATTTGTTATAGTCTGTCCTTGTTTATATAAAAGCAGAATATATGTATTCTTTTCTCCCATGAAGCTTCTTTACTGAGAGATGCAAATTAGATACATAATTAGTAATATTTCTTAAAAGAATATATTAATGACAATAAAGTTACTCAAGGGAACATAAACATGTGTTATTACTGTCTAAAGTGACTGGAGAATTTTGACAACTCAATAATAAACAAAATAAAATAAAAATAAATTAGTTTGTGTTAAAATATAAAAAGTACAGTGAGGTGAAAATTATATTCTTTGGAGCCTCATTCTTCCAATTCTAAAATAATTCTAGGTTTCAGATATTATGCATTAGTGCAAGACACTGTGGGGTTGGTACTCCTAAAAACTATGTGAAGATATGAGAAAAAGAATGGGTGAAATCTGTGGAAGAAAGAAGATTAATAGGTACGCTATAAAGTTGGATTCTTGATTTTTTTTTCTTAGATATGTAGGACAGGGAGTGATGTGTGGCAGTGACTGGGAAGAAAATCTAACAGCTAATTTTTAAACACCTTCTATATGAAATGAAAAATAAAATAGGCTGGAGATAAGTAAAAGATTATCAAGCTTAGGTATATCAAGGGAAGACAGAAATGAGATGGAAAGAGCTTAACCACTGAAGTCAGTCTAACAGATGTCCATATCAGGGTTTTGGAAATTATTAGCTTTGAGACCATGGGAAATTATATAGCTTCTCAGTGCCTCCATTTTCACATTGAATAAAAAATTAAAGGTTCAAATGTTATAACTAAGAAGTTGATGAAAATGCATTTCTCTCTGAGTGAACTGCAAAGTGAAATACGATGTGTGTGTTGTAATAAGAATTTTACTTTTCTAATGTACCAATTTTCTTCAAGATTAAAATTCATTTGACAGAATGGCCCACTTTAGAAGTCAGGTTTCTTTGATATTGAAATATGCAGACAGGATAACACATGTATTTTTTTTAAATTTATGTTGAAATAGTGCTTTGCAATATAGAAAATTGGGAGCTTTTTGAAGATATCACTGATTAGATGCTGCTGTTTTTACTTGGTTTTACTTTTCTCCTCAGAATTGTCATTTAAGAGTGATGTGACTCTAAGTATGTTTTGAAATCAGGTTGAGAATTTGATTTGTATTTCCATTATGAAATGAGAGATATTAATTTAATGGAATTGCATATGTCACATTAAATGTGTGAAAGCATATAGCTATGAATAAACAGGCTGTTATCACTAAATATTTATTCATATCTTCTTCCAGTGCTAAAAATTGTATGACTAAATATCTGATAATAAGAATTGGGTTAATATCTAAGTATTTTTTTCTAATGTAAGAATTTTACTATCATTTCTATAGAAAGTTTCCCTGAGCTTTTTAAATCACTTATATACTTGACTATATACAAGGAAATATTTCTACAAGAGCAAATCTGAGATAAAAATGTCACATCCTTATAAGAACAAAAGATTTAAATATATTCATAATATGCTTTCTCAATGTACTTTATCTTTCTTAGCTAGTTTATACATGCCATCATAAGGCTGGATCTTTAAGGATAATTATTTCAGATTCCTCTTTATATTATGTCCTTAGCTGTAACATTCATATTTGGGGCACCTAATATAGTTTTATCATTTTATTGTGCATATGATCTTTTTGCTAATTCAAGAATTTAAGGGATGTTATAATAAATGCTCACTGTAGCCCTGGCTGGTGTGGCTCAGTGGCTTGAGCACCAGCCTGCAAACCAAAAGTTCACTGGTTCAGTTCCCAGTCAGGACACATGCCTGGGTTGTGGGCCAGGTCCCCAGTAGAAGGCACATGAGAGGCAACCACACATTGATGTTTCTCTCCCTCCCTTCCTCTCTCTCTAAAAATAAATAAATAAATAAATATTTAAAAAAATAAATGTTCACTGTAAACTATAGAGAGAAAAAGCTACAATTTTGCCTATTCTTTGTGTCCATCACCTAACGACATGATAAAAACAGTAATTTTTCTCACTTTACCTTCCTAAACATTAACTTGGTATTCTATGTTGTAGTTGAACAAATGTGTATATAGTAGCTACCAAACACCAGATATTACCTTCACTTAGTAATGCATTTGGGTTAAATAAATGATAGATCCATAATATTTAATACTTCAAGTGATATAAATGTACATAAGTATATGCACACAAAGAAGCAAATATATTTAAACTTAATGAAGAAAAAACTTTATGCTCACAAATTTTATCACTTAGATGTGACGAATCAAGTTCTTGAAAAAAAACAAACTACCAAAACTCACACAAGGAGAAACAAATAACCTTAATTTTCCTATTCCTATTATATTATTTAAATTCATAATTAATGTAATCTACTATATCAACTGGCTAACAAAGAAAATCATTTCATCAAGACATTTAACATAAAAACACATTGACAAAATCCAACAACCTTTCATGATTTTTAAAATTTCAGTAAATTGGGAATAAAAAGGAGTGTTCCCAACCTGACTTTTAAAAAAACAAACAAATTACCATCACCCCTAAGTTTGGAACATGGCAAGGATGTCAGTTATCATTACTGCCAGTAAGCAGTGTAGTTCAAGAAGCACATTCTTATATAGAACAATAAGAGAAGAAAAAGAAATGAAAGGAACATATTGACTAGAAAGGAAGAAATGAAAACCATCTTTATTTGCATATGACACGAATGTCTATGTATAAAGTTCATATCATCTACTAAAAAATCTGAAATAATAAACATAGCATAATTGTAAAATAGAACTTTAAACAAAAACCAATCATTTTCTTATTATCATCAATAACAATGAAAATTTAAATTATAACACTTGTAATAATCACCTTAAAATAAATATTTATGTATAAACCTAATAAATTATATAGAAGTACTATATGCAGAAAAATTGCAGGAATTATGAAACACCTAAATTAAAGGAGAGATAGTCTGTGTTATAGGTAGGAAGACTGAATATTGTTAAGATATCAATTCTTCCAATTTGATCTATAGATTTTATGCGATCCCTATTAAAGTTCCATCAAGCTACATTGTAGATGTAAACAAATTACTTCTAAAATTTATAAGGAAAAGCAAAACCTTAGGACAGCCAATGTAACACTGAAGGCCAAAGTTGGAGTACCTGCAGTCACATTTCAAACTTACTAAAGCAAACGTAATCAAACAGTGTGATTTTGCAAAATAATAGACACAGAGAAACATGGAACTGAATAGAGAGTCCAGAAATACATCCACACAAATATAAAAGGTCAAAGACAATTCAACAGACAATGGAGACTGTCTTTTCAACAAAGTGTGCTGGAATAACTGAGTGTTCATCAGCAGAAAAAGTGCTTAACACACACAATATAACTTTAATAAAAATTAACTCCAAATGAATTTGGATCCATAAAATGGAATGATATTCAGCGATAAAAGACAATGAGCTATTAATGATTAAAACTAGAAATGAGCTGTTATTTCTGATACACTCAAAGACATGAATGACTTAAATTTGTATTTATAAGTGAAAAAACCCATGTAAAAAGGCTACACACTGTATGATTCCATTTATATGATAGTCTGGAAAAGGCAAAACTATAAATACACTGCACATACCAGTGGCTTCCAGGAGTCATCAACGTTGTCCTTGAATATGTGAAACAAAGATGATTTTTTTAAAGCAGCAAAACTATTTTATACAGGACTGTGAGTGTGGGTGTACACTATGCATTTGTCACAATCTATAAAACTTTACATCACAAATTTTTAGGAGTTTAGAGGACCTAATGATTGATTGAAAGAAGAATCTGACAAAACAATCCGTTTAACAAATGGATGAAACAACCTCACTGAAGGTATAGAGTGAAAAGGAATGTTACCTAAGTGACTTTGGAACTGAGTAGAATCTATAACACTAGAGGCATACAATTCTGATTGTACTGCTTGACATGTAAGTGCGGGTTCATAATTCTGAAATACTGTGCATATATACTGGAATTCAATGATTAAGTAAATGAGTAGCAGGAATTGGAAAGCAGGTTTCTCAGTTTTGGAATAAGAGGTTACATATAAGTGAGAGAGATGGCTATAATCAATAATATAGAATGATCCAGTTGAAAACGTATTTGAAATAGAGACATCACTATGTATGAATCTTTGTTCAATAAAGGTACAGGTGTTTACATATAGAAGTTTGCTGGTATAAAGGTTGGCATACAAACATATTCGCTTGCTCTGTTATCCAAGTGGACCTAGAAATACAAATACCTCAGGAGCAAGGAACATATCACATCTAGATCTTTGTGTCTGATATAATTTTTCAATAAAAAGACACAAGGATTTTATGAGGAATAGCTGATTCTATAAGTAGGGCAGGAAATATATGAGCTGATCCCAGAGTTTTAGTAGCAGAAAGTAAGAAACGACCCAAGACATATAAACAAACGAACTGAAATCAAAACTAAGCAGTAATGTGGATATGCGTTAGGCCCAGGCACCAAACAAAATAGCGTTGTAAATAAAGTAGTATTGGAGTCTGAACCAAAGTATGAAATAAATGAGTCCCTCTTCAAGTATATATAATTGAATAAATAAGTGGAGAATGGACAAATTATCCACGTGGTATTCCGAATATGTGATATCAATGTTCTGCACTTGAGAGACAGAGCCTAACTCTGTGCTCCTTAACAGTGGGCTGCCTAGAGTGACCTCCTTCCAAGGAGTAAAGTATGAGATTGGGGGATAGGAATGATTTGCAATGAAGACATATAACACATTTTCTTAGCCAGGTGATCAAGGTTAACAGCAGTAGTCATACATCATTTTGACAGTATATTACTTTGATTTCATGTCATGAGAGTGACACTATACCTCTGTGGTGATCTCCCCCAAAATGCATATAACTGGTCTAACAGTTATCAAGGAATGCATATAACTGGAAACAGTTATCAAGTTTCCATTTTATCAAGGGAAAAAATCAGACAAATACCAGTTGAGAGACATTTTACAAAATACTTGACCAGTAATCCTCAAGACTATCAAGGTCATTACAAGTCTGAGAAACTATTACAACCACGGTTAACCTATGGTGACTGAAATATGCTATAAAGTATGGGATCCTGGAACTGAAAAAAACATATTAGGTAAAACTAAGAAAACCAAAATAAAATGTGGACTTTAATTAATAAAAAGGTACTAATATTGGTTCATGAATTGTGGCAAAAATACAAGTAGTAATATTGAGTATTGAGAAACTGGGTGTGGAATACATGGGAATTTTTATACTTTCTTAGGAATTTAAAAAATTTGTTTTTTCAAATGTATTTCAATAATAAATTAATAATACAATAAGAGAGTCTATGAAAAAGGAGACATCAGTCCTAGGAATGAGAATAATGAATATCCCATTAGAAATATATTGATATACTAAAGTAAATAATTTTATCTATCTATCATCATCATCATTATCATCATCACCATCATCAATCACCTCTCCTTCTAGAAAGAGCACACACAAAAAGACCCAAGTTCAGAGTCCAAGTAACAACAAAAATACAAAATTCTGGAAGACAAAGACATAGCCAACTAATAAATTTAAATCCAGTGGAGTGACCAGGCTTATGTATACAGAAAATAGAAAATATATACACATAAAATTTCTTATCTTGCTAAAGGAGAAAATGTATACAGATTTATGAAGTTTTTGAATATTTTTATACAAAGATAAAAATTACTATTACAACAAGAATTCTTCAAATACCAATGATATAAAAAAAAAAGAAATGAGAACAGTTGGGAGAAACCTATGATATTAGTTATGTAGGTTGTATGTAAATATCATTGTAGAGGAAAAAGATTAAGTGAACCAAGAGGTGGAAACAGAAATTTGAAGATGAGATATGAAGGTGTATTAAATGCTTTAGATATTTCAGAAAGGTGAAAAGAAGAATCATTGGAGTGTTTTTAATTATGAATTTGCCAGTGAACTTCAAAAGAGCATAGTAGGAAAAGAGACCAGATTTCAGGTTGTTACGGTCATAAGGGAGTGAGGTGAAGAGCGGTATACTGTATCTCATGAGTAATGGGGTGAAGTTGCCTACCATCACTGTATTAGGGTCCTGGCACTGCCCCTTGTTAAATGTGTCTAAATGGATAAGCTCCATATATAAGCTTAGTTTATTCATGTGTAAAATAAATATTATCATAATATAATTCACCAAATTATTGTGAGCATTAAATGTTTGTAGCATATTTTTGACTAACTAATTCTTAGTGGCTAGCAGCTCTTTTATTATTAGCACATTTTTAAAAAATGTTCACAGAAGAAGAAAATTGAAGATTTGTTGATTGTCTCAGATAATTTTCAGTGACAGCATATTAGAATGGCAAATACCATATTCAGTGGATGATGGATTGCAGAAGGCATAAGGTAAGCAAATTATACTTAGAAATTGGAAGTTAAAGTTATAATAAGGGTGAAGGTATAGCTATGCATGCAGGAAGATGAATAGAAGGAACAATAGATGTAATTGGATTGAACAGTTCAGGACAGTTAAGGCCAGGATAGTATATAAATCATTAATGTGGATGCTTAAAAGGAGGTGAAAATTGACATAAGTTCAAAAGATTGATTGTTGGTAATACAGAGATCAACATTTTCAACTGTACAATAAAGTTTGTATTGTAGGAAGCTATTATGTTTGAAATCTTGATACTTCAGTAATTTACTGACATCAGAATCAATGAAGTTGAGATTCTTCCTTTTTTATATGGAAGTGCAATGACACCCTGGTGTGCAACCCAGAATTCCCATGTTAATTACCCTTGTCATTGCACTGTAGCATATAACAGTGTAGAAGTTGGAAAAAGAGTGGAGAGACCCTCAAAATTGAAGTCAAGATTAAATTTACTTAAATGTTTCACAACTGAAAGTCTCTACTACCTATAAGTTTATGATTTTTAAATTTTGTATAGGTTGTTTGAACACTCTTCTATTTCTTTAATCTTAAATAGAGGCAATAAAAACAATATACAATTAAACTCCTAACAAAGTTTAAGAAATTTTGGGATATTTGATAAGCCTGACTGCTATGAAGATACATTATACTAAGAAATATAAGGAACTTGAATAAAGGAATTAAGTGGCTTTCTAAAAATTTTTGCGAATTGGAATTATCAAACATTTAATTACATATGTATGTGTAAAAACTGTCTATAACACTGGGAATAAGAGAAAAATTATCAGTTTTCCATATTTTGGGTCATTATGACTATGCTTATATAGTATATCACTTTCGTGCTAAGACAAAGTTATAATGATAATGGAACTTAATGATAAGCAGGCATCTATTTGTAAATAATATGTACATATAGCATACTATATAGATGAATATACAATGTGCTATGTAAATACAATATGTAAATAATATTTAATTCCCTATAGAGTATTAATATTTACTTATATAGTATATATAGGTATATGTATGCATGTATGTGTGTTCACAATAAAGAAAATGGCTATTGTCCATCAGCAAATAAGCATGTTGGGTAAATTACAGGAAGGCTAATGGAATAGTTCTGAATGAAGCCAGGCATAACAATTGCAGAAGAGAAAACCAGTGCTGCAGCACAGGAGAGAACTTGCTTTCCCACCACAATCCTGGAATGTTTCAGGACTTGGACATATCAGATATGGCAGAGAACTGGAATGAGACATGAGTTGAAATAGAATGAATTAAAATGAATGAATTTGTTTTTTTCTTATACTGTGTTTGAAACACATAACTCAGAGAAAAAAAATCCTTACAAACTTTTCAAAAGGGCAAGGGATTAATATCAAAAATATATAAAGAACTCATACAACTCAACACTAAATAAAGAATCCAATTAAAAGTGGGCAGAGGACCTGAACAGGAACTTCTCCCAAGAAGACACACCAATATTCAATGGATAATGAAACAATGCTCAGGTTTACTAGCAGGTAAATGCAAATCAAAATTACAATGAGATAGCAACTCATACATGTTAGAGTGGCCATTACCAACAAGACGAGTGATAACGAGTGTTGGGGAGGTTGCGGAGAAAAAGGAGCACTCGTTCACAGCTGGTGGGCATGTAGACTGGTACAGCCACCATAGAAAACAGTATGGAGATTCCTCAAAATGTTAAGAATCCATTTACTGTATGACTGAACAATCTATCTTCTGTGTATCTACTCAAAAAATTGAAAACATTTATTTGGAAAGATATATGTCCCCTTATGTTCACTGCAGCATTAGTCACAGTGGCTGCAACATGGAAACAACCCAAGTGTCCTTTGATAGATGACTGGATAAGGATGACATGGTACATATACACTACAAATAATACTTAATGATAAGAGAAGATGAAATATTGCCATTTGGACAACAACATGAATGAGTATTGAGAGTACCATGCTAAGAGAAATAAGTCAAATATAAAAAGTTAAGTACCATATAAAATTTCACTCATATTAGTACATAAAACTGAAAGCAACAAATAAACAAGAAAAACAAGCAAGCAAAAACTCATAGACATAGCCAAGGGTATGATGATTACCAGAGGGATAGGGTAAGGGGTAAATGGTGATGAAAAATTCTTTGACTTTGGGTGGTGGGCACACAATTCAATATACAGATTGTGTATCATAGAAAAGTACACTTGAAACCCATATAAGCTTGTCAACTACCGTCACCCCAATATAATTTTTAAAAAAGAGCATCAGGAAACATCATTAGAGAGACTGAAAAAACAAATTACCCCAAAACATCAGAATAACATGAAAAACAGAAAACAGAATAACACAACAAAAATTACTGAAATTAAAAAAAAAGTTATTACAAGGTAAATCATGAAAACTAGCAAAGATACAATAATAATCATGAAAACAGAATAAAATAAAAGATAGAAAGTGATAGTTAAAAGATAATGCAATTAACCCAAATCTGGAACATTAAAATAACTAGTACCAAACATTGTACAAGGACTGAAAAGAAAAACACATTATAGAAACTCATCAGAATAAATACTAGGAGATCTCCCAAAACTGAAGAAAACAGGGCTCCACCTTGCAAGGGTTCCCTGAGGGTAGTCCTGGAAATGACATCAGACTCATCTTAACACATCAGTGTGAAATTTAATAACATCAAGAAAAAATAATCTGAATATCATTATGTAAACAATCTTATTACATATAAAAGAGTGATATATACCTCATTCTATTTCAAAAGCTAGTTTGGATGCTAGAATATGATAGGATAGAAAACATCTTCAAAATATTAAATAAAAAATTTAAATGAACACTGTATGCCTAAACTATTCAATTTGGTGAAGAGGCAAGAGAAATTTTCAAACACAGAGAGGTTTATAAAATTATTTTCTTACCTATCTTTTTTTATTATTTTTAGTTTTCAAGCAAACTGATGTTGCTTACTCACAATTTATTAACTTCTTTCAGACAGTTTGGGTTCTAAACCTAATATATTATGTTTGCATATATACATCAGCTTTTAAAATTCCCATTATAAAACAAAACTTATTGGAACTTAAAGGTATTTCTAAAGTCTTCTCTTTAAGATGGGAAAAAGCACATTCCTCCTAATCTTTTCTTCATATCGCTTGTTTTCCTCTTTGCCTCAAGATTTAAGCTCTACTATGTGTTTTGACACTGTATTTTCTCACTCTCCCTGTGTACATCTCTACCATTCAATCTTGCTGAAGTATTTCAAAAGATATTACTTTCAAATAGTCGCCTGGCTCTACTGTGATTCATATTTTGTTTTGAAGATCTCTATGATTATCACAGCTTTGAGTAATTAGTATGTAAATGGTTTAATGAATTTCATGTTATTCTAACTACACCTTAAGAGTCAAAAAGCTTCAGAGGAAACTTAGAAAATACCAAGAACAACAAGTTAATTTCACCAAGACAATAGAAGAGAGAGAGCCTAAATTTTTTTGCCCCATAAACATTTCCAGTTAAGGACAGCATTTGGTAAAAAAGCAATTTTAGATTATTTCCAGTATATCACTGTTTCACTCTTAAGTGTTGATAGAATACTTATTTGAGCACAATTAAAGGTTACAGTTTATAAATATATATAAGAAACATACACATACTAAACACAATATCTGAACATATTTCTGTGAAAGTAAACATTCAAAGTAATAAAAATAAATTATGGTATAACTATTGTTAATGATCAATATTCTTTATGCAAATTCTAAACATCTTCATATTGCTCAATGCCTGACTGAAGGCCAATGGCTGTGTTATTATACTAAATAAGAGAAGAACTGCAAGTTATTATAAGTATTAAAACGTTTGGTCTAGTACTTTTTGTAGTTTAAAAAATATCCCATAATGCTTCCAGTTTATGAGCACCACAGGCCACTTTTTGCTGTAATACTCCTCTTATTTCACCTTGTACCTGACATTATTTTCATTCAAGGTTATTTTTTCACCTTTATTCATTTCATTGTTGTAAATTAAATACTTTAAAAATTGCTCTTAACCTCATGTGGTTGTTATGGGCTGAATTATGTATCACTAACATTTGAATTTCCAAGTCTAAAACACCAGTACCTCTGGATTGACTATAATTGGTGGTAGGGCCCTTAGAGAATTAATTAAAGTGAAAAGATATCAGGTAAGTAGACTCTGTATGACTGGTATTCTTAAAAGAATAGGGATTAGCATATTGGGAATACCATGATGCAGAGAGAAGACGGTCATTTACAAGTCAAAGAGAGCATCTTTTAGAAGAAACCAACTCTGTGGACACCTTGACCTTGGACTTCTTCCCTCCAGAACTGTGAGGAAATACAGTTCTGTTGTTTAAGCCACCCAGTCCGTGGCATTTTGTTACGGCAGCCCTAGGAAAGTAATGCAATGGTGTAACAAAAGGAAGTGATGGACGTACCAAAAAAAGACTTACTAGTTTGGAGAAAAGAACCACCAGTTTTTTATTTTCATTTAGTATCTTAGTCTTGTGGTTGAAAATGACCTGCCCTGACCAAGTTTTCTCCCTGCCACCATTTTCCGGCTGTGTCACTGTGTGCAACAGCAGTTAGAACCTAACAGGATGCAAAATGCAGGTAACTCCTGGCAAGAACTAGTTTGTCAGCCCAAAGTGGTCTTGCATTTTAACCTTCTGGACAGGGATATGCTTCAAACTGTATTGCTAGGGAAAAAACAAGACAAAGTAAAACCCAGAAGTTGCTTTTTTTCTCTAGTATGCTTAGAATATCAGCAGCTTTTAAAAAATACATAAACATTTTCCAAAACATAATGATACTGAAAACTATTAGGCTGTAGGAGCATTCTAACGCCATTCTCAGGAGTGAGGCAAAGGTCTTGCTGAGGTGGTAAGGGATGAAAACCAGTTAAAAAACTGTCCCTAACAGAGGCAACAAGGTGAGCATTTGACATAAAAAAAAAGGGAGGAAAATGCAGATTCAAATGGCCACATCACCATAACATAATTATTAGTTATATATTTTTGAAATAAGCATTTAATAAAGGATAAGACTAAATATAAGTTATCTCTAATATTCCATTTCTACTCATTTACTTTATGTGTGAATTTTTACTTTTTCAAGCTTTCAAATATAAATGTATTCATAAATATTTCATAAATACAGCCAAATATTATGGATAAATCAGGATGGACTTATAAATAACTTCTATTTTTCCTATATATAGTTTCAATATTTCAGTAGCCACTTGAATACTCATAATATTAAGAAAATGTACTCTTTATAGTTACCTGGTTTATTTAGTACATTTCTAACTGGTGTACAGTTCAGTTGAAAATAATGTATATGAGTGTAGTTTACATGTATGTTTTAAAATCTAATATTTTTAGAAATCTGTATCACATTAAACAGTAAAAGTTCTTTACAAAAGGAGTTATAGGGATAATTTATATTGAAATTATTGTAGATGATAGTGTAACAAACAACTCTGAGACTTAATATACCAATGATACAAAGTTCAAGTCCATGTTAATAAAATAAGTAAATCAACTGCCTGATTTTGCATTTCTGTTCATTTTAGGAGTTAGCTATTGGCTTGCATTTTCTAAAGATCCTGATTTTTTGTTCAGTATTGTATAACAAATAATTTTTAGGTATGTCACACTCTATCCTGTATTATTTGATATGTATTTTATTTTCTTTGGTTATCAAATAATGACTAGATTGTAAGAAAGTCTGAGAAGCTATATAATGCATATCTTTATTCATGATTAAATTAGTGGTGCTTTTTTCCCCAAAAAAGTTTTAATGGGAACACAACTTAAAGTTTTTTCTGTGATAGAAAACTTCAAAGATCTAGTCACTTGTTAATACCAACCTTCCACACACCAGCGCAGTATTAAAACACAACCAAAATTTATTTTAATGTGGAATTTCAGCCCTGAGGCCTCTCTTTATAAAGAGGGATTTTTTAAACTTTTGTTTTTTTCAAAATTTTATTCTTTAATAAAAAGTAACACTTCAATTAATGGGTATAATATGAACTAATGGTAAGATCAAACACTGCTTTTAAAATTCAGGACTTACATATTGAATTTGATATTATCACATTTATTTCAATTTTTTGAAAGAGTGGGACAAACAAATGTTTTGGCATACAGTTTAAAAAAACTTTGCATTAGAAGAATATGGAGTCAGAAAGTATTCTTCTTTTGTCCTCAAAAGGAATTAGAAGTCAGCATGTTGCTATTGCTCCTTGACATGTAAAGACAAGATCTTTGTTTTATGTCCTTTGTGTCTCTGAATCCTGCAATGCCATCACAGCAGAGTGCACTGTACACCACTTTAAATGATAAGAGTTTCAATAGGCACTTTAGTGGAATTAAGAAAAATCTAACACTCTTCCACCGTGATGCCACATAGCTATCTTCATTCTAGGTTGTCACGTCAGTAAATTGTATTAAATAGGCCTGAGCTTGTCTCAGTGTGTTTCCAAAATAGCAAAACAAAACCAAGCAAGTACATACAATAGGATTTATCTTGTGTTGGCAGAATAAACCAAAACTGACAGTATGATAAATATAGCAACTTGCTAGAAACCAGATAATCAAAGGAATCTTGTCCCATAAAGCCTGTGGGTGTGTGTGTATGTGTGAGCTTGCGCGTGTGTGATATTCTATTTGTGTTTCTTTTCCTTAAATTTCTCTTGTTGGTTTAGTCTTCACTTCTCCCTTAAGTGACTTTATCAGGGTTATAACTCTCTTCTTCACCAAACATGTCTGCCAAGACTTTAAAGCGTGGTCCCCAGTCTGCCAGATAGTCGTAGTCCTGGTCAGCCTCCGTGGTGAGAGAGTCTATAGAGCTGAGGGAGTCTGCGACTGATCCATTTCCTTCGTAGGCATATGTTGCCAATGAGTCGTATGGTGGGGCAGTTGGGTCCACGTCATTTTCCTGTAGCCTTTGATTAATGAAATCCCTTATGTCTGTGTTATCTTCTACTGGTGGTCTCTGCCGAGGAAAACAGAAAGAGTCTGGTTTTATATCCCTGCGAATTTTGTTCTCTTCAATCACTTTTGGGTTTCTCAGAGCACCGATGTCAAAAGCCTGGGTGTCCTCCTCCCCACCTCCTTCATCGTCATAATGGATAACGTTGTCTCTGATGTCTTCTTTCGAGGTCATCAGGGTGTCTTTCTTCTTCTGCCTTCGCAGAGCAACGTACAGCACAACTATGGCTAGAAGAAGACAAAAATTGTAATTTGAGATTCTATCAGTTTACCTCACAAAAATAAAATCGAGCAGGGCTGACTGAGATTCTTTAATAACATCTTACTATTTTCAAAGTAAACATACTGTAATCAGTAAGAATCAGACCTAGGTTTACATTTTTTTGTTGTCTAAACTTCATTTGGAAATTGCAACTAACAAGAAATCATAGCCAAATTATTCACAAAACCAAACAATTATAGCAATATATTTAACATAAATTATATTTAAATATTTTACTGTCTGATAAAAGTGTTTTACCAAGTTATAAAAAAAATGTTCTAAGCATACAGAGAGCTGTATAACATTGATACTATAAAACATGAATGTTATAGCTCATAAGTAAGTTTGGATATTATTTACACCTGGATTTTCCAATTGTGTTGTTAATGTGTTTCTTATGAAAGAAAATCAAATCGTCATGTAACAATCGCTTTTAAAATCAATAAATAAGCAAGGAAGAAGAAAATACATAATATAAGGGCCTTAGTTTTATAAATCATATCAACTAAGAGCTCTAAATATTTACATTCTGTATCCTACCATGTTGAAACATTTCCCAAACCAAATGCCTAGTATTCCTATTACCTTCATTAGGCATGATTATACTCTGAAATAGTTTATTTATTCACTCTCATTATCGAATATCTTTGTTTCTAATTGACTCACAGCCATCATTAAACAGCGTTTCCTTCTGGGGGAAATAGGCACAGATGCAAACCATGAAGTCAGCACTCAGCTAGTCAGGCACCCCTCTCCTCCACAGCGGTGGTAACGGGTTGAAAGGTTAAGTGTGTTTGATTGACCACAGCAGAGCCTGAAAGTCTCAGTCCCAGGAACAGAAGTAGAGGACTGCGTGATGACGAAAACCCATTCACTCCCTCTCCCGCCAACATTAGAGTTTGATGAATTGAAAAGAGGGAAGAGATACAGCTAGCGCTCCCGCACAATAGGCCTTGAAGAGATGTTTATCATTCAGCACTCCTCCCAGGGTTTAGGCAGATTTCTGAACTAAAGAGGCTATTTGTTGTTTGTTTACCCAAGGAGTACAGGAAAGACTGCAAACCGCACAGAGAAGCTCTGCATGTAAAATAGCTTTAGAGTTGCCACTGTTGAGAGAGAGGCTAGATACATGGGTTTGAAGGCCGCCTAAAAGTCATCCGGGCACTGCTAGATTCTCATGCTTTCCCTCACCCCAGAAAGAATGGGAAAATGGCTAAGAATGAAGTGGAAGATATAAAGGAGTCTGAAACTGGTTAAGAAGGTCAAGCAATAGACATTTAAGCAGACCCCACATCAATGTTTACTGCTGTACACTAGCAAATTCACAATGCTAGATCAGTGCAGGTGCACTGCGGACAATCAGTAAGTACTTGGAAGAAAAAGTACCTGATGACAATGTATGAGAAGGTTGACCTGAGAAAGATTAATTGCTACATTATAACAGGGCCAGTGCCCAAAGGAAAACATCCAGAATATGCCAAGTCATGCTAGGTCAATATGCAAATACTCTAGAACTCGAAGACTTTTAAGAGAAAAGAGGAGTATGAGAGAAAAATGATAGTTTTGAATTTAAGCACCTAAGAGATCATATGCAATTTCAGATATAAGAACATTATTTTGAATCTGCCATTTTAAAGTTTATTTCATCAGCAAAAACAGAGGCCAGATATAATTTACTATAAATGATAAGTATATAAAAATACTTTGTTCTATACATCAAGTTTATTTGTGTGGAATTGATGACTTCATCATGTAAATTGGACTAGAATTTACCCTTGAAGCCAACATGAACCTATGACCAGCAATTTTTCTTCACAAAGTCTTATATCATGCCTTACTCCATGCTTTTACACCTTAGTATTATAAAGGGAGGTATCTACACTTGTCAGGATTTTTTTGGTTAAATAATAAACATGCATACATAAACTGATTCCATAGTGTCAAATCGTGTATCTGTTGCAATTTGAATGTAAAAGAATGACAAAAAAAAAAAACAAACAAACAGAAAATCTCTCTTTACTCTTGTGATTCTGGTAATGAATTAATAAGGGACATTAAATCGGTTGAGCAGAACTGATGACAGAGGGAAACCCCTAAAACAGGATGGGGTTTATTCTCATGGAGAGGTTACAGAATACATTTACTTCAATCCATTTCATTTGGTGTGCTTCTAGAAATGTAAATGTGGTCGGTGCTGTTCCAGCGGAAATGGTTAGAATTTTGATGTGAGGAGATGTGAGAAAAGTACAACAGAAGTTGCTTCTGGCTGGCAGTTTAAACAGAAAAAAATAGAGGTCTCTTTACTTTGTATATCTTTTTCTTTCCTCTTTATTCATTAAACTGATATTTGAGAACTTCTGCTCATCGGGTGTATTTTTTAAAGGTTGTATATAATAGCTCAAGGAGTAGTAATTACCAAGATACAAAATAAATGGAGAAACCATTGCGGTAAATAGAATATTTGTTATAGAAAATTTCATTGCAGCAAGTTCCACTAACTATATTACTTGGAAATCCCCTAGGGCTTGAGCAAACTTTTGCATTTCCGATGATGCTTAATGCTATATAACCATGAAGTATGAAATAGAAAATTAACTTTAATAAAAATATAATTCAATCTAAATCTTCCTTCTAAGCAAACACGGCATCTCAGTGAAGAAACATTGATTTACATTATACATTGAGGACACACAGTAGATAGAGAAAGAGATGATTAATATTGAAACTAACCTAAGAGTATAACAATGCACAGTAGGATTGCAATCAAAGCCCCAGTGCTGAGTCCTACAGGTAGAAAAATTGCTTCCACATTACAAGACACGATGGTACCATCAGAGTCACACCTACAAACTCGAATAGTCATTGTGTTCGTGCTGCTCTGAACAGGGTAGCTGCTGTCTTCTACAACAACAGGGAGGAAATACAACTCTTGCTGCCTCCGGCTGTATCCATTTCTTCTGGTTTCAATTCCAGCTGTGTTGTCTACAAGACATGACATTTATGATAAGATTGTTACTATGAACTTCATCTCAACATAGATGTCTGTTAAACAGTGGGAAGCTCTTCTTGAATCAGTGAAATACACCCATATTTTAATTCTTTTATCATGAAAGCTGCCAAAATATAATCAAAATATTCCTTAGGGAAATAAGAAACATTAATATTCTCTTGTATAATAATTAAAATGGCTATTTAGAAAGAATACAGAATGGTTTACAAAACAAGATATGCATTTACTTATTTTGTTTAACATCAAGATCCCACTGAGAAAAATAATTCAGTGGATATTTTCTTACATGTTAGCAGAACAAATTATTACAAGTATGAATTTGCAAATAAAATATTTTATCTTAGAACCTATTATTTAACTACAAAAAATATCAAATTACCCTTTCAGATTAAAACTTGATTTTCCTCCAAAACTCTGTCTATATATACACTTTAACTTTTGCACATTAGAGTAACATGGAAAAAAAATAAAATTGTTAATGCCATCAAGATTCATTAAAAATTTTAACATCATTATGAATTATAACACTTTGATTACAAAAGCATTTTTAGTTTTCCTAAGATCAACACTAGCAATATTTATTTGGAATAACCCAAAGAAATACAATAATTAATTTTATATAAATTCAATTAATATTTTTATAAGAAGTATCATTATTGCATACATTTTTTACTTATTTTATTTCTACACATGGATGTGAAATTTTTGTTTTCTAGAAAACTTAATTTTTTGTCTTTTAAACAACTTCTAAAATCATTTTTCTAAGAATAGAAAATTATTCTATTCTCAGAAAAATGTTAACATTTAGTTTACTATTGCCACATGTGATACTTTGGAATCATACTTAAAAAACTCATAAAAACATTACTTTTTAATAATATTTATTTGTCTATTTGTAGAAGCTACTCTCCGCAACTGAATATTAGGCAGTTTCTGTGTATTCATTTTAGGAGGAAGCACCAAGATGATAAAACTTGACATGATGAGATGGGGTTTGGTAGTACATAGAGGATATTTTTAAATTAAGAAACAAACTGTCAAGATACCAAAATGTCTATTGTGATACCTCCACTGAAAATTGGTGGCGTCAGGTGCTTGTGGGCGCAAGAACACGATGAGTCTGAGGCTATAATGTGTGTGTGGGGACTGTAGTTGTAGCTGGTAACTTTGCATGGTATGTACAATTTGCTGAAGGACTGAAGTATCAGTGCTATCACAAAACAAGAAGGAAAATGTGAAATAGTGAGGTAATAAAATGTTCCTACCCACTTAAAAAAGGGCTTACAATGGTAAATGTAACAAGGTAAAACAGAGAATATGGTAAGTGGCGTGTGAGTGGCACCTGTTCAGATCGTGAGACAACACTGTGCATGAGGTAACATGATCAGCTTCATGTTGTCACCGTTAATGAGATACAGGTTCTCCGGCAAGGCTGCAAGGGTGGGTAAGAGTCAATTCTTATGTTCCTTAATGATGCGATCATCAACCTAATAGCCTGTTAATAATCTGGAAGTCTAATTAGTCTTCTTCTCTACCATAATCACGTATAAAACCTAGAGGATCCAGTGTTAAGCCCTATTAATTCCTCCTCTACCCACTTACCTCTTTCCTTACACCCATTACTCTAAACTAAGAGTGTCTCAACTAATTTTTGCAATAGTATCAGAAGCAATTTATGTTTCTCTATATTCCAGTCTGTATCCAAATGGATCTTCCTAAATGCAAATCTGAACATGGTATACTCTTGATGAAACCTTCAAAGGCTCTGCAGGTCTTTGGATCTATGTTATAATCTCTTTAAATGGCTTAGGTAGAGGGTGATGGTGTCTGGTTTCCCTTAGACAGCTCTGTTGGAGTCCACCCTGTCTGGTCTCAGGAAGCTGTAACCCCCCGTGACTTACGTTGAGTGAGAGACCTTCAAACCAGGAGCCACTAAGGAGACAAAACGTATTTCCCTGGCGTGAACACTGCCTGTTCTGTGCCTGGCCTCCTATGCTTGATCAGTCAGCCAATGACGGGTAAGATTTCCCACGGAGGGGGGGATCACCTAAGACCGGCATGATCATGAGGAGGACTCAGGGAAGAGACTTGGGACTGTGAAATGAACAGCCCTGGATATCAACCCCTGCCTCCTCAGCTTTGTCAAAGCCTGAGTCCTTGTTCCTAGTTGTGAGAAATCCAAGTCTCCTCTGCCCAACTCAGGCCTGCGGAAATAACAGGGGCAGTGCAGTCCAGACCTGATTACCCCCGGGTGCGGACCCCCAAGGTAATCAGGCCTGGGACATAGAATATGCAAGATCTTGTGAGATCTGCTTGCTAGAAGATGTTATTAAATTAGAATATGAAGGCATAGGCAGGAAACAAAACTAGCTTTTAGGTCCTGTAGTCCTTTTAAGTGATAAAATCCCGAACTCTGCCCAGAATCCCAGCGGGATATCTACCAGCACCTTTGAAAGTTACCTGCTTTTTTTGATCTTTGCTTCCAGACTGGAATCCACAAACTGTGTCTGTATTCTTAATAAAAAGCCTTCTCAGGTGGGGGCTTGGCATGCTCTCCACTAGAGAAGATGGCCATGGTACTCTCCACTAGAGAGAGTGGCTGTTTCGTCCCTATTTCCCCACAGGACCCGGTTGTCTCTGTGTATGTTTTTCTTGTGTTTCGATGAGCCATCTGCAGTGTTCCGTGGTCACTGCAGGACAGTGGTCATATCAAAGCTCTATTTTATGTATGCTGCTCTAATTTGAAATTACTGATATCACTCACTTCTCTAGAAAGTGCTCCAGTTTTCATGATTATATATGTATTCTCTCTACTGCTTAGGCCTTTCAGATTTTGGACCCTGTTTCATTGATAGCTACCCCTCACATTTCATTACATGATGCAGAAAACCTTACTGAATATCCTTCTGGGACAAAATATGGGGATTCTTATTTCTTTTCCTTCAGTATTTTTAGCAGACTAAGTTTTCTCAGAACATCCTTTGACCTTTACCCATCACCATCATCATAATCATCATCACGATCATCACCATCATCATCATCATGTCATTGCAATCTGTTTTTTTTTTTAATTCCTATTTCTTTAGACTATGGAAACTTAGAGGAGATAAAATACTTAAAATCACAGAACAAATAAAGTCAGAACCACTAAGCAGTAGTTAGCCTTAATGTTTTCTAATTCAGTGTTGTTTTATTTTTTGAAGTGGTTGCAATGATAGCAGGTAAGACAGCATGACTGGTGGTGGGGGGGTAGCATCATGGTAGAATGTCAAGTGTGGATAGGATGGCACAGGGGTAGGAGAATATTCTTGAAGGTGAAATGTTTTGGCATTATGTCCAAGGATGTCCATACCTTATTTTATTTAATATAAATACTACAAGTTTGACATATAATTTAATGCATTAAGCATCTGCCATTTATGTAGACATTCAAATTACACAGCCTCTGTTTTAACTTGTGCTGTGCCATGTGTTATGCAAATAAAACAGTTATTAAAAAGTTATCAATTTGTATGTACAAGAAATGTGCATGTGGAACAAATGATTATGTAAAACAGAAAAAAGTTCTATTTCCCAGAGAGCCTTTTTTTTAACTTGACTCATGAAAGGACTATCCACATTATGAATGGAAGTAATTTGCCTCATTAGATACAGTGTGTACAGATCAACTATATTCTTTACTGTTACCTATAGAATATTTTAACTCTCAAAGATGGATTTCCATATTTTATGAATTTGAGTGCTTTTATGAAAATCATTGATTTCCACCTTTATGTCCTTGTACAATGTTGAATGAGAACAGGTACATTTTTATGGGGTTAAACTTACTTCTGAAGTCACGGACTGTGAAGTTGGGTTTGATGGCAGCTTCCGGGGACAACCTAAAGGAGAACTGCTGCCCAGCGGGGGAGAGGTCCCGGTCTGCCGCGCTGACTACCTGAATGATCTGAAACAAAATTCTGAGTCAGCGTCAGTTTCAAGGGGAACCTTCCATGCCAGGCTAATGGGTTTATTTAATGAAGCAGGCAGGTACACAGAAATGATAATTATTTACAGATAATTTTATAAATGAACATGGAAACATTTATAGCATATGGATTATCTGCAAATTGATATCTGCATAACTCCAAAGCTTAACACCATTGAATATTCTCACCAATATGCAAACTATAATTAAAATGTATTTGCTTGTATTTCAAAGTAAATGAAATAAGCGCTTTTTAACCTAAATATGAAAATGCTTATCATGACTAAATAGTGTTTCATAATATATGAGAATATTTTGTTGTACATATGACAATGATATTTCATTATATATATCACATTCCCCTCATCCATTAATCTATTGATGGACATTTAGGTTGCTTCTATGTCTTGGCTACTATAAATGATGCTGCAATAAAAATGGGGGTACAGTTATCTTTTCAAATTAGTGTTTGTTCTTTTTTGGGATAAATACCTAAAAGTGGAAGAGCTGGATCCATTAACTTTTTTTTTATTTTAAAATTGTATTTTTTATTTAATTTTGTATTTAAATTACAGTTTGCATTTATCCTTTTTGTACTGGTTTCAGGTACACAGCACAGTTGTTAGATGATCATATACTTTCCAAAGTGGCCCCCCTGACATTTCAGGTAAACAACACCTGGCACCAGGTATCAGTTATTATAATATTGTTGACAGCACACATTGTTTTTTGGCATAACAACTTCACACTAACTTAATAAACTACATATTATTCAGCCATCAAGTAAAAGAAATCTTGCCATTGTGACAACATGGATGCAGCCCTTGAGGGCATTATCCTAAGTGAGGTGACACAGACAGAGAAAGATAAATGCTGTGTGACTTCACTTACATGTGGAATCTAAAAACAAAACAAGACATCAATCAATCTCCTAGATGCAGAGAACAGATTGGTTGCTAGAAGCAGGGGTAAGGAATGGGCAAAGCGGGTGAAGGTGATTAAAATATACAAACTACCAGTTATAAAACAAGTCTGGGGATATGATGTATAGCATGGTGACCATAAGTGATAACACCGTATTGAATATTTGAAAGTTGGGGAGACTGTAGGACTTAAAAGTTCTCTTTATGAGAAAAAAAATAGCCCTGGTTGGTGTGACTTAATGGATTGAGTGCTGGACCCTTAAGCAAAGGGTTGCGGGTTTGATTCCTAGTCAGGGCACATGCCTGCGTTGCAGGCCAGGTGCCCATTAGGGGATACACAAAATGCAACTGCATACTGATGTCCCTCCCCCTCTCTTTCTCCCTCCCTTCCCCTCTCTAAAAAGAAATGAATGAAATCTTTAAAAAAAGAAAAATATCTGTATTATGTATGATGACAAATGTTAACTAGACTTATGATTGTATTGCAATATACACAAATACTGGATCATTATTTTGTACATCTGAAACTCATATAATGGTTTATGTCAATTATACCTCAATAAAAATGAAAACAAAGAGAAAATGCTTACTGGAAACAAAATCTGTAACTATTTAAAAGTCCTCGCATTAGCAAAGTTTCAGCACAGTTATGTTGTGAGAACGATTTTTTTATTGTCGTTCAGTTAAAGTTGTCCCACCTTTTTCCCCATTGCTCTCCCCTGCCCATCCCCCCACTCCCACAGTCAATCCCCCACATTGTCAATGCCCGTGAGTCCTCTATTCGTGTCCCTTGGCTTGTCCCTTCCCCTTCTTTCCCCCATTATCCCCCTCTCCCTGCCACTCTGGTCATCATCAGTCCGTTCCTTGTTTTACTTTCATAAATACATAAAGTGATGAGAGAGATACAAAGGATGTATATCTTTTTTTGTTGTTGTTATGTTTGTTTCCACTTAATGGGTAAATTTAGAAAAATTGTGTTTTCATTGAGTCTTTAAAAAAGTAAAAGTCTTCATTATGTTTCAAATTTTTTTCTGACTTGTTCCCTTTGTGTATATTATAGTTAAAATTCTGATAATTCAACAGGATGCTTTAAGAATTTGGAAATTAAAAATTACTTCTGAGCCCACATGTGAAACTGGTAATTTATTACATAAGTAAGCAAATCAGGATGGTTTTGAGGCATTTATTAATATATCCAATGGCTTTTGCATTCTGGAAATTTGTGTTACCATCACTACTTAAGCAATGATTGATGAGAAAGGAAAGCAAAGGGGAAGTAGACATTAAGTAAATAAAATGGGCAGCATGACCCTGCTTGCTTCACCAGGAAGCTACAGCTTTTCAAGCCTCACGGGACCACAGCATTATGCTCTGCCAAAGGGATTAACACTCTTCTTCTCCCCCTCTAGTGCTGGAGTGTTGGGGGCATGGGGAGGGGGTGCTGTACCAAGAGATCTGTCCATCTAACCAGGGGGTGTCAACCTATCCCAAACCCAAAAAACTTGGGAACTTAATTTGGTCATTTTGAAAAAGCACATGGTCCATACAAGCCCAAGCTAACGTAAATTCAGGGAAACAAAGAATCTCTCTCTCTATCTCTCTCTCTCTCTCCCCTCCCCCCACCTCACCTGAATAACACAGCATTGCAACAGACTGCAGCTGGAAACACAGCTAAGCTAGCCGCATGGAGACTGAGACCAGTTAGAAGCTGCCTACAGATTCCAGAGGCCTAAGCTTTAATACAAAACAGAAACCGTGGACAATAGCTTTTTTCTTGGTTTTGCTGAGAACAAAGGTGGACTTTTTCATGGCAAGATAGATAAAGATGCAACACTGGCAAGTATGGAGAGGAACCCCCTTAATTTTACATCATCAATAACCCATAATACAGAGCCCTACCCTCCTATGCAGGTCTTAGGAAATTTTTTGTAGCAACAGTGCAAGAACTCATTTCCTCCCAATAACAGAGGGAGCGGTGTGCTGGTCTAGTGATCATGCTCTTTGACTCTGTCTGAATTTGAGAGAGGAAGTCCTTAGATTCCAGACACCATACCCTGGTGGGAGGGGTAATTGATGCATCATATGATCTCAGATCGACGCCATTATATGTGTGCTTTAATCTACTACTTTTTGTCACAATTTTATGGTTAAAATGCAATCTTATGAGCGTGATCAACCTGTCCATACATCTGTGTGTGCATGCACACACATGCACGCAGACATAGACACATGGACTAAATGTCTTGTGCAGTATTAGCCATCTGTAATTTGACAAATGGGTCCTCCGGTTAGGATTTCAGTTCTCTGGCTCAGAGTGAATCAGTCTCACAAATCCATTTACCCTTTAGAATTGTCATAGGTTAGACTTTCATTATTCAACACCAAAGGTCATGGAATGTGGTGATTTAGTAAAAAAATCACCATATAGACCCTGTAACACTTCAACTTACCTTCACATAAACCCATATGCTCAGATCACTCACTATGCATCCTCTATAAAATGTCTCTAGTTATTTGATGACTGATACCTGTCAAGTTTTATTTTATTTTGCTTTTAACTACTTACAAGTAGCACAATCATTTACTTAATAAAGCTGTTTAATGTTAAGATATATTAACAAAATAACTTTACAACAAGAAAGCCCTTTAAATAACAAAGATACATGAAAATTGGGAAATAGACTGTCACTTACTGCAATTGTTCCTTGGGAGTTGTTGCCCTAAGGAGACCAACTCCCATATAAATCTGTACTGATTCAATATATACATCTTTATTTGTACACATGGCATCATCTTTCTCTCTTTCCTCTTTCTTATTTAGATACATACATACACATACATAAACATCAACTGTAGTCCAGAAAATACAAATTGCTCCTATGTGTAGTTCCTAGGTGAGGGACTGAATAGTTGGGGTCAAAATCAGAAAATGCTCACATATTACACTCTCTGAAAATTCAAGAGACATTTCAGGGTTATGCTTTCTGCACAAATGTGGCCCAACTGTACACAAATGCCCAATAGATAGGTATCAGCAAAAAGCCTCCAAGGCTTTTTCTCACAGATTTTTCCAAATATAAGAAAATGAAGATAATGTTAATAGTTTCTACTATTCCCAACTTTTAAAACTCTTTAATTTAATAGTCAAACATAGGTATCTTAAGTAGAATTTTATTCCCAAAAGGCTTTCATTTAGTGTGTTATGAAGTTCTAATTGATACAAAATAATTAATGCCCCTAATTACCTAAAAATAAAAGACTGATGTTTGGTGATGGGAGTAGAGGGCTGTTGAAAGTAGAAAATAGCCAAGTTGTGATAAACTTATAACTTCCCAACAAAACTAACTCAAGTTACATGTTTGTATAAACATTTATGCAGCTTCTACTCCTTTAGACACTAAAACAGACACTGGGCTCATCCTATGTAAATTGTGGGTACCTTTAAGCTGATAACAGGTTACACCTTGGTTTAAGTGCCTATTCACAATTAAAGATGCAGATTTGTCACTTGGGAAAATATGACCACACTAGTCATGCTGGAATAAAATTAAAACTGACCAATTACCAAAAGAAGGATTACAGCAGCGCAGTCCACTAGGAGCTTCTGTGCTAAAGGAATATTCTCTATCTGCACTGACGGAAATGGAAGCATTTTCACCACTTACAGCCATCAAGTGCTTGAAATAAGGAAAGTGTAATTCATTGAGTTTTTTAAATTCAATTTTAATTTAACAGCCCTATGGGTAATGGGCATCACATGATTAAAACCATGAGACAAATGACCTATGAAGCATAGAGGACATTCACATTGAAACAAATACTATAGATTAAAGAATTACTTTTTCCAATAAAGATGCTATTTCAATATTAAGATTTTATTGGGTAAGACAACTTTTCATATTTACTTACAGAGGTACTTATACTATTTAAAGTTGTTTGAAATATATAGCAAATGAAAACATATCAACATTTTTTTTTCTTTTAGAACATAGGCATACAGGTTTGTTTAATTATTTTTAATAAAACACTACTTATTTGCTTATATCTGATATATTTTATTTTATTTTATTTTATTCATTCATCCACTCACTTGTTCATTTATAAAGGGTGGAGAAAAAACTAGCTACCCACCACCACCCCACATAAATCCTAGGATGTTGACAATAACTTTCATGAACTCTGTGGCCTTCTGTCATGACATTGCTCCACTAAAAACTCTCCTAATAAGTTAGAACAATATTAACTTAATAAGAAAATATTTTTCTTATATTTTGAATAATCCAAATAATCTTCCCCAAGTCACCAGAGAAGGAGGCTTTACAGATTTCATGATCTTAAGTGATTTTCAGTACTTGTTCACAAAAGCATGTGAGCAAAGCAAAAACGCTATAGAAGGATACACTGCACAGTTGTTTGCTTATGGGTTTATATTCACAAGTTCTTTAAAAAGTTGACAGAGAAGGAAAGGCAAACATAGCAGAATCTGCAAAGCATGGACCTTTCAGTTACACAAAGAATGTTTACTAGATCATCATAACTTTATCCTCTGTGGCACTAGCTACACACATGTACACATGAACCACTAAATTTTAAGAGTTTACTAAAGTGTATGGCCTTAAAACCTAAAACACATGCATATAATCAGGCTTTATGTAGTCTTAATTAACAATATTAATAAGATACCTGTCCAGGTTTGGCATTTTCACACACAGATGTTTCATATGGCACAGCTATTTCTGGTGGAAATTCATTGACATCTAGGACATTAATCAATATGTTGACTTTGCTGGTTAATAATGTGTTACCTGTAAAAAACATAGAAAGAGAAAAGATGATTATAAAATTTGGTCAGTTACTATTTTTATTGAAAAATGGTATTACAATTTTTTAAAATCAACTTTTATTTGCAATTTGAATGACTTCTTTATGGGAAACTCTGAAGTGTTGTGTCAAATACAAATAAGAAAAAGATGAGTAAATGAGGTATCTGTGTTTTGCTATCAGAGCCCTAGTAGTGCACTGCACCTGTGTTTGTCCCTGAAACTCACCACCAAAGTAAGGTCAACCATTTAGCTGTTAGTTGATCACAAGTGTAGCCATCATACCAGGGTTAGCTCATAGAACCAATCACCAATAGTGATATTTTTCACTGGATAAATCATGTCTTTTTATGGTGTGTCTGTATAATTAAAACTGTATTGTCAGCTGATGTCTTGAAAGAAAACTTATAGGCAAGAAGTAGCAGGCAAGAAGTATTCTAAACCATTAAAAGCAAGGACCTACATCCAAGAACACTCTATCCAGCAAAACTATCATTTTGAATAGAAGGGCAGATAAAGCACTTCCCAGGTAAGGTCAAGTTAAAGGAGTTCATCATTAATAAGCCACTATTATATGGAATGTTAAAGGAACTTACCTAAGAAAAAGAAGAAGATCAAAACTATGAACAGTAAAATGACAACAAACAACTATCAACAACTGAATCTAAAATAAAAACAAGAACAAACTAAGAAAACAACTAGAACAGGAACAGAATCACAGAAATGGAGATCACATGGAGCATTATCAGTGGGGAGAGAAAGGGAGGAAAATAAAGGAAAAGATACAGGGAACAAGAAGCATAATTGGTAGGTACAAAATAGATAAGGGGAGGTTAAGCAAAGAATAACCTTGAAATGGAGAGGCCAAAGAACTTATATGTATGATCCATGGACATGAACTAAGGGGGGAATGCTGGAGGGAAGAGGATACTGGGTAGAGGGAATAAAGGGGAGGAAAAAAAATGGGACAACTGTAATAGCATAATCAATATAATATATCTTAAATTTTGGGGGGATAGAATCACCTATATATGTAAATAACTCTATCAAAAAGATTCTTCCTAGAAATAAATAAGTTACAAGGAGAGTGAAAGAGAGAGGACTTTTTTATAAATAAAAATTAAGGTAACAGATGTAAGGAAGTACAAGAGATAGAATATGGAAATTTCAGATACATGTTGAAATTACTTGCTAGTGACAAAAAGGAAGAAAGAATACATAAGCTTTTCATCCTGCAGCCCCCAAATCCCATTTCAAGTTTCAGCCCTTGTGTATGATGCACCACCTTCATTCATGTCCTTGTGGAAGACTAGAAATAATTAAACTAACACTGCTTACTAAATGTTTTTAATTTATTTATTATAAAATTTTACCTTATAACTTTTACAGATGGATAAGCTACCCCAAATCATTGGAAGCCCTTGCCCAGATTCAGACATCTAGGGGAATGGGGAGTTCAGATTAAAACCCGGGAGCATGGAAATGCTCATGGCATGTTCGTTCTACCATTTCCTCCCTATGACTGATTTATGCTAAACTCCTCATCGGCAGTACCACTGAAGATTCATAATATCAATGTTCCTTTAGATATCTATCTGGCTTCTTATAAAAAAAATCTATCTGGATTGTTACAAAGTTCTATCTGGATTCTTATAAAGAATTCCTTCAAAACCTTATCACATGACTGATTGTGACAACTTTACTATAACCTACAGTGCTAAAATTTATTTTAAACTAAAAGCTCTATGAGTAGTCAATAGTTGTGTAAGAATAAACATATTTATGTATGATATGGTAAAGTCCATTATTATGTACCAATACAAACACAGGTATCATAAAATGAGAATAAAAGCACATTTCACAATATGGGGTATGTTTTTACAAGAGGTATTTGTAATCTTGGAGAAGGATCCAAAAAAGTCTATTATTAAAAAATTAATATCAGTTACAGAGCATTTCACTTATTTGATAGAAAAGGTTTGGCTCAGTTTTTGTAAGTTATTTAATCTTTTTTCAATTTAGGTATTTTTTTCACATGAAATACATGATATTAACAGGCATTAATGCATGAGTGTGATGGAGTAAAGAGACAGTATTTTACAAAATGTTGGATCCGTTTTGGTAAATTATCACTCCTCATTACCAACTGCACTTTGTGGAGATCATTTAGCTCTGCTTGGTTATTGTTATTGATTACTCATACAGCATAAAATATAGATAAATTTCCACAATTTGTTTAAACTATGTTCTCTTTCTTAAACAAATCTGTTGTTATCAAAAACATCAGCAAAATGAATGTCAATAATGTGTAATGTTGACAATGTACCTATAGTTCAAAACCCACTAAATGGATGAACTCTGTGTTCACAACAACCATTATGGACACTCCTACCATCTTCATTAACGTGTGTGGAGCGCTGAGGAAAAGAAGAAGAATGTAACTTTTCCAAAAACCACAGTTAGCTTTTTAACCTAGTTGTTTTGGTTTCAAGTCAATGTTGTTAAATTCTATTATGCATTGCACATTTTAAAACACATAGGACAAGTATATATCTACTTAACAAAAATAGAAAACTAGTTCATATGTTAGGTTAGAGTTTAGTAAATTCATGTGACTTCAACTCCTATACAATGTAAAAATTTGTCTTTGCTTCCTATTGTACTTGGCACATAAGATATAAGTTCCAAGGCCATATGAAGAGTTGCTTCATTTTTTTAAAAATTTTTCCAGGATGACACTTTTTATTGTGAGCGTGGGATGTATTTAAAAGGGGCCCAGACTTCTCCCAGAATTTTATTTATAATGCAGACTTACCCTTAAAATGCATTAATATTTTACTACAATTAAAGCCAATTTTTACCCATAAGAAATTCTTTTGGTAGTTTTAAATTAGTTATTTCCTGCAATATAGTAATATGTCACAAAAACATAATCATTGTTGTAACACATTTTTAAGAAGTGTTTCCCAAAGGTATGCTTTTGGTATTTTAGCTAAGACAAATATTTGCTGTGCGAGATTTCCCTGTACTCTGTAGGATTTGTAGATTTACGGAAAATTAAATGTCACCAGTCATCACTGTGGCAGTCACAAAATAAATGCCACAACAAGAATAGAGGGGAAATCACAACAACAAAAATGACATATTCACATTGCCGAAAGTGAGGGGTGAGCTTATTGGCGTCGTTATTTCATTGTCTCTTCTGTTGCAGATGTGTGAAACTTTTCATAATTACAAGTTTAAAAATATAATCTTCACTTTTAATCCCTAGCTGGGGAAGAAGTATCATCTTTATTTTAGAACTACTGTACTGATGTTAGCATTAAATTCTTCACAATTTAATGTAATTAGAGTAATTGAATTTTTTCCATGTATGTATATAATTCACTAAATTATGTAAAAATATAGTGAAAGTTCTTTTTTGACTCATCTACAATAACCTTTATTTAGGAGAGCAATAATGAAGTCTATTTAAACTTGATTAAGCATGATCATTATTATCCAAGGTGTTGCCGTGTAGAAACTAGTTATCATGGAAAAATGAAAAAGCAAATCCCAATGTAAGGGTAGTAAATATCAAATAACCAAAATCTTACAAAATTAATTGCTGTGTTCCTAGTAGTCAAACCATTTAACTCCAATGATCGTTGATCCACATTGCTTATACTTAATGACCAGCTTATTTATGTTTGGAAGTTCATAAAAGATAATCCATAAATAATTCTATTCTTATCCCTTATGACTTCAAAAATGTCTTGTTAAATCTATTTCCCTTATGCCTTGGTGATATCTCAGTCACCCCCCATAGTTAGAATTAACCTTATTGTTCATATTTGACAGTACAGTTTAAACTAAGGGGAAAAAAAAGAGATGAAGCCCCAATTATCAAAACTAGGAATGAAGGAGGAGACATCACTTTTTATCAAAATGAATTAAAACGTTATAAAATAGTATTTATGTATTATGTCAAAAATGTAGTCAGCTCATCATAGGTAAACAGAAAAGAAATCATAGAAAAACACAAATGATCAAAACTGATCTCAAAAATAAATGGACAATCTTAATAGACCTAAAACAAATGAAACAATGAAGTTGTCATTAAAAATCTCTCCACCCAGGAAAACTCATGTTCACATGGTTTCACTGGGGAATTCTACCAACTGGCTAAAGACTGAGCAGTAAGGATGCTTCACACTCTTTCAGAAAATAGAGGGGAAACACTAACCAGCTCGTTCTGTGTACATGGATACCAACACCAGTCAAAAACATAAAAACACAACAGAATGAACTAATGCCACTATGAGCATAGGTACAAATATTTTAAACAAATATTAGCAAATAAACTTCAGAATAATATCATTGAACTAACAGGCCTTGGCATTCATCCTAAGGATGCAAGTTTAGTTTAATGTCCAAGAAAATTAATATGTAATACATTATATTAATATAAGAACAAATATCACATTGCTATCTCCATACACTCAGAAATAGCATTTAACAA
Source organism: Tonatia bakeri (assembly GCA_004024845.1). Classification (NCBI taxonomy): domain Eukaryota; kingdom Metazoa; phylum Chordata; class Mammalia; order Chiroptera; family Phyllostomidae; genus Tonatia; species Tonatia bakeri. The sequence continues at coordinate 500,527 of PVIA01000198.1, forward strand.
AATCTTACATTTACTTATTATTAAAACAGAAACAAAATCTCTGAACACATAATGAACTGTGAGCAACATTTTCAACTTGACATGGTCTATCAGAAACCTATAGCTAACATCATGCTCAGTGATTAAAGACAATGTTTTCTATCTAATATTAGGCACTAGGCAGGGATGTCTGTTCTTGCCACTATGGTCAGCATTGTACTTGGTAGTTTATCCAGTGCATTCAACTGAAAATAAAATTTAATAACAAATAAAAGTACCCAGACTGTAAAGAAAGAAATCTAGTTTTGTTCAAAAATAACGACGCTGTAGGTAGGAGATCCTAAAGAATTAAAGAAGCTAACAGATAGAATAAAGGAATTTGTCAAGGACATTGGTTAAGAGAACAATATAAAAAAGAGCAATTTCATATGCTAGCAAAGAATAAACTGGAAATAGAAGTCAGAAAAATAATTCAATTCACAATAGAATCAAATATAATAAAATATATAGGAATAAATTTAGCAAAATAAATGTATTATTTATAAACTGGAATTTACAATTCATTGTTCAGAGAAATAAAATGGGTTGCTGATGAAAAAGATTGAGAGTGGAAATATAAAATTGTATATTCACTCTGAAAAATAAGCAAGAACTATCTTTAAACATTATATATTAAATTATAACCCAACAATTTTAATCCTAGGTATCTACCCATGAGAGTAAAATAAATGTCCACACACACACAAAACATACATATATGTACACAGAAGTATTATGCATATAGTCTAAAACTAGAAACTGTTCAAAGGTCCATCTTTTGATGTGTGGATAAATATTATGTGGCATACAATAAAAATGTCCTCAACAACAAAAAGGGACGGAACACTGATACATGCTACCAAACCATGAATGAACAGTAACTATACCATGCTTCATTGATAAGAAAGAAAACACTGACATTATTCTTTCACTTGGACCTTGATTAGCTTGGGAAAGCATAGGGCCTTTGGGTTTCTGAAGTTTGGGAACTTTCAGAAGACTCCAGCTCCCAGCTCTCAGTTCTTCCAGACTTCCTGGAGCACATATTAACCTATTCTTATTATTTATTAATTAATTTCTTATCGTTGACACTATTACACATGTCCTCCTTTCTCCCTCCTTTTGCCTGCCCCCACCAAGTCCCCACCCCACCTCAGCCTTTGCCACATTGCTGTCTGTGTCCGTGGACTACGCATACGTCTGTGCATGCATTTCCTTTGACTTTAGATGGACACATTTAGAATCTCTGACCCAAAGAAATGCTATGATAATTTTTCATGCAGCAACAGATAGTTAATCCTGGTGATAACAAATATTAAAATATATGTTAAAAGGAAAGAAGGGTTCTCACTAAAGTTTGAGCTGGGACAGACCCTGCAAGGACAGATGGTGGAGGCCCTCGTGGGGAGAGCGGTGCCCTCCCAGTGGTCATGCAGGGACTTTGCCCTGGGAGCCTGTCACTAGGGGTCAAGCTTTGCTTACTAGGATAAAGTGTTCCAGGTCTTCAGAAACACCCAGTGAGGCTTCTGCTTCCACAGAAATCAGCTATTGCCACCCACAGCCTTCTGGCTACCTAGAGTGGAGCTGCCACAATTTGAAGTCACACGTCATCTTTTTCTGACCCACAGGGCTCTCAGCCCACCTACCTGCTGCTCTCTGTGGCTGTGTTTGGGGACTGAGCCAGGGCCTATGGGGCATAGAACATGGTGTGGAGAATTAAGTCAGCAAGACTGAGGAGGTGGGTGACTGTTCCTGGAAGTCCCTGCCTCCATCATCTCCAGATGGGAATCTGGAAACTCCCAGGAGTCTCAGCCCAAGTCAGACCCTGACCAGGAAGTCCATGGCCCCACTGCAAAGCCTAGATCTTGAGTGCGAGCAGGACTGTTGGGATGAATGATCTGACATCTGCATGGACAAGGAGGACAAGTCGGACAGTCTGGATGCATCTTAACCAACTGCACCCATGTCCAATGACTGGCTACCTGTGCACGTGGTAGAAGAGAACACAGAACTTCCCACTGGATGTCACACAGCTGGTCCTCAGTGTGGGGTCCATTCATGCCACATCATCTCCCATAGTTTTTGGGTGAGCAAGTAGACTGAGAAGAAGCAAGGCTTGGGCCAGTTGGATGAGATGCTGCCCTTTCAAGCCTGACTGCATATACCTGTACCAACTCCTGGCTAGAGACCCCAAACTCTGGCCCCACCTGACCTGAGAGTGTGCAGCTGGCCTTTGGGAGTAAGATGCTGGGCCCAAAAGTGTCCTTAGATGACACCCAGTCTGAGGAAAAGGTTCTTCATGGTCTGTGCCCTGGCCATGGCTGCATTCAGCACTCCTACTGGATCCTAACAATTCTTACCCCAGCACCCTGTACAGGGTCAATGTATGTGTAGGGAGTGAGGCTGCAGGGTAGGCCTTTTCCTTTGTTTGGTTTGGTGGGGCATGAAAACAGGAGCCCTCTCTCCATGGACTGTAACAGTGACACAGCTGGGAACAGGGGATGGGGTACAGGTGCCTCAGTAAGAGAGGGGCCTCATCCTCTTGCCGGTTAAAACCTCTTGGTTTTAACTTTACTCTTCTGTAGAAGGATTCTGAAAGAAAACCAATAAAGTACACCCGAGTCACTAAGAAAAAGATGGGAGGGGAAGACTGACATTGTTGGTTCCAGTTGGTGCTTTATTAGCTGAAATCATCTTGTTTCATTTATTCACATTCCTGGTACTTGATGCTGGAGGTTTCCTAGAGGTCTAGATGGAGATGTAGGCAGGGATACTCATGCATGGTCTCCTTACGTAGGCTGAGCTGCCTCACAGCATGATGGGCACAATTCCAGGGCACACATGTCAAGAGTAAGAGAAATCCAAACAGAAACTACTGTTTTTATGACCTAACACAGTCACGTATGAACACTTCTCTATGGTAGTCAGTGCAGTCAGCAGCCATTTCCTGATCCAAAGGAAGGGAAGATAGACCTCACTTCTGACAGAACAAGCATTGGCCTCATGGCCAGAAAAACTTGTGGGATGGGATAGATACAAAGGTGTGGTCAGCTTTGGAACCTGAATATAGAAATCTCTTTTAGAAATGGATGCACTAGTAGCTAGCACTGCATTTGATGAGTCCTAGAAAAAATAAACTTTACGTGTAAAAAGAATTTAGAATTTTTATAATCTTGTAGTTCTCATGTCAATCTCCTTGCTATTACAGGAGTACGTAAGGGACAATGAGAAGACACTGGCTTTACGCACATTTCTCTTAATGTAATATATTGGGACTCCATGTAAGGTTTTATTGACAAAGTTTCCTGATAATTACAGATTAAAAATAAAAGAAAATAAAATAAAAACAGCCCTAGCTGGTGTGGCTCAGTGAATTAAATACAGATCTGCGAACTAAAAATTCCCAGCCAGTGCACAAGCCTGGTTTGCAGGCCAGGTCCCCAGGAGGGGGCGTGTGATAGGCAACCTCATGATGTTTCCCACTCTATTTTTTTCCTTACCTTCCCCTCTCTCTAAAAATAAATAATTAGCTTTTAGAAAAGAATAAATAAATGAAACATTTATAGGTGCAAAACTTTGGCATAACCATGCCCTGTGATTTGTGTCAGAGCCAAGACTAGAACTGAAGTCCCGTCACTGTGCTTTCCACCTTCCTGCAACGGGCATCAGCTAACACAGAGCAAGAAGGCGCTGCCTGAGATCTGCCCGTGTCAATGGTGATGACTCACTTTCAACGAGTTGCACTTACTCTGAAATGTAGCCACTGTGATGCAAGGAAGCGAACTTCGCCCTTGAGAGTCAAGGTAGTGGATTTTTAAAATAAAATTTACACAGTAGATACTCAATAAATACTGACCAAACGATAGAATGTTTTCAAAAACCGATGAGAAGTATAATTGAAAATGTCTTGAGAACCATACAGTACCAACAATTTACTTTTATGTTTAAATATACTGAAGTTATTAGGGTTATTTATTTTAAAAATGACATCTTATTTTGAATAACTATAGGAGTTAAAATTCAATTTTGTAACTGTGGAGTAAATTACAACTACAATAACTTCAAGAATATAATCTTAGCCTTTTATGCCACAAAAACTGAATTACATTGCAAACTGAGCAAGACACAGTGAGTAAATAACACAAGCTCTCTTCGTCTTTCCTCTTTATATCCGTCTACTTTAAAATTACATGATAAACCATATCTAATAAGAACTCTGTTCAGCTACATTCTATGATCTATAACAGACTAAGTAATCCCTAACAAGGATTTAAATTATTCTTATGCACCCGTTCTAAAGTCAAATATTATGTTCTCTGCTATTGGTGACAAAAACTGATCTCCAAAGAAAAAGAGATCTTTAAAAATACCACCAATCTATTTTTTTTCAGTGAAAATAGTAGGGGAAGCCTATTATTGATTTTAAATATTTGCAACAACATAAAGCCTTAGATATTCTGAGTTCCTTGAGAGTAGGAACTTTATCATGTTTATCTTTAAACTTCCAGAGTTTAACACAACGCCTAGTAGATGCTTGCAAATTGAATACATCAATAAATAAATGTTTTCAAAAACAGAAGAAACAAAGGTGGATTAGATACAGCAGTGAGAATATCATGTGCAAAAAGAAAGCTGCATTTTAGCCTTTACCCTCCCCCTTTTCCTGTGTTCCTCATCAAATTAGTTCACCAAAACACCTCTCCCACATGTCCCTCTATTCACTTTCACCCACTAGCATCTTGTTTGCGCTCATATCTTCACACCTGTCCCTTTTCCTGCCTTTCAATGACTTAGGTACACGTCATTGTCTCTCTTTTTAGTTTCCATACTCACACACTCACTATAATCTATGTTAATTGATCCTAAATGTATTTATCAAATCTAAACCCACTCCCGATTTCTTCACCAGGAACCACACAGATTACAGGACTACTTGGATAGGCAACAAGAATATCAAATTCAACCTGTTCAAAACTCAACTCACAGTCTTGGTGCAATACATGTCTTCTATTTTTGCAGTTTCTACAGTAGTTTATGGTGTTGTTATCTTCCCTGCTGTCTGTCTGGAAATCTAACCACTAATGATGATTCCTCATTCACCCCATTCCCACATCCAATTGATATCGATTCTTATAATTTTATCTCTTAACTTTCTCTAAATGTCTCCATTTCTTTTTATCCTCCCTGTTATGAGTTCATGCCATCCAAGGTTTTTTTTCTTAAATTTCTACAAAATCTTTCTATTTTTCTACCATCCTCCAATCCTTCTTTCCTCCAATTCTTTCACCACTTTGCAACCAGAATGCATTTTCAGAAACACCAGTCACATCAAGTTCTGTCTTTGATTATCTCTTTAGTATTTCCTTAATTACTTCAGGTTCAAATGAAAACATCAGGACACTCTGGGAAAGAAAGGAAACAAATTTTTCATATTTCTTATTTGTATTCTCTTTCTTAGTGGGGAGGAATGACCTAGGAGAGATAAATATAGAGAAAGAACAGACACAGAAATACAGAAATACAATGAGATGTAGAATTTTATATTTTAACCACTCTCATTCTTTCATTCTTTCCCCTACATTACATTAGTTTATACTTCTTTCAGTATTTTATGCTTTCTTCCCCTTCTAGAGATTGCTATATTCCATTTCTGTCACTTAGCATACCTTTTTAACATTCTTTCACTCTTTCATTCCATTTTTTTTAATTTTTAATTTAGATGCTGTGTTCTTCTGAAGGATTTCCCTTGTACGTTTCTATATGAACCCATAATGGCCTTATTTGGTTTTTTTTTTTTTACATATTAACATTGTACCTTGGTATCCTTATTGACAATTGACTTCATTTGATGCCCATTAGACTGTAAGCACATCGGAAGAACATTTCTATTCTTTGTAAACTTTATGCCCTGAACTCAAAGGATGGTGTTTACTATGTAATGAGAAATAAATGAATAAGTGGTAAAACATCGCTGATACATTTATGTTAATGATGAATACAGATTTCTTGAAAAATAAATAAATGTCATGACATATTATTAAGACATAACATTATCTTTTTTCACAGTAGTGCAAAGTTATTCACAATTGACTCATAAATGCACACATATTCTCATGTCCCAGAGTATGACAGACCAAGGGCATCAAAGACATACATGGCAAAGTCCTTGATATTAAGAATTCATACTTCAGAAGATTATTATCTCCAGATCATCTATTTTACTCATAGATGGAGTAAAATATAGTGCGTGAAATCAGGAAAATAATATTTTCCATGTAAAAATGTTGCCCACTTTTGCATTCCATTTTTGGCATGGGATGATGTTAAAAGGAATTTACTGCATATATCCATATTTTTTTAATACAAATTTCAACCTTCAGGTGAAAAGCTCATCATGTAGGTTAATTTCCTGAGGAAATTGGATAGTAATTAAGAAAAAATAAGACTAGAATTACTGTTGTGTACATGATTCAGATGGAGCAATTATACTGATTTAAAGGAATGCTAGCAGCTTGACTATGGCAGTATACCATAGCAGTTGAAAGTATAAAATGAAATATAAAGCATTACAACATAAATTTGAATCCCATTGTATTTACACAGCATTTAGTAGTGAGGAAAAATGGTATTATTTCTAAATTAAGTTTATGATTATGGTGGTGTTAATGATTATTATTTCCATGTGAATGACACAGTGCAAGACTTTATGAAATGGTATGAACCTTTATAATTATATAAATTATGTAAATGAAGTGATTCTCTCTTCAAAGTATTAGTTTACAGTACTACTGAAAATGTTGCCAATAGTAATATAAATCAAACTTACCTTTCCTTGAAGATACAAGATAGTTTTATATAGTTACTTCAGAGGAAAAAGCAAGAAATTACAGAATAATAGATAAACTACCTAAACTCATACATGTAAAGCAAGGCGTCCATGAAAAATAAGAGACAATTATTTGAGCAATAGAAGGAAGAAAATAACTTCAACCTAGTATTGAAACCAATGGTTATATTTAGTTCTCAACGGTCAACTATACTCTGAGTAAGTGTGACTATTCATGATGACTGATTCTACTGTTTTGCTTTCCGCAATCCATGCTCATCTTTGTGGCACTAGAGAATTTGGCATGTTGGTTCCAAAATTGGTGCCTATCAGAATGAGGTAAGGAACTTGTTTGAAATGAAGATTTCTTAGCAGCATCCCCTGAAATTCTGATTTGGTATGTCTTGAATGAAGTCCCAGAATCTGTCCTTTAAAAACTGTCCTGGGTTATTCTTATGCAGGTGAGCATGGCTGAGAAGTTGAAGAACAGTTTAGAGAAGAGGGGGCCAATTCAAGCATTCTTATTCTCAGTTAAAGTGCATAGGGATTATGATAACTTTTTGAGAAAAAATAAACTAGCCAAATGAGGGAGGAATGTGTGCTGCTTAAACACCTCAAAGAATCTAGACTCACGCATGTTTCTTTATCCTGGTGAGGTTAACCACAGTCATCTAGACAGATACAATGTAAGCTAGCCAGCACTAGCTTAAAGGAATGCAGGTCCAAGAGCTAACTACCTTCCAAATCCACAATTAGGAGAACTGATATATCTCTTTGGATATCATGTTAAGCTAGGGACACATATTTAAAACAGCAAAAATAAAGATAGGCTCATAAAAAAAGAAGGGGGGAAGAGTTTTCAGGAACAACTATAAAGGACACATGGACAAAACTGAGGGGGGTGTGGAAGCAAGTGATGGAGGTGGGAATGGCTGAGGGGAGAAGAAGTGGAGGGTAAATGCAGACAACTGTACTTGAACAACAATAAAATAATTTTTAAAAGGATAGGATGAAAACTTTTGCAAATTCTCACTGAGGCATTTAAGTCTTTGATAAAGCCTCAGATATTTTTTTTTACTTTCTTAAATTGAAATATAATTCACATGTAACATTATATGAATTTCAGATATGCAACATAATGATTTAATATCTGTAGATGTTATGAAGTGGATACCAAAGATGAGGGATGGGAGAAATGTGTAAAAGTGGTCAAAAAGTACAAAATTCCAGTAATAAATAAGTAAGTCCTAGGATGTAATATATGACCTAACTATATTTAATAACATATCATGTATACTTAAAAGTTGCTAAAAGAGCAGATATTAAAAGTCATTTCAAGAAAAAAATTGTAACATAGTTACAACTGATGGATATTAACTAGACTTATTGTGGTGATCATTTTGCAATATGTACAAATATTGAATCATTACATTGTGCATCTGCAACTAATATTATATGTAACATGTACCTCAACAATAAATAACTAGTAAGTGTGTCATATATTTGCAAGTTGCTAAGAGTGTAGATCTCGGGCTTCCTTTTATCTGCTCTCCGCATCAACTTGGATACCTCCATGTCATTACTTAAGATGCCTCTTTAACCCAGAATATCCTCCTTTTTGCTCTTACAATTTCTTTTCCATCTTTCAACAACAACACCCTATAACAGTTCCCCTGTGACCTAGGCCTTGCCTCCAAAAATTATTGTAATTATTTTCTCTCTTACTGCATTTTATGTTTTCATTGTTTAATTAATGAATTCAGTCAGACTGTTATGTTTCTCATAGTGTTTTGTGGCCAGGTGATATGGACTCTAACCACTCTGTAAGTTTAGTTAGAGTGACTTGTCAAGTTGCCAAGAGCTAATACGCTAGGCCACCTTCTGAAATGGCTCCCAACAATCCCCACTTCTTGATGAACACACAAGTTACCTCCCTGTAACTCTGTGCCCTTAAGTGTGGTCTGGATCTAGTGGCTTGCAACTACTGAATAAAATGGCAAAAGTGATACCAGTGATGTCAGAAATGACATATCATCACTTTTTTTCAGAGGAGCAAGACTATATTTAAACCAGCAAAATCCCATGTTGCCATCAACTCCTCCTTCTTCCATGTCCCTCTGCAGATCTGGCTGAGAAGGCCACAGCCCAAGGATGGGCATGGGTAGTGAAGTCTTCAATGTTTTTGTTTTTTTTCCTGCTAGGCTCATTGATGACCTGGTTGAGCCTGTCCTCATCCACCTCCATGCTCACACTGTGAAGGATCTTCTGGATGTCATGGGCACTGGGAAGGCATGGCCCCCCAGACATAATCAGCAGGTAGGAAGAGATGCAGTGTAGGTACACAAAATCTTTCAATATGCAGAGAAATTATCAAAAAGGATCCTATACAATGAAATCATTAGGAACTCTTATAGCTTGAGACTGATCTGGTACTAAATTACACACACACACACACACACACACACAAACACACACACAAAATATTCCTCAAACATAGTAATTAGTAGGTCAATTCACTGATGTTAGACTTATTCTACAATGAGTGGAAACAATCCATTGTCACTCAGATAATTACATAACAGAAAAGAATGCTCTCTGGTATCATCAGTTTATATTATAATAAAAAATATATCCTAGGGTTTTAATGTAGTTATTTTTAGTTATTTTCCCTAAAGATATTTGTTATAGTGACCTCCCAAAAAAGAAAGAAAAAATATGTACATGTTGAAAATTTATTTTTTCATTTATTTTATTAATATGCCACTAGAGTTGTCCCAGTTGTTTCCCCATTTGCCCCCCTCCACCCGGCATCTCCCTTCACTCTAGTAATCCCCTCCTTTAGTTCATGTCCATGTAAGTTACTTGGGTTCTCCATTTCCTATGCTATTCTTAACATTCCCATGTCTATTTTGTACCCACCAGTTATGCTTCTTAATCCCTGCACCTTTCTCCTCATTCTCCTCTTTCTCTCTCCCAGCTGATAACCCTCCAAAGATCTCCATATTTGTGATTCTGTTCCTGTTCTGGTTGTTTCTGATAGTTTGAATGAAGTGAATTTTTGGAGCTTCTGTCTCTTTAAAAAGTTTCAAGATTAATATAATAAAACAACAAAGAAGCAATGCATAAAAAGTTATTAGAAGTCTAATAAAATTATTTGGATGTCCAACTAGAGCAATACTGATTAATGACTGATTTTAACTAATTGGAAGTTGTTTAATCATTGTCCCATTTCATTTTGCCTGAGAGTTTTTAGGGGAGTCAGGGCCAAAGGGACACTAGTGCAATCTGCAGCAAGGTGCACTTTCACAACTTTGTTCTTCTTTGCAGGGCTACTACACACTATTGATTTCTCTGCCATTCAGCATGGTGACAGTTTTATACTCAGCTGGCCAGTTTAATCCATGAAGGTAGCATTACGCATTAGAATATGAATAAAGTTTACTTTTAAACTTTGTGAGTTCAAGAAAAATAAAGCCCATGATAAGCTGTTCTTATTGCAGAATGTTTACCAGGAGAACTGTATTTGGCCTCTTTATTTTTCACAGAGATATATTGCATTTACCCCAGCAGACTTCCTAAGGGCTGAAATAGGCTAGCAGGAGGTAGATATTTTAGAAATATTAGCTTGCCATCACTCATATGTTGTATATACATAGATCATGTGTCGAAGTTACAGTTCGGCACATGCCCCAGTAGGGCCAGCATAACTTATGAGACTCCATACACTAGAGTTTCCTAATTTTCACTTGAGTAATACTATAGTCAGCAGGGTAGTGTGGCAGAGTCAGCATGTGCCCTAATTACACTGATATTTTTTAAAATAGCATTCCCTTAGTTTGAAAAAATGTAAGTTTTGAAGGATCTATGACACTTGCTTCCACTGTTAAGAGTCCATAACCTCCTTCCATTTTCCAAATGGTTGAAGATCAAGATACTGAGAGTTGGCGCCAGACCTGCTACTGCAAGTATCCTCACAGTGTGATGATGGTCTGGGTGGTCTGGAGAGCCACTGGGGAGGAAAAGGCCATTCGGAGATACAATACGGGTAGTCCAAGCACTATCTGCAGACTCTCAACTTATGGTACAGAGCCTACTCCCCCTACTTCAAAAAACATGCACAAGTGTTGTGTCTGCATTTATACAGAGGTTTCATTTAGATCAGACAGTATTCTAATTGATCATCTATGGGCAATATCTCTTTAAAGAATAGAAGTTATTTGAGGAGACTGCCTCTGGTCACTTGTCACTTACTATGTCTAAGCCATTAGACTGAGTGTGACATGGTTCACAGAGGTCCTATGCTTTATAACTTAGACAACTCATTTTCCCTATATTACCAAACATCGTAGGAAACTCAAGCTAATTTTCTACAGGCAGCATGGTAAACTCTCCCCAAAATTCTGGGTGAATGAAAGAATAGAAAGATAGCTTAAAAGGAATGCTGAATAACATATGTAACTGTAATGGGATGTAGTATTGGAGGGAAGAGAGATGCCAAGTGTGAAAGGAGACTTTAGGAAAACAAAGAGAATGAGGGTGGGAGGGACTCCACAGGGGAGACCGGCATTCTGTTCATGTATCTCTGCTCAGACAGCAGGCTGGATCATCTGTGCTCAGAGGCTGACTGAGCTAGGAGGGCAGGGGAGTGCAGAACAAAAGATGCAACAGAAGAGTAGCCTGCAATGTGCCTACTTAGCATGACAAAGATGCGTGAATTTCCTCAGGGTTAAGACAGTACAGCACAAAGAAGGTGAAATTGAGAAATCATGCCATTAAATCACCAAGGAAGGTTGCCTGATGGTCAAGGGGACCCTGGAATGAGTAATCTATAAGGTCTCCCACTGGCTGGGTGCTCATATCAATTTCTTATGCAGATGAGATGTTAGACCACCCCCACCATTAAATAACTATAAAAATCACAGAAGACAGTGTTTGGGCAACCGATTTATTGCCAATCCACTTTGGTCATGGATGCACCAGCAACCAAACACTATATGGAGGAAGATAAGAAAGAACTGTGCATTTTTATTTCCCTCTTCCACTCCAACAGACTACAGACTCTGTACCCCCACAAGCAAAAACCCATAGTTGCAATTTACAGTGCCACTGAGTTCTGCAGTAATCTATTGCTGTGTAACAGCAAATGGCTACAAAATGTAGTTGCTTGAAATAATTACACATTTTGCATTTCTTACAATTTTGTGGGTAAGAATTTGGGCAGGATTTGGCTGGGTGTGTATTCATTCCACGTGGTATTGACAGAGGCATGTTGTGGTGTTCAGCTAGCAAAGTGCCTGGACCAGTTTCCGAGTTTCACTCACATATCTAAAACACTGGCTGGCAGGTTATACTTGGAAGGCTAGGCTGACCTGCAGCGGTTAACGTGGCCACCAACACTTGACCTCTCTAGTATGGTAGCCTCAGGGTAGTCAGTCTTCTCAGGTGACATGCCATTGTTCCAATGCAAAAGGGGGAAGATACATTTACATTTATATGAAGCTTACCTTTAGTAATCAGAATAACCTAAATGTAAAGACATTAGCTAAAGATTTCATTAAAGTCTGGGAATAGGTGTCTGACTAATCATGTTTGGAAGCAGTTGTTGAAGATAAACACAACTGTTTCTTATTTACTCCCCACCGAGATGAGATTGATCAAAAACCCCTGAAACAGAAACATTCGCAGTTAGCTGTTCCCCCACGTTGAGAGGTGAAATTAGCTGCCGACATATTTATACCAGATGCACACAATGAAATAAGAAGGAACCAAAATGAAAAGTACTCAGAAGGGATTTCTGCAAATCTTTCAAGAGACCATAAGCTGGAAAGGTAAAGTTTTGTTACGAACAACTCGGTTGACAGCCACATGTCACCACTACACCCTAATCTGTTACTTTAGGGAATTGTCATAATATCCTTGATTGTCCAGCCAAACAATTAAGACCTGTAGTCACTCTGTTGAGAGGACTGTCTTCTGGACCATGTAAAAACCAGCACAAGGAACCATTCTTATCCATCCTACAGATCCTGAGTGACTCCTTGAAGAAGTGTACTTAAAACTCCTGTATATTCCACAGTGACACTCATTTAAAAATCACATTCTAATGAAACTAGAGAGAAGAGGGATAATTTTAAAAATGCCATCTTCAATTTCAGAAAATATTTCAGAAGAGATAATTTTATATTGTATTTATTTCTTCATCCCTGGCCCGTGAAGCTCCCAATAATATAGGGGGGTCCAATGTGAAAGAGGGTTGGAACTCTCATGGATCTCTGAGGATACAGTGTAGGAAAGGGTGAGGTCACACAATGCAATACAGTACTTAGACACGCGTGCAATCCTGCAAACAGGGACTGGCAGCTGTCACCATTTCCCTGGACTTATGCTATGAACAAGAGGAACAGGTCCCTGAGTTTCCCCAGGAGACCACTCAGCTGTCAGTCCAAAAATGAAAAACACTTCAGCAGGGACTCGTTTAAGTGTGTTAAATCCAAAAGCTGCAGTATAACATTGATTCCATCCATGCCATACTTACTAACTTTACGCGCAATTATGGAGAAATTATACTGCGCAGTGATTTCTCTGTCTAGCAATTCATTAGTGGCGATGGTTCCTTCAGTTCCATCTATTGTAAAGTAGCTGTCCCCATCACTCTTCCAATCTATGAAGTACCTGTATATGAAAAGAGTAGATGCAAATGTGCAATGATTACACATTAATCATAATGGCAGTCAGGCTTACTTGACACAGTTCTTTTTTTTTTCTCCCTGTAGCTATTACCTATCTTGCAATAAAGAAGAGTGTAAATGGCAGCTTCTTTATTGCAAAGTCAGTATGCTCAAGGGGAAACTAGAAATAATGAAAGATTTAGTACCCCTGCTGTTCATATTATTTTAGGGTCCTGACACCTTGAAAGCTCGGCAGAGACTGAAATTCTAAAGCTGACCATGGGTTTCCTTAACCTGCTGAATATTAACACTTTTTCAAGCAGTGAAAAAAATACATTAATAGTGGCTTTGGGAGGAGGTGGGGGTGAGGGAGGCATTTGGAAACAGCTACAAAGGACTTAGGCCAGAGCAGAAGTAGAATCTTTGTTTTCACAGACAGAAAAGAAGTCACATTATGGAAACTGAGGGGACATTTTTTAACTGACAATGGGTTATTGAGCAAAAATATTTTCCTCAAATATATGTGAAAGGGCCATTGTTGTTTTATTGCTTTCTATATCCAGACACCTTTCTAAAAACCGGTGACCTTGGCTAATACTGTTTTCTTACCTTCTTTATTAACTAACCTTCTTGGTGATAGCCAATTTTGCTTTTTGTGTGTATGTGTAAAGCAACTGTACTAAAAATTCTATGAAAAAGAATAAAAACACAGAAATTTATTTTATATAAATCTTTAGGTAATAATCAAAATATAATGATATATAAGGTTATAATTATTTTCAAACATATTTTGAACAGAATAATAGATAATTTAAAATCTTACCATGTGTTAGACATTTCCAAATGTTTATATATATTTACTTAATATGCAAATATATGCATATATATTTACAAAAGCCCCCAAATAGGTATTATTAATTTTCCCATTTTATATGATGAAATGAAGCACAGAGACATTAAGAATTTTGTTCAAATTCACATAAATAGAAAGTTTTAGAGCTGATATTTGAACAAGCTCATCAACTGTCTTTATAATTATTATCATATACTATTACTAATTTTAAATAAGCATTTTACATGAGAGGGCTCTGCTAACCAAAAGGCTAAATGCATCATATATTTATCATTATTATTCTGGCTGGCTGCATCAAGGCAAGGCCATTACAAACAGGGGCTGAAAGCAGATGAAACCGTCATAATCAACCCACAAACCCCCAGGTTGAGAAAGTGATCTATTCATTCATCATGAGAAGTTAGTTAAGATATGCATTTCAGAAAGGCAAGGTATTTTTTTGACAGACTACTTATTTTAAAATAGGGCAGATGCATAACATTTCAGTGCTAAATCAAAATGACTTTGCCTTTATAGATAAGATTTATAACTCTTGTCAATATTTGTTAGTAACTGATTTCTGAACCAGAGGTTTGCTAAGTATTATACAATCTGGGTATTACTAATACTGTTAATCTGCCTTTGGTAAGACTCTTGTTGATCTGAGGGGTGAGAATGCATTGATGTCTTGTGATTTCAATGTTGTACCTTGTCTCATAGGAAGGTTCTCAAAAATCGTCAATTAAGTTAAACACATGTGAAAGTCAGGAGTATGGGATATAATGAGTTTAATTCTATTACATAATCTCCTTTTCTAAAAATGAAAGCATTTTTTCCTAGTATCTTCATCTTTAGTCAATCGGGCTCATGACTACATTAGAAGAAAATTGCTACTGAACACTTTAGTGACTATAACATTTCTCAAAGAATATTGGTGTAGATTGTATTCAATTGTATAATGTCCACAGTGCTCTAAACACCATATAAGACTGAGACATGTAAAAATCAATAAAGCACAATCCCGCCAATGAAGAGTCTCATTGCACAGACACGTATCAACAGAAGATTTCAACACCTGGAGGAACATGGAAGACATTACAGAGTGCAAAGAAAAGACAGTTATTTCACAGCTATTGTTTCAGACAAACCTTCCTGCTCAAGATGTTTGCCTGATAATAGTAGACTATGAAGTAATTATGGAGGAGCAGAGTGAGGAAGATAGAGGGAGGAGAGGAAGAAAGATATTTCAGGAAACCGCAATAGCAATAGCAAAGCTGTAGAGTGTGTGTGGGAAACTGACTATAACTTTTGGGGAATTATGGAAAAAATATCTAGGATACAAGCATGGAAAAAGATAAGTGAATTAGGTCAAGGAGTGCCTCATAAATTATATGAAGGTGGTAGACCATGATCCTATGGGTACTGAACATTATTGAAGGGTATAATTAGGGTATAGGGTAAACATTCATAACATTTTAAGGCATATGGTAGGTGTATTTAAAGGGGACCAGACTGTAGACATTTTCTGTATATTAGAATTTTGCCAAGAGACAAGGAAAGCAACCAGGGTTATAAAAAGACTTGATTCAAATGGTTATGAGAAGTGCTTGAAATAACTAGGAATATGCAGGCTGAAGGAAGTAGACAGAGAACATGCGAGCTGGCTTTGATTTGATAATGACGCTCATGTGAAGCAGGTGTTACATCAGGAGAATGGAATCTAATTATTATTCCAAATAAATATAACAAAGACATTTTAAAGCTGCCCAAGATCGTAATGAATATCCTCAGGGAGCAGTAAGCACCAGGAGTAATCAAAGACTGACTGTCCAAATGTTTGGTACAGATGCAGTAGAACAGATTTGAATATGGTTGGAGATTCTGAAGGTACTCTACAATGCTGAGATGTTATTGCTATTGTCTACATAGAATGGAAACTATTTCTCTTACTTTGCATGGAATGCAATATTTTCCAGTCATTGTTTCCGATCAGCACTCTTGTTCTGACTTGTACAAGCATACTCTACAATAAGAACTCCAATAAATTCTCACTTTTCAAACACACAATTAATTTTTTCACTGCATTTTAAAAATAATAGCCATGTTCACATCTCTATAATTCCTTCATTCAACTTGAGTAATTCAATAATTTTAGCATATTCACAGTTTTTTTAATTAAATTTGTTAGTTCAGAGATTTTTCATTTAACAGTGTGAGCTCCAATTATTTAAAAATTTCACTTGTATGAGATAAAAATTGTAACTGGTGGGGTGTTAAGTTCTTATGACTCTCCTCTGCTTACTTTCTTTTGCAAGAAGTATTTCCAGTATGATATTAATTTTTAATGTCCTTACTAAATTTTTGAGGTTTTTGTTAGTGTCTGCTCTAGGTTTCACCATATAAAGCTGAACTTATATTTTAACTCATATTAATTTAAGTCTCATAAAATAGAGAAATGCTATTTTTATGTAGTTATGTTCTATTAAATACATATGTATACATATTTGCATATATTTTATCTATATCTATATATTCAAAAGCCCAATAAACATTGTTATAATTATTACTTTTTATAATCTTACATCTATTAAAGCTAAAAAAGTAAAGCAAATATTTTCAGAAGAGCTTTTGAATTCTCTATTCTTATGCACTTTCTCCAACCCTGCAGAGTCCTCTGAGGCGCTGCACTGGGCACAGAGTGAAGGCAGAGAGCAGCCTTCTCATTTTGGCTCCCAGGAACTTGCAAAATAGCACAAATGACTGGGCCCGTATTCCCTGCCTGCCAAGTATAGAGCCCATGTCATAGGAGTCGGGGTGGTGGGGGAAGTAAGCTGCCCACCTCTGAAACTCAGAGGAGGAGGAAATGAGGAGTGCTAGCACCCTGCCCCTCCTTGTAAGAGGTTATATATCTCTTCATCAGGAGCTGAGGTGAGAAAAACCATGTTCTCTCAACTACCCCTGCCTAGGATGGGTTTCCTGTCAAGCTGAGTTGGAAGGTGGGAGTGGGAGGGAGGGATCAAGGCCTGTGTCAAGTGCCACAGTCTCTTGACATCATTAAAGTGTTTTAGCAGATTTTCATCAGTAAATATTTCTTTATTTGCTATTTATTTTTAGGAAAATTTCCAGGTGCAGTAAATCATTAGTTTTTAATTCTTTTTTATTTTTTAACAACAAAACAGTGAAACAAGAAAAATATAGTCAAAGAGACTGTAATAGAGGACAGGCAGAAAGTGACCAGAGGAGAGAGAAGAGGGAGTTTCAGGGGAAAAGGGGAAGCATTTACAGGAACAAAGTTAAAAGACACATGGAAAAAAACTAGGGAGAGGGTGGTAATGGGAGGGAAGTTGGGAGGGAGGCGTGGGTGGGCTGGATTGGGAGTAAAGGGGAGAAAACTGTACTTGAACAATGATTAAAATAAAATTTAAAAAATAATAATAATTTTCAACATGTACCCATGTTTCACTGGGGAGTATCTGCAAAATAACATCGCCGATCCTTGACAAAGCAGAGGTGAATAAATCTTAGCCTCAAGAAATTTAAAGGGTTTTGGGTAGAAAAGACAATCATGTGCACAGATAGTATATAAACTAACATTTACCAAAAGCTATCTCAAAATTTCTGCGACTTAAGTACTATATAAAATTCAATGCACAGATTCTATTTCCTCTACCTATGTAATAGCTAAATAGTTCTGCTTGAAAACAACATACTCAGGGTTTTAAGAATGTCTGAGTTAAGATAGTCATCACTTTCTGGTGTGTGAGGATGTTCTCAGTTTTAGTACTGAAAATCCTGAGGTGTGGAAAACTCCTCCATCCAAGACAAAATTGGGACAATTGAATGTTTTACTTCTAGTTAATTATAACTTATAGAAATGTTATCATTTACAAGACTGATTCAAGAAGAAGTCTACTATTGTATGATGAATCAATATACATACAGGTCATTTTAACTATAAATTTAAACATTGGGGGTAACATTTAAAGATTCAAAACTTAGTGTATACATAAAATAACATGTCTATCTTTTAGTTTTATGTTTCTATATACCTATCAACCCAATCCAACATCTTGCAAATTTAGTAAGCAAATTAATTTATTTGATCAGTCTAGTGCTGACATAGAGTTTGATTCCATAAATTAACTACCAATGAAATGTAGCAAAATACAGGATAAAGAACACTGACTTTTTGGACAGAACTAGGGTGATATACTAGTTCCTCACTTACCTTGAACCACAGGTGGGAATCTTTCCCGTTATAACTATTCTCTGTCTCCTATAATATTTGGACAATAATACTCATCAAACAGTGTAATAGTGAATGCTGTTGGAAAGTTGAAATGAGAGAGGGTATATATGTGCTTTGGCATAAAATTGTGTGTGTGTATGTGTTCTTTCCTTCTTTTCTTCGTCCACATTGATTACACTGTATTATTTGACAGCTTAAAACAAAAGGACCAGGACCAAGTTGTGACATACCTAGCCTTCAACTTTAAAATACCTGGGCCACAAAGCTACGCTGCAAACCCCAGAAGTACAAACTATGAGCACACATATCCAAGCCCTATTTCACACTGCAGTCCTTTAATTTTTACTCCACCACTCTGTGAGGTTTGACACTTCCTTTTCTATGAATGTCATTCTCCCACAAAGCTTACACCTTCTGGAGCGCTACTAAAACTTATCTGAAATTTTTGTACTCAGCTAAACATCTTCAGCATCTTCTCATAGCTGGTCAGTTTCCAAGACTGTACTAGGTCCTGCAGTTTCCTGATGTCCTATCTTTATGTGACTGACAAACCTCTGTGTATGACTCAATGATAAATATGATACAACACTACCGTTTTTTACTGTGATCAATTTCACCACATAGCAATGAAGAGGTATTTATAAGAAATAATCATCAATTGATTAAAAATGGAACTGCTCCTACATTTCCTGAACATTTCAGAGAATATATGACCTAATTCTAAAATATCTAGATAATTTTTAAAATGTCTATCATAGTGAACCACCAGTGTGTACATTTGTTTTGAAACAATCCATACTCAATCTTAGGGTAGAATGCTATTTTAATTGCAACGAATCACAACAGTATAATACAAACTGTCTAATTTAGCTTAACTCACTTGTTTAAATGAGCAAAACCCTTAAATACAGAACTTGAGTTATAGTTATTTGGTGAGTAGATGGAATATGAAATTTAAAAAAAAACAGAAACTTTTATGAACTACATAAGACGAAAAAAATCCACAGTTGGTACAAGTATGCATGGTGACTGTTGCTAAGAAACCAGCTTTAACAATGTAACAGAAGTCAGAAATTAAAGCCTGAAACCGACCAGCACATGCCACTTGACAGAGTGCAATGTTATTACTTCACCGTGAATTAGTTTTCAGAAATGCCTTTAAAAAGTTTTATTTTCTTCCTTAGGTAAGCATTCTCCTTAAAACTGTTACTTTTAATTTGCCTAATAACTTTCTCACAGTTAATGGAAAAGCTAACTTTGACCATGCCCCAATTCTCAGATGAATTTTTTAGAAAAGTGCTTGATAATATAGTTACTCTAAAAGTATTACATCTTATTCTTTAAGCAATAAAGATGTAGGGGTATTGATTCAAGTCACAGTAGGAATTATTCATTTGTTCAAGTAATAATGAAAGTTCAACATGTCTTGTATTTTTAGTTTTTTTTTAATTTTTTTTATCTTGTGGCACATAATAAAACAAAAGTAAATTCAGTTCAATTAATTTCCACAAACATTTTGTTTTCTGAGAACCTACCCCTCATACGCAACATTTAGACTGTAATTGCTTCAGCAGCAATCACAATTAAAATTTTTTTCTTGGGAATTCCAGCAGGCTGTTTTCAAACTTTGTTAAATAGTAGTTGTTAATTTCCTACTAGTTCCTATTCTTTCTTTCTTTTTTTTCTAATCCTCCTCCTCATTGTTATTTTCTCTTTAGTGAAATTGAAAGTTAAGTCTTAGATAGTTTAGATAGCATCTACTTTGTTTGATGAGAAACTAAACACTTTACAAAATTATGACAATTTATAAAGGCATCATTCTTCTGCCCTTAAGCTTGGCATTTGGAAGTATGTACTATTAAATTATATTTCTAAAAAAGAAAACTGCATCATAATAAAATATTGTTAAGATTACAATAGTCATGCTTTTATTTCCCTCCAATTGCTTAAGCTTTCACCATTTATTTTGATCATTTTTTTTAAATAGTCACACATGATCTGACTTTGTGTCCTTTTCTATCTGAATCCTAACTTTCATCTGCTCCCACACTTTACACCTGGACTTTAGTTTGTCCTTCAGAAACTTGGAAGCTGTTTGGTTCAATGTAAGACAGTTTGGCAACTTCTTACAAATCTAAGTATATTTTTAATACATGATCCAGCAATCACACTCCTTGGTATTGAAATAAAGGAGTGTCATACAGATGGTCAACAGACATATGAGAAGACGCCCAATGTCACTGATCATCAGAGAAATATGCAAATTAAAAGCACAATGAGATTATCATCGCACACCTGTCAGAAAGGCTGTCATCAATAAATCAACAAACAAGTGCTAGTGAGGATGTGGAGGATCCGTTTTGCACTGTTGGTAGTAATGCAGACTGATGCAGCTACTGTGGAAAGCAGTATAGAGACACCTCAAAAAATTAAAAATAGATCTGCCTTTTGACTCAGAGATCTCACTTCTGGGAATATATCTGAAGGAACCCAAAACACTAATTCAAAAGAACATCAGCACCCCTGTATTCATTGCAGTGATATTTATAATCTCCAAGACATGGAAGCATCTAAATGTTCATCAGTAGATGAGTGATTAAAAAATGGGACATTTATGTAATGGAGTACCACTTGACTGAAAAAAGGAGATTTTACCCTTTGCCAACAGCATGGATGGACGTGGAGAATATTATGCTGAATGAAATAAGCCAGTCAGAGAAAGATAAATGCCGTATAATTTCTCTCATATGTGGAATCTAATGAACAAACTGAACTAACAAGCAAAATAGAGACAGACTTATACATAGAGAGCAGGATGACAGCTAGATGGGGAGGGTGGTTAGGGGGTACACAGATCATCAAACAGAAAGGAAAAAGGACTCATGGGCATGGCAAACAGTGTGGTGATTTCGGGAGGGGAAGGTGTAAGGGACTTAAATAGTAATGCAAAAAATATAATAAAATAAAATAAAATAAAAAAGGGGAAAAAAAGAAAATGTGTGCCCATATAAAACCTGCACACAGATGCTCATATAGCTTTATTAGTAATAGCCAAGACTTGAAGACATTCATGATATTCTTCACTGAGTAGATAAATATTCCAACCAAATAGTAGAATATTATTCAGCATTAAAAAATAAATGATCAAACCATGAAAAGACATGGAGAAATCTTTATATATACTACTAAAAGAAATATGTCAACCTGAAAAGCCACTGTATGATTCCAACTATATTACATTCATGAGAAATTAACTATGGAGACAGCAAAAACAAGCATAGTTTCCAGGGATCGGTTTGGGGGACAAATCCCCTGTATGACATCGCAATGATGGCTACATATCACTTCATGCTTGTTCAGACCTGCAGAATGTACACCACCAACAGTGAGTCCTAAGGGAAACTACAGACTTGGGGTGACTGTGATGTGTGGGTTCATCAGTTGCAACAACTGTGCTCCTCTGGTGGGGATACCGATGGTGCTGGCAGCTGTGTGGGGGCTGTGGTGAGAGTTATGTATACAGGGAATCACTGCAGGTGCAGGTTGGAAGTTAAACTGCTCCAAAAATAGAATGTCAATAAAACTTTTAAAAAATAAAACATTTTATACCAATGCTTTAATTAATCATCACAAAAATCTTTCTAAATAAGTAAAAAATAAAGATGGACATTTTCCCAATTGTTCATTTTGATAATGCAATTTAATTAAAATTTAAAGAAAAATTACACAGGTTATTATAGGATACCATTTTATTGTCTGGGTCTCTCTTTTCTCTAAACATGTTTTGGAGTTGAGCTTAGTTTTTTGCCCGCGTAATAAAAGTTCTGATGTATTATAGAGGACTGCCAAATAAAAACCAGCTATATGACAATCTCTTAACCCAAAATAAAAACAATCCATTACAACTGATAACATAATATTTTCCAAAAGTGTAGTGAACAGGTAGGATTTGGGATATAAGATAATTTTAAGTAAAATGCAGTAGACATTTATATATTAACAACCAGTAATTAATTGTTTAAAATATTATATTTTACTTGTGATAACTAATAATGGTTTTCTATTTATTAATTTTACTACTTGATTTTAAATGATGGGTTTTTGTTGGAAATATTTTTAAACAAAAATGTAACATAAAATAATCTATTTAATTATTCTATTACGTACTGTATTTTTTTAATTTATACATGGAAGTTAACAGGCATTATAAAGATTTTACTGTACATGATCAAATTCTTATCATTCAACACTTCTTACGTGGAATCAGTTTAAAATTTAATTGTTAATTTTCTCATTTTATACACAAAATTAGTTTGAATAAATTTTATTTTAAAACTCATTCATGAGGTGACTAAGACGCTCATGTGTTCGGAACACAAGTGGCACACATTGAACAAACCCATTCACTAATCTTTCTCCACAACTCAGACCACTCACACTGAACACAGGTGCTACTTTCCACCGTGATAAGATAGTCACCTATTTTAAATTTCATTGCTAAAATCAAGAGACTGCTGCTTTGAAACTCCCATATCACTAGTTGTGGCTACACCCATTCTGCCCTTATACAACCCACTAGAAATCATTCTTGTGAACTATATAATGAGAAAGTCAAAGGATCAGAACATCAGAGGGAGGAAATCAGTGCATCTAAAGGCAAAGGGTAGAAGAGTAAAAAAAAACAATAACTAGAAATGAAGCTCTGGATGAAAGAACATATCCAATAATGGTACATCTGATAAGGGGTTCATGTCCCAAGTTTATAAAGAACTCATACAACTCAACAGCAAAGAAAACCCAAACAATTCAATAAAAAAGTGGGCAGAGGACCTAAATAGACACTTCTTCAAAGAGGACAAACAGAATTGCCAAAAACATGTGAAAAGACAGATTCTCAACTAATCATAAGAGAAATGAGAAATAAAACCGAAAGCAATACCACCTCACACCTGTCAGAATGGCTACTGTGAATAAAGCAATAAACAACAAGTGTTGGCTAGGATGTGGAGAAAGGGAACCCTCATGCACAGTTCATGGGAATGCAGATTGGTGCAGCCACTACAGAAAACAGTATGAAGTTTCCTCAAAAAAATAAAAGTGGAATTGCTGTATGACCCAGTAATTCCACTTCTGAGTATATATCCTAAAAAACATAAAACACTACTTCAAAAAGAATATATGCACTCCTACATTCATTGCAGCATTATTTGCAAGTGCTGAGAGATGGAAGCAATTCAAGTGCCTATCAGTAGATGAGTGGATTAAAAACCTTTGGTACCTGTATACAATGGGAGACAATGGGATTTCACAAAAAGAATGAAATCTTACCATTTGTGACCGTATGGATGGACCGAGAGGCATCATGATAAGTGAAATAAGTCAAAGTGGAATTTAAAGAACAAAATAAACAAAGAAAAGTGAAACTGACTCACAGATACAGAGAATAAATTAATGGTTACCAGAGGAGAGGGGGATGCGGGACTGGGTACAAAAGGCGAGGCAATTAGAAAGTAAAAATTGGTAGCTATGAAACAGTCACAGGGACGTATAGCACCTCAGAAGGATTATAGTCACTAATATTGTAATAACCGTGTATGATGCCAAATGGTTACCTGAAACATTGGGAGGGATCATTTTGTAAGGAATATGATTGTCTGACTGCTATACTGTACACCTGAAACTAATGCAAAATAATACTGAATGAAAATTCCAAACACTGAAATATGGAAATTAAGGTGTGGGAAAGAGGGACCCACCAGAAATGGCATATTTGAATACATCACTGTTAATTAAACTTTCTCCTAACCTGTTTCATACCTTGAATAATGTCATTGCTTTCTGGCCCTTTGCTGTGCACAGTGATGACAATGAAATAGTAATATTAATAAATACCCAGTAGTGTAGAATAGCCTAGTCCTAAATTAATATCTTGCATAACTAAGTGAAAAGACAGGCAACAGAAAATGAAACCAAATACCTAAATATGTCAAGTAGTTTTAAATTTTGATGCTTATTTTTCACAACATATTTTCTACTACCAATGTCAATTGAGCAAACATGTTTTCAGACCACAAAAAGATGATTCATACCCAATGTTTGCTCAACTGACATGATTCAAGCTTACGGTTCACTTCAAGGACATGGAAGAAAGAGGACTTGCATGCTGATTCCATAGGAGCTTTATCCTTTGACAAGCCCCCATAGCAATCCATCTGTGTCTACAGTTTCAGTGAGTCAGTGCCCATTAGAAGTAGGACTGGGGATACTATTTTATTTCACAAAAGGCAGCACTTGTCAGGCACTAGTTCTGTGACACCAGAAAAAATATCGGGCGTGCAACTGCTACGGGTTTCTCTAAAATACAGCTTTCCTTCATTTCTCGCACTAGGGTTTTGACTCTGACCATTTCCTTGTATTTGAAGGTTGGTAAGTCCCACCTTAGCTTTACCAGCTGGTGTTTTTTACTTACAGACTCTCGATTTTTTTTTTGTTTTCAAGCATTACATTAAATAATAATGTATTCATATTTAACCTCATCATGTTTTATCAGACCACAAAAATAGAACATGTGGTAAATTTAAACAACCTAGTGTGTTCTCCTAGATAACATGTCCCATTGTCCCAAAATTCTCCTCACTTACCACACCGTAGAGAGTACTATTGCATATCTATTTATCTTTATTACTTTCTTTACAATCTTCGATATTTCTTCCATAACTGTGTATATTCTTGAGAGCAACTGTAAGTCATTCACCAGGCATCTCCCACTTTCCCAGTTATCAGCAGCACAGGCAGGGCTTCAGGAACAAGACTGATGAATGATGGCAGGGTAACGTATAACAACCACTAACATGGCAGATTCTTGAGAACACCCCTACAAACACTGGCAATAAATAAGATTTTCTGGAGTGCAACTGGGAGTGAATCATGTCACATGGGCAAGCAGAACAACAACTTGAATCCAATGAGTAAATTAACCAGCATTTGACCTGATATGTAGAGACACTCAGTAATTGCTCTTTGTCTTGCCTTTCCCAAGACACATGTTTAAATTTATTTAGAGTCTTCTGCTGATCACAGATATACTGCAAGAAGGAAGTTATTTGGGCCACCTTGGGGGATGGTTTTAGTTGAATACAAAGAACAAAGCTGGCATGGTCCCATCATTTCCTGAGATTTTCTTATCTGCTATGAATGTATGGAGGCTATGGCTTCATGGGTGATCCATTTTTTAAAAATCATCTGTTATCCCATGGCATAAAATCTTATGATATATGTGTCTACATATTTTCCCTATAACAGCAGAGTAGTGTTTTGCATTGAACGCCTACTTAAAGTTTCTTTGCTCTGGTTCTTGCATTCCTTTTAGAGGTGAAAGATTCAGATTCACATTCTCCATTTACCTCCCCCATACTTGCAGGTATGTGGGGTGTGCAAGGAATTTAAGCATACAGGAGAAGCAAAATCAAACGAGAACAAGCCTCAAAATATGTTGCAGGATCAATGAATGAGCGAGGAAATGGACAATCCCACTGAGTTTCAGTAGTGCAAGTAATTTATGGGTTTGAAGATATGGAGAAGGGAGAAAATCTTACAGGCTTTTACTCCATTGTTTTGTTGCTCACTACCCAGCAGTCTTATGGCAATAGGAGCTGCTGGCAAAGTCTGAGTTTTGAGAAATTTCTTAATTCATCATACCCAAGGGCTGACTCTACCTGCGTGTCCATCAGCAGACACAATCTAGCCAAGGGCTGACTCCACCTATGCCTCCATCAGCAGACACAATCATCATAGTGAGAAAATAAACTGCAAGTTGCAAATGGTGAAACTATCTCTTTTAAACACGTTCTTCTGGTGAGTGGCAGGGGCTATAGATTAATTGATAGTGTATTAAATGTCTGTTATGTTCCAGGAACTGTAAAATATCTTACCATCATTAATCATGAGAATCATCCTTTAAGGTTGCATCATGAAATCATTTTATAGATGAAAAATTGAGATTGCTGCGCTTGAAAGGCATGTCCAACATCACACCACTGCTAAACCCTGTCGCAGGGATTTATGTCGGACGTTTTTGTTCAGAACCTCTGGTTTCCCACTAATATTTATGTGAAGTCATTATACTTGCATGCAAGTTTGGAAATAGTATATTTTTAAAGTTTTTATGTCTTTCTGACACAGAAAAAAAGAAGTTTATTTTTCTTACCTAACAGCACTACTGCCCACATCGAGGTCTTGTGCAGTGACGGCACCAATGATGGTCCCGACAGGAGTGTCTTCATAAACCTCCATGGTGTACAGTGGCTTGCTGAAAACCGGGGGCTCTTCGACGTCCAGCACGCTGATCTTCACCGTGGCCGTGTCTTTGAAAGGGCCCACAGAGTGAAACCGGTGGTCAAGGTGAAGGTTGGAGGCTTCCACTTTGAAAGTATACGCCTTCTTTGTTTCAAAATCTAATGGCTGTAGTGAGGACAAACCCAGAGTGAGCAGGTACATTCATAATGAATGTACAAAGATAGTGAACGCTGCTTCAGATCATTTGCAAGTGAATACAAAGTGTATTGGTTTTAAATGCTTTAAGAAAAGAATCACTCACTAGTAGAAGATTGTGGGTATCTTGTAAACATAATCATGCATACATTCAAGTGACATATATGTGCACATACACGCTAGATAGGGTTTGTTCATTTTACATGGGTCTAAAGAACAGCAAAAGGACTGTAAGGAAAACATTTTCTGCTCTTATACAATACTGCCATCTAGTGGTATTTAGTAGTAATGGAAACATAACAATTGAAACTGGATAATTGAGGATACTCTTTTATATTCCACTTAAAATTTTAATAGAATATCCTTTTTTATTAACCACTTTTTTATTTTGACAATAATATAATTTTACATTAAATGCTTTTAAATGTCTAGGTATTTTCGCTAGAAAAAGGCTATATCAGGATTTTTAAAACATGCAGTATTCATTATGAAAAGAGTTTTAGTCTCTTGTTTCCTCAGCATTGAGTATAAAATTATTAGTCATTGTTGGGATATTTTACCAAGAATTAGGTTTTGAACATACATAATCAAATTAAGGAAAACCGTGAAATATAATATTTGGAAGTCACTTGTCCATAAAGTCACTGATTTTTCTATTTTAATTTTACAAATGTTTATATTGACTTTTATTCTAAATATAAATTTTATGTTTAGTTATTAACTAAATATATTATATTCTAGAAATATGGTATTGCTGTGGTGTTTTATATAAATGAAAACTTGAAGGTCAATGGCTGTGACTTCTAACCACCTATGGAAAATTAAGATAACATAAAGTTAACATTAGCATAGAGGTTTACTGAGGCTTTTAAAACTTCTGTTTTCTAAATTAATTCCCTCTAGTCCGAGCCCTACACCTTGCTAGACTTGTTAATTGCTGTGTTGATGTATCTTTTTTTGTTAACCTCAACACACCTGAGGGAAATAAAGCATGTATTTAACTGTCTTTCAAGGACTAGATTGTTGTTTCATGTGTTTTCTTTGAACATGGAAAAAGAAAATCTAAAAATTACTGTAAAATCTTCAAAAACTATTACAATTCCATGGAGCTTATTATAGCAAACAGTAATACCTTTTGGACTTGACATTAAGTGTTTTTCACCGTGATTTCAATTCGGAGAGATCTGTTTATTTTCCCTGTAATTATCCCCTTTGTTTTATCTCATTCATCCAGTTTTTATTCATGTTTTTATCTGCTTTGAATTTAATGCTCTCTTTTACTTTTTATATGTTTTAGTTGCTTACCTCACAGTTATTTATGTATAATATTAATTTTTTCCCTTTCCATCTCTCTTCTATTAGGGATTTTAATGTATCTTTAAGGCAAAGTACAAAATGGCATGGTAACTGCTGTGGCTGATGTTAAAACTATCGGTTATGTGAATGCAAATACAATATCTTGAACAAGAGAGTTGATAATCCTATGATGCTTTTGGTTTGATTGGCCCACACCTTGTTTTGTTAAAGATATTAAACTCATGAAAAACACCTGACTTGCAAAATAAGATTTAAAAAAGTATTTAACCGCCACATATGTTTGTTATTCAGCTGGAAATGCTTGGCCCAAAATGAAGACTGGAGCAAGACAAGACACACATTTTCACACGTGGAAAGACTATCATAAATATCAGGTAGGCTTAATCCTTTAATCTCCTATAGAATGAATGATTTAAATTACTAAATGATAAACTTCAGGTTTAAAGAAGAAAGAAATCTTTAAATATCAAACTATTCAAACTTGAATTTATTTAGAAAATATTGATGGTCTATGTAGTGGTAACGCTCAGATGCCTACTGAGGACAGAGAGATGTGACGACAATTAAGGTTGGTTCTCTTTCTAGTCAACGACCTCAGGCTAGTGAGAAACACGTCATCTCGTTCAGGGAATGAGTTGTTTGAAGAAGTCCTAAATCCCCTATCATTTACAGTGTTCAAAGGAAATCTGATGCCTTAGGAGACAGATGAAAGTATACGATAGATAGATGGATGCATTAGCTAATCCAAATTAAAGAACATAGAAAATATGTTTTCTGATTTTGCAAACTATATGCACTAAGAATGTGAAAGGACATGATTTTCCTGTTACAGTGATCCCTAACTGCTAGGGTCCAAGAGTATTTTGACTTTGACACCTTCAGTCCTTTTGATAGGAAAGCTTTTTCAGTTGCTCTGACTCATACTCCCTTTTTTGGCCCAGGATGAACTTTTATCCTAGCATGTAAGAGTTAATACCAATTATTCCTCATTTCCCTTTATACTTTCTCCTAGAGATTAAAATGCCTCCTATTTGATTAAAATTCCACAGCTATGTGATGGACTTGATTCTCTAAAATCCATTTCAAGACTAGAAATGAAGGCATAATTCTGAAACCTTTTCTACATTTTTAAGGAAATCAGACAGAGCTTATGCCTTTTAAGAACTCCTTAGCTAGCACAGCAGGCAAGCATTTGGTGGTCAGGGAGATGCAGAGTGAGATGAAGGAACCTTTCTGTACGTACATATTTTTTTTTCGTAACTGAAAACCAAGGTCCTGCAGTGATCAAAGAACTGGGGAAAATTAAAGGAGAAATGCCACAATATCATCCAAATGGCCTTACATCTTCGTGACCCTGTCCCTAGGGCAATGCCACTTTTAAAACTGAGCAGTTCAAAAAGAACAAAGATAAATACCACTGATGTCTGTCTAGTTGACTCTATCTAACCCATGTGATTGACTACCCTCCACCTGAATGAAATTCGTCTACTTTACAATCAACAAAAACTCTAAAATTTTAAATAAATATAGACAAACAGGATTAAAAAGCATGCTATTGCAGACATTCATTATTATAAAGGTGAATACATTTAGCTCTTTCACGAGAAAATAAACCTTTGTGGCATTGCTGGGAACCCATTCAATTCCAACCTTTCTAAAAAACTAGGAAAATGATCAATTCAATGGAATTCAGCTGAATAACTCCTTGCTCCTAAGGGTGTTTCAATAAAGGATAATTGGTTAGAACAGAATTTTCAGAAAACTTTTGACATTGTACAAAGTTGCAAGGTAAGAAAACAGAATAGGGAGGAATGGAATTCAATATATTTAATTATTTATCATAATATAAAGGGGTATTTGAGCAAGAAATGCTTTTCAGCATCTTTGTTTTTAGCCACTTTCTTTGCTCTTTATTGAGGTCCAGGTCATGAAAAACGACATAAAATATTAAGTGCCAAATGATTTTCTCACGTTCCAGAAGGATAAGTAATTTATGGCACGTGAAAAACAATACCAGCTGAGCTGTTCTAAACAGAATCGGAGCTGCTGTTCCGAAGGGACGGCATTGTTTATCTTACTCCTCAAACCTGTGGAAAGTAAAATTGACAAAATAACCTTTGGACTGGGCCTCAAGCAGCATTGTGTTCTAACCAAATGTATACTAAGTTAACAGGAAGGCAGACATTATGACTGCCAGACCAATATTAAAGACATTCTTTAGAATTAACATTACTATGGTAGTTTATCCACACCTATAGAAATTCCTTCCTTAGTTTTTTTTTTTTTAATATCCATGAAAATGCCTTCCTTCTATTTCAGTATTCCCCTTTCCCTTTTTATAAGTACTCCTTGCCTTCCCTTCCTAATTGAAATACTATTTGGACTTCTGCCTAAACCAGTATTACTGGATAGCTATTTTTAAAACTATTTCACTTACTTGCTTTTAGAGAGAGGTGAAGGGAGGGAGAAAGAGAGGGAGAGAAAAATCAATGTGCAAGAAACGTCAATTGGTTGCCTCTGGTGCAACCCCAGCCAAGGAGCCGACCTGCAGCCCAGTCACCTCCCCTGACAGGAGCTGAACAAGTGACCTTTCAGTTTGCAAGCTGGCACTCAGTCCACGGAGCCACACCAGCCACGGCATGCACAGCTATTCTTTTGGACGTCAGATAAATGCTTGCTGTCTCTCACTTTGGCCATTTATTTTTAGGTTAACATATCAAATATGAGAAAATATCTTTCTGAGCCCTTCCAAGACTCATCATGCTTCTAGATAGACAATGTAGAGTAAAATGCATATATGTTAAAAAAATTTATAAACTGCAGCTTTGGTAGACAGAATTCCAAGATATTTCCAACATTCCTGCCCCCCCAATAGTTACCTACAGTATTTACCTGGGAAAGGGGAATAAAAGGGAACTAGACATTGAGCTTAATAAACAGGGGAACATAAGCCTGTTTGCTACCGCTTTTCACACTCCAGGGGACCACAGTATTGCTCCACCAAGGGGATTAACAACTTTGCATTCTGCTCTTCAGTACCAGATTGTTGGGGGTAAAAAGGGGTGGTGCTGGACCACAGAGGCCTGTCAGTCTAACTAGGGGCTATGAACAGCCCAAAGCCCTTGAAAACCTGAGAAATTGATTGGTCATTTGGAAGAAGCACCTGGTTTGTCCTAAAACCAACCTAATACAAAACAATCTCAGGGGAACAAAGAAATGTGTGCACGCGCTCTCTCTCTCTCTCTCTCCCTTTCTCTCTCTCTCTCTCTCCCTTTCTCTCTCTCTCTCTCCCTCCCTCCCTCCCTTCCTCCCCTTTACTCCCCCTCTTTCTCACCTAGTAATGCACTCACCCTCTATGTTCATGTGCCTTCTCACACAGTGGCATGCAGCCACATGGGTCTTACAGCTACCAGGGCCCATGGCAGACTGTTTGGGCTCTAAAAGAACTAAATCTGCTTGTTCTCCCCCCGCCCCCCTCTCTCTCTCTCACTTGTGACCAGCACTCACACCATGCACTTGAGTATCCTCTCTCCTTGGCCATGTGAGTACTCCACATACAGGCTGCAGGTGGGGGCCTAACTACTGCCGCATAGCACCAGACCATAGCTAGAAACACACACTGAGCCAGCTGGATGCTGGGCTCACCTGGACTTTAACATGGAGCAGAGACTCTGGACATTGGCTTTTGTCTTGGCCTTGAGGGGGACATGATTTATCTTTCTCTACTGTGGGACAGACAGAAATGGGATATTGGGAAGTCAGGAGGGGAACCCCTTTAATTGTACCTCATCAATAAACCATTCCACAGAGTCCCATCCTTCCATGTGGGTCTCAGGAAATTATTTTCCTCTAGATATGGCATCAACTTGTTTTCCAGCGATAACACAAGGGTTTATACTTTTGTATAATCCTGTGCCCTTAAGTGTGCAAGGGGCCTGTGAATTGAATGGGACATTACCCCATGAATTTGCTGTTTTATAAAAAATTAATTATGTGAATATAATTAAGGTTCTTACTCAATGTTGAGTTAATTAAAAAGGATACTTTACTTGAGGGGCCTGCTCTAGTCCTGTGCACCTATGGAAGGAAGAATCACTAAGGATGATTTACCCCTGGCCTTGAGTCAACCTCTGAGAATGAGCCCACCTAGCAAGTGCTTAAGATGTGCCTATCGGAAATGAGACTGGACTGGGGCCAGTAGCTAGCAAAAAACTAGGGTCTTCAGTCATAAAGCTCTCCCCCCCCCAAAAAAAAAGAAAGAATTCTGTCATCAGCCAATAATCTTGGAAAAAATTCTTAAGTCACAGTTCAGATGGCAGCCTGGTCAGGCACCTTGATTTCAGCCTTAGTGACTTGGTGCTGGAGGCCCAGTTATATCATACCCTGACTGACAATGGCTGAGCTTTCATCTTTCTTTACTATTTACTCTTCAATAATGCTTCAGTTTTTATGATGAACATGTATCATTTTCACTAATCCAGTAACATCACCACACTTAAAAACTAATACCCTTTAGTAATTAAGGTGCTATTCTCTTAATTTTATAATAGTAGGTCTTAATGGTTAGTAGGGAAAAATTGTCAATGAACCCAAATAATCAAAAAACATAGATTTAGATAAAATGGACTGGTGCTTTCAAGACAGGAAGTGTAGAAAACAGATTTATGCTGGGCTGAACCAGAATGAAAAGACAGTAAGAAGAAGGTCCTGTAAAGCAAGGTTGTTACACCAAGAGGAACTATAAAGCTATCACTTTGCTTCCAGCGTCATTTCAGAGGGAACTGTTTTCTGAAACTTAGTGTCATGATCAGCAGAGCAGTCCGTTCACTCATGTGTTTGTGACTCTCAGTCCACAAGAAATTCTTCTAAAACTCTACCACCCCTCAGGTCACATCTAAAGTCACCCAGGAATGGTGTCTGCACCTTCTTCTTTAATTGATTTATTCTAAGTCCACATAAATCATATCAACTATTTGATTCCATTTTACTGTGCTTCATGGTAGGCTTGAGGATATAGTGGTTAACAAATTAAGTCTATTTTATCATGGATTATACACCCTAAAAGGGAAAGCCACAATGAAAAATAAATAAATATGTATAAGATAAAACTGAGGAAGAAAACAAGAAAATGGGACAGAAAATTTGGAGGTAGGGGTGGCATTACATAGAATAAACAGAAAAAACATCTCTGAGAAGTAATACCAGAACTGAGACCAGAGTAATTAAGTGTGGGGAAGTCATAGAGAAATGAGCCTCAGAGGTCAATGAGAGGCCTATATTTTTCCTTTCCACAGATATTTCTAGAATATTCTACCATGTTCCAGAGATTGCTATAGATGTTGGAACAAAGCAAACAAAATTTGCCACCCGCATGGAGCTCGCTGCCTAGGTAGGACAGTGAGAACAGAGAACAAAGGCCTCATGCTCTGCTTAGCTTCTTCTCTGCCTCGGCTGGGACATCACAGAAAGGGCCTTCACTGACCCCCTGTTCCCCTGGTTTCCCCTCCCCCTTTCCTATAATTAGGAGGGCCAAAAATAAACCCCTATATAAAGAGGAGAGACATGGACAAGCTGCTTTGGCAGTCACCCAACCCGGGTCAGAAGCAGAGGATCACCCTCCCCTCCCCGTTGTCCACATTTAACAAAGCCTTCTACCCAGATCCCATCAGCATGTTTCATTCTCCGAGGTCACCAGCTCCCGCTCCTTGAGTGCATACTATCGCTTTGATAAATTTACTGTATTTTGCTAAAATTTCTGGTCACACTCTTAGGTTCCTTCTTGTTTCATGACAAGAACCTGAAGCTGATAGAGGCCTCCCTTAGCTGCCCTGGATGCTGCCTGGCATCACTGTCTTCTGGGAGACAATGACATAAATAAGCAAAATGTACACAGTATGTTGGGGGGCAATGAGGCCTATGGAAAATTTAAAGCTCGGATGCCATGTGTGTCTGGGGAGACGGGGCGAATGTCCACGTGAGAGAGCTTTGGACGGCAGAGTCTGGCAGATCTCCTCACCACTGAGGAAGGACGTCAGCTCAGCATTTCCCCCAAATGATAGTCACATCATTATTTGATGAATAAAAGCTGTTATATTATCAGGTACGAATGCATGCCCCTATAATAAAAGGGAAAACACTCAAACATCAATTTTTAAAACCTGGGTATTAGTTTTGACAAAGGTTAATAGTATTTCAGTTTTGAAATAAAAAAATAGAATGATGAAATTCACAGACAAAAAGTGTTTTTTAAATAAAAATGCTAAAATGAAAACGTGCATTTTATACAACTTAGTTCTAAAAAACTTTGTTACAAAACTATTTATTAGAAAAGTATTTAATTTTTCTGTTGGCAATTTACATACTGCAGTTTTTTGCAGCACTACGCATTTTTGACAGCTTTACTGAACGTACTTAACAATCATGGACATTATTTCTATTTCTGTCTCGTAGTGCCAAAAATTTTGGAACAAATTCAGTAACTAAGATAAAACAAAACAAAAAAGAATTGGAAGAATTTATGGTGCTTCTATTTGAGGGTTTTGGTTCATAAAAATGATAAAAGATTTTATCAATTATTGTAAATTCATAAGTACAGTATATATTATTTATATACACATAAATTATGATAATCCAGGGGGGTAATTCTTTTTTAGCTTCCTTGAATGACCATTGTTACATTTTACTTCTAACATATATTATTTTTCACAAGAGTTGAAATAAATTATATAAAATAATTTATTGCAAGCTGTGTGATTTTGAAAAAGTTACCTTTCTTCTCTGAACTTCAGAGTTCTCATTTGCATAAACAGTAAAATGCTATTATTTAAGTGTCCTACAAAGCATGCTGAGTTCTATGTAAGCAAGTTGAGGGCTAAGAGAAACAATGCATTCGGAAAGTAAAGCAACATGAGATCCTTTTTTATAAATCAACAAAAAATTAAATGCCCTATGCATTTCAAGGGTTTCCTTTTGTGTGGTGATACAAGTATAGAAATATGACAAAGTGTGGTAGGAAGGAACATGTGTATTTAAAGTAAGAGCACCGTAAGTATTATAGGTGCTCTAACAGAAATGCTAACATTGTGGGAAGAAAGTAAGATGTGATCAACTTTGCCTGACAGACTCAAGGAAGTATTTGGTGAAAGGAATGGTCCAGAGGCAAGTTCAGGAGCCAGAAAGGATTAAGATACTCACTTGGGGCAGAGCCTTCTCTGCAGGAGGAAGAATAGCACAGCATCTTTGGTACAAAAGCAGTAAGTTTGGTGCAATGCTGAAGTAAGTGTGTACATATGTGTGCATATGTGTCTTTGCATGTGCATGTATGCCTGAGATGGTAATACCAAAGTTGTTAGTTTACTCTTTATCTTACTAGTTATGGGAATCAGAAAAGTCAAGTTTGCATAAAGGTAAGGTGCAAAGCTTGGAGCATAGCCATGGCAGTGCTGGGAAGGAGTAATGGGGAGGGCTGTGATTTAACCCATGAGGGAAATACTAACCCCAGTCAGGAGGCCTCAGTGGCCATGCTTCACGTTCTATTTGGCAAAGAGAAGTCAATGGCAATGGAAGCAGCATGAGAAAGAGCCTATTTTCTTTGTTAGTTTATTTTGTTCACTAGATTCCTCTTATAGGTGAGATCATATGGCATTTGTATTTCATGGCCTGGCTTATTTCTCTTAGTGTAATATTCTCCAGTTCCATCCATGCTGTTGCAAAATGCAGGAGTTCTTTCTTTCTGATGCATTGTATTATATAAATGTGTCACAGTCTTTTCATCCATTCATTTACTTATGGGCACTAAACTATTGAACAACATAGAACTACAGGCATGGAAACATGCAGCTGACTGAAAGTGACTGAAGGGTGAGAGGATAGTGGTGGATAGAAGGGGAAGGGACTAGAAAAAGAACACGTATGAATGACCCATGGGCATGGACAACAGTGTGGGAACTGACTGTGGGAGTGGGGGGTGAGATTCGTGGAGGAGGACAAAGGGGGGAAATTGAGGCAACTGTAATGGAATAATAATAAAAATGATTTACGAAGAACAAAAAAGAGAAAGTCTAGATTTCTAGGTCAAAGAACTGGAGAGGAGGTAGGGCCTTGCCCAGGTAGGACAAAGTATGAGCGGGTGCACTTTTGTTCCAAGAGAAGAAATTCAACTTTAGACAATTTGAAAACACTTTGCAACAAACAGAATCATCTACAAGGCAGCCAGCACCCCACACCAGCTATGTCAGTCTGAGGGCTAATTTATAGTTGGTGA
This sequence comes from Tonatia bakeri, assembly GCA_004024845.1. Lineage (NCBI taxonomy): Eukaryota > Metazoa > Chordata > Mammalia > Chiroptera > Phyllostomidae > Tonatia > Tonatia bakeri. The sequence goes on from PVIA01000198.1 coordinate 537,190, forward strand.
GACTATTTAAGGAAGTTGGGTAGAAATTTTAAAAAGGCAAAGAAAAATCTTTATGGAAATAGCAACATATTATTTGCAGAAACAAATAATGAGTACTACTGATTTTTCTTTGAAATTATTTATTTAGGACCAGCTAAAAATGGAAATATTTTAAACGTAAATTCAGCTGTATATTGGGCTATACATAAAAAGGTTTTTAATTTTTTGTTTCATTTTTAATTAGTTTTTCAAAAATTAGCCACAGGATGGTGCTCTGATCTCAAATCATTTGAACTCACTTCCCTGACATTTCAGGCTACAGGAGAAAAGGAGTTTCGGTGACTAACAGAACACAAGGGAAATATGTTTCCAGTGGGGCCAGGTGAGACTTAGCCTACTTATTAATGAATCCTGGTGAGGAGTAAGTGTTTTTATCTCCTATGTTTTTTAAGAAAAATAAAATAATTCTGCTTTGGATTCAATGTGATCAGAGCTATGTTTATTTAAAATGAAATAACAATGCCAGGCAATATCAAAATGTATAATAAGAATGATTTTAGTTCCAGAAAAGTCTTACTTATTTTAAAATAAATAGGAAATCATTTCAGCATTCTTTATTTTAAACATGATATTATTACTTATTAGTTCCCAATAGATATTTTTGTAAAAGTGATATGGAGCTCTTTGATAAATTATCTGATATTGAGTTGTTCTTTTCCATAATTTAAGTACTTGTCCCACTATTTAATTGCCTAAATTTCTTAATCAGCAACAAGAAAGCTACACTTTCATAAATAAATATTTATGTATTTTAGTTTTTGAACATTTTTAACTCACATAATTTTGTAATTATTTAAATATATATAAGTATATATTTATACTCATTTATCCTATAGAAAAATATTGGCTAAAATAGAGTAAATTTAACTTTTCACTTAACAAAATTACTGAATTTAAAACACTTTATTCTCTAATTTTAAATGTAGTCATAATTTTTAGATGTGTTGAAAAGTTTTTAAAGTTTTATTATTCTGATTTTGTTCTCCTTGTTACTATTATAATACTTAACATGTAAAGCACATTTTACTTGCTTATACTTTACTCAGTGCAATATGATATAAATACAAAGTAAGAGAACTTTTTAACCAGTATCTTGTGCCTTGGAGAGATTTATAAAGATTCATAATGTTATTCCAAATTCAAAGTGACACACTGAAATGGTATTCTGTCACAGTACTCATAAACTGAATCCAAGTTCTGCCTAAAAAATAAAATTTAAAAAATCGCTTTTTATTATTATCCACTCATATAAACTTGACCATCATTTTTATCCAATTAGATCCTTCCTTTACAGAGAAAGAAGAGAAAAGGGAAAATAGCAATGAGAAAGCAAGTAAAAAAAGATAGGGACTAAAGGATAATGAAATATGTGCTTCAGAAGAATTCAAGCATTTTAATTTATTTTAAGTGAGCTAGAAAAGGAAAACTCTCTGAAAACAAATGATATCATGCTCTAATGTTAACCAGCCAATTTAAATAACTAATGTTTAAAAAACAACTACATTTTCAAATGTAGAATAGATATTTTTGAACTTTCTAAATGTATTTAGCATATTTAATAATACAATCCCTATGTAAATATGGTTTTACATCAAAATCATTGCAATGACATGTTTAGATATTACAGGGAAAAGTTTCAAAAAGCCCTGACTGATGTGGTTTAGTAGGCTGGGCGTCATCCTACAATTTGAAAGGCTGCTGGTTCAATTCCCAGTGAGGGCACATGCCTGAGTTTTGGGTTCAGTACCCACTCACATAGATATTTCTTTCCCTGTCTTTCTCCTTCCTTTCCCCTCTTTCTAAAAATAAATAAATGCAGTCTTTTAAAAATTCCAAAAAAAATAAATCTAGTTCTTCTAGGACACCTAATGATCAGTTCAAAATCAAGCTTTCTCAGAGCTTACTGAATATATGCATACATCATTGTACCATGTAGTCCTCATTTGGAAAAAACCTCTATTTAAATAACTACAAACTAACAGGTTCATGAAAGGATGTGCAACATTATTAATTATCAGGAATCAAAATCACAATAAGAAATTACCGCATATCTGTTAGAAAGGCTATTACAAAAAACAAGAAATGACAAGTGTGGGCAAGGTTGTGCAGAAAAGGGAACTCTTGTGCATGGTGGGTGGGAATGTAAATTGGCGAGGCCACTATGGAAAATATAATGGAGTTTCCTAAAAAAAATAAAATAAAAATTGAACTATCATATGATTCAGCAATGCCACTTCTGGGTATTTATACTAAGAAAATAAAAACATTAACTTGAAAAGATATATGCACCCATATCTTCATTGCAGTATTATTTGAAGTAGCCAACATGTGGAAATAACCTAAGTGCCAAATAAATGGATTAAAAAAGGTGATATATAAATAAATATATGTATACATATATAAATATATGATACATTGTGTGTGTGTGTGTGTGTGTGTGTGTGTGTGTGTGTGTAGAGGTTTTCTTCTTGTTTGGGGAGGTATGGGAGAAACAGATCATCAGTCTCTGCTGCAATTTCACCCTAACAGAGAAGCCCTTTCTGACCACCTACTGTGAGGTACCCACCACCCTCCACTTTATTTGTATCCCTTCACTCTGTTGATGTTTGTCTAACTTGAACTTAATACCGCTGACAGTGATTTTGAATCTGTTTGTCATCGTCAGTGCTTTTACTCCTCCAGTAGTAGAGCTTGCCCAAACCAGGATCCCTCCACTATGAATTCAATGTTCACCAACATCATGTGAGTTAGACATTGACATTCTCAGAAAAGTCATAAAAGGGGTAGGACCATGCCTTTTGGGGGTAGAGTTTACTTCTACATCTTATTTTAAAATTAATTTTCACCTACATTTCTAACAATACAAAATTAAAAATCTTCAAATTCTGATAAGAATTTTAATGATTTAATGAAAGCAATAAGCCTAATTGTTTCAACAAAAAAAAAAATACCTGTGCAATCACAGTAAAAGTGCCAGTGAGAGTGACTACTTCATAGTCAATTTGATCTTTTTTTATTTGAAATATTGTTAATTAAAAAAAATAAAATTATTATGTTCAAGTTTTAGTCTTTATGTTCTTTGATTATTATTGGGTAGTCCACTGTGTAAAAACTTGTCTATGTACCTTTTTCAATTTGATGACTCCTTCTTGTGTATCCTCATCTGTGACAATATCAAACAAATTTCCCCCATCTCCTGGAACAATGTTGTATTCAATTTCTGCATTTTGTCCAAAATCGGGATCCACAGCTCTTATTCTTCCAATAGCTGAGCCAATAGGAGAAGATTCGGGAACTTTCAGATGGAAGATGCCTGATGGGACATAAACAATTTGTGTTCACAGTGGACTTAGTAAAACATGTAATAAGATTACTAGGCTGGAAAAATATAGCTTATAGAAATTAAATAAAATTTAAAACATATTTGTGAAGAATCAAAAGGTAATATGCTGTCAAGATAAGGATTATGATTTTCTAGAATTTTAATTGGGCACCATAAATAGTACAGTGTGTTAAATTAAAATTGCTGTGAGGAAATATTTTACATATTAGCAACATCAAAGTGTACCTAATATCAATGTGAAGGTAAAAAATATCTATGAAGTAGATCAATACTGATACAACAGAATGCAGTATACCAAACATAGATAAAATTCATAAATAGATGGTGCATAGATGATAAAAGATAGATATCTAAATGTTGATAGAAAGTTAAGGTTCTGTTCCCTAAAATGAATAAATGGTATATAAAATAATATGAAAATAAACTGACTATTTATTCAATTAGAATAAATCATTAAACTAGAAATGCTCTATGAAATGATTATATGTACAAGTAACCAAAATTTTAATTCATGATGAAATGAAGTCCAGTAGATTATAGATTAATATTCAATGTGTGTTTTGCAAACTTGTACTGGGTACCCTGCTAGTCACATTTAAACACTTTTAAAATTAGAATATAAAGTTCTAGCTCCCATTTTTTAACATAAAAATAAAAAAAATTAAAATGCTTATTTTTTACCACCAGGTGGAGCACTTACATTACTGTGACTTTCATACTGAATCAGAAAAACTTGGAAAAATCTTTGTTTATATAAAATTTAGCACAATCATAAAAAAGTTATAATGTCCCACAAAAATTAAAATATGTACATTGTTTAAAAGAATTTTCAAAATGTAAGATTTATATACACCTTACAAATTATTGTAAGGAAAATATGTAGTATAAGCTATTTTACTGACATGTAATCAAAGAAGATATTAATGAATTAAATAGCAACCTGTTCAAATCAAAATAAGGAAAGCAAGAAAATGGGATGGCATAAAAATGCAAAAGCAAAAGTAAATACAAAAAGACAAAGTTTGCATTTTGATACTGACTTTTCAGTTTAGATGCCTATTAATGGATTTTGGATTACACTTCCCATGAGTAAAAGCAACCAAGGTAATTAATTTGTTTTGGACTTTTAGTTACATGAATAAAAATTAAATTGGGAAGTCTTTAATAGGTTTTTGAGTGAAGTTCATTTAATAAACTACGCATTGCAATATAACATATATTGACTTCAAGAAGCATGAGAAAAAACATCAATCAACATTTTATGGAGATTCTACCAAATAGATTTCTTTCTTCCCAATTATTTTTAGAGGGCTTATAGTTTTTTCACAATCAGTTCCAACATTAATTTCATGAAACCTGATAGTCATTAAATTTTGCCATGCACTCTGTTCATTCCTCTCAAAAAGTATCCACCATGCGCTCTTAAAAATGTTAAAATTAGCTTTATTTACATCCAACAGACATTACTTCAATAAGACATGTGATGTATTTAATTTCAAAAGAGCTGAATATTTACCTAAAACTTGTTTGGTTTCATGTAAAAGATAGAAAGTACATTTTATAGTGGTATACAATACTTGCTTAATTAGTTGATTTAATAGTTAATTCATAGTATACCTGCCTTTAGAGGAGATGTGAAGAAAAAAATTAAGAAACAAACAAATAAATAGAAATAGACAAAAAGTACTCCATGAGGCAAAAGTGAGATTTTTTACAGATACTATAAAATAATTTTGGTTTCAGAAGTCATATTAACCAAACTAGCAGCTTCTCATAGGCTAGAATTATATTCCATGGGGTTTTATTCCCTAAACCCTTCATACCATGATGTCATATAGATATGCTGAATGTTTGAAGACTAAAGCAGGATCTGATCTTGACGCAACCAGAGCAAAGAGAAAGAATGAAATCATAGGTGATATTTCACATTGTCAAGAAGGAGACTAAATTTGTCTGAGTCCAGATGGTCATGATCACATAAGTAGGACCTAATGCGACTTTCACAACCAGCTTTCCATGGATCCTCATTGTCTCCCCACAGCCATACTGAGTCCTGAATCTACTGGAGCACTCCCGGGTCATTAGCAAATATGAGGATGTCTGGATTCCTGTTTCGTGTTTCAGGAACGTGTGTGACAGTTATTTAAAGTTATACTAAACTTCTCAGGGGGAAATTTAAAAAAAATAGACAAGGCATAGATATCTGAGCTGTTTTTATTTTCCTTTCTTCTTCCTTTCTTCATGTGTATTACTTAGAAGTATGATTTATCAGAAATGTTTCCACATCCTTTGCCTCTCAGTTTGTGAAGGTCATAAAGAACCTCAAGAAACACTAATAACTTTGAATGTATAGTAGATTGGTCATGGTCCAATCTCAAGGTACATTCATTAATAATTGATAAGGAAAGTCTTGAATTTTTCCTAACAAAATTAAGCAGTGGAGGTCTGTGTTGAATAATGTACTGTGAATTGCCCTCTAACAGTATATAGTTAGTAAGCTATGCCAAAGTAATTATCAAAGACATAGCTGGCAGGTAGAGACTTGAGAAAGAGAGAGAGAACTCTCAAGTCTAACAGACTCCAGATTTCACACATGGCCATCAGTGCAGGGTGATAATGGTGGTGCCCCCCTGGGGGGTGCAGGTGTTGAATGCAATGTTTAGTAAAATATGGGCATCTAACTTTTTTAAGAAACTGGATATTCCTGCTTATTCTATGTGATCTAGGGATCAATTTTAAGTTACATATTAGGTTTATGACTTAGCTTTCCATTTGAATATTTTAAAGCAAAAATAAAAGAATCCAGACTTAAGGGAAATAATGATGGTGTCATCTTAAGGAATTATGATTAATGAAGGTGAAGAGTCCCACCAAAACTGAGACCTTCCAATGTCAGGAGGATTTTGAAAACTCCAAAAGTAACCAGAAGAACATCAGATAATATGCATTATAAACAAAGGCTTTCTCCTGCCCTTTCCAAGACAATATGCTGAAATATGAGTATGATGTGCTACAAAAGCACATTTTATAAGGCCAATAGCAGGGAATGTGGAGACACCTATTCTTTGTACTCTACCAATATACATTGATTAGCAGTTTTTAACAAAGTTAAAAAGTTGTGAGCATAAAATATGCATAAAAATTCACAATTATCTAATGGCATTGAAAAACTTATGATAAATTAAAATAGTAGTATTGTCCAAAAATATTGACTCAATAGTATTCCAATAACCTGCTCTACCAAAATCAAGATATAAGAGAAGTAAAACAGTGATTCACTACCGACATCTGTTTTATGCATTGAGGTTTTCGTGTACATGAGACACATATATAGAGAATGCTGAATTTTCTGTTCTTTACCCAGCAGAAATATATTTTAGTAAGGTAGAAGACACATTTATTAAGATAAGAATTTTTCAATAAAATATTGTAGTTGGTAATAAAGTCTACAGAATATAGAACAAGTCAGAGAAACTCTGCATTAGTCATGTCAGATTGTTTAAGTTCTGTCATTTTATTTCCAATGAGTTGACATTTTATCATTTCTAGAAACTCAACAGCAATAAAGTTGGGGTCATTCAGATTAATTCAAAACTGAAGTAATCTTCAGCTCTGCCAAAGTTAGATCACTTATGATGTACGATGTAATTACACTGCCAACATCTTCTAGGCACCCTACTTTTGATGCATATGAAACATCTTAATGGCGCTACCTGTACAACACAGATTAGGAAATAAAACAGGTGACAAGAAATTGTTCGCAGAGTCAATCAAAATGCACACTTACATATTCATCGAACATGCATACTGTGCTGAACAGAAATAACCAGGTTCTCATGGAAAAGGAGAAAATTGCAAGTAGTAAAGTGGAATTTTAGTATGCAAATTCTATAACTTCTTACAAATCATGGTCCTTGTTAATTCAAAGTAAAAGTATCTGTTCCTCAGTTATAGACTGAGTAAACATCCTCTCAGTAACTATGCTGTTTAAAAAAACTACACTTGATTATGACTCACTTGGTGTCTGTCAAGGGCATTTATCAACACCCAAGGACAAAAGACACGCAATATATTTCCTTTCATTTTTCTTTGCAGAAATTCTAAAATGTTGATAACAACACAAAAAGAGATATATTTACTTAACAAAATGTAAATTAATGTTATATTAATTTCTTAGAAAATTATAGATTTAAAGATATAATTTTGAAGATCATAGAATCTAAAAATATATTAAGTGACTAAATAAATTATACAAAACTGTAAAAACATTCAGTGATGAGAATAACAAATAAAAAGAAATAGTCTATTACAAATTCCCATATGACATACATTTTATTTTACATTTATATAGTAATAACTAAAGTTACTCAAAAATAATATACGAAAAGTCAATGTTCAACTGTGCCTAAAATTTATCTATTAAGACAAGAAACTTATTTGGAGGTAAATTAATATTTAAAAATATCAATGTGGGAGAGCAGGGGCAACATGTGAACCCTGACAAGCTCAGGGGAGGCCTGCGTGCCAGCCTTACAGATGCAGAGACTTAAAGAAACACACAGGAGGGTCTAAAATGAAAACTTTCTGAATGAAAGCAGACCGTGGCAGGTAGTCATGCCCTAGATGGGTGTTTTTCCCTCACAAGGTTTGTCTTTACCTTAACTGAGCCTCTCTGTTGCCTTTTTGCCTCTATGATAGCACACCTTTGGAAGGTGAAATTTCCTTTTTCTGGACTCCTCAAAGCACAGGCACAGCACCAGAGGAAGACCATGCATCTTCTCACTGTATTATTATCATGCTAACTGTTGACTATTAACTGTTCTGTACCCATCTGTGGAAATGTGTATATCACTTTACTTCCCATTGATTCTTAGAGATTTTCTCACTTTGCTTTCTCCTGCCTCCCTCACTTATCATCAACTGATTTCTTATAACCCTGTTAAGTCTCCTCTTTTGCTTGTAATGTATAAAATAAAGTGCTAGACTTCCATTCTCGGGAGCATTTCTCAATCTGTTGAGATTTTCCTTCCCAGCAGTTTTCTGTTTGGCTTAGATGAACTTACAGAAATTCTCTTCAGGTTTGAATGTTTCATATGATGACACTAGAGTGCTAGAAGTACTGGAAGGTTTAATTAAAAATTATTTTAAATGATTAAGAATGTTAAACATTTTTAAGAACTTGAAAACATATTTCAAGGCCACCTAAATAAACAAGCATTTGAAGTACTACTTGTGTTTAAACTTTAGAAAATAAATTCATATTACTACAAACTGTTGATTCAGTGATTGAATTCAGACATTAACTAGTTTAGTCATTCTCTATGTTTCCACCTGTGTATCTAAGATTTACCTCCATGTTTGCATGTGTGTGCCTGAGATTTATATTTGCTTAATTACTTAAACAAATATGAACACATGAAATGATTTCACTTTAGCTTAAAAAGAACCTAATAACTAAATGAAAGCAAAAAAGTGTTTGCTTGAGTAAAAGGGAACTTTGTCTAAAAGGTATACCAGTTAAGGCTGTCATTAGCTCTATGTCTTTCAGCAAAATATTTAATCCTTCTATTTTTAATCTGTGAAATTGGGATAATAATAACAAATAAGTATAATTATTATAATTCTTGTCATACCTATCTACCTTGTAGATTTGTTTGAAAAGCCACATACAATAGTGCTTGAGACTAATATCTATTATTACTAGTCATTTTTAAATAGTATTTTTGTAGATAATATTCTATATCTATATTATAATATTTTCCTATCAAAATGGCAATAATCAACAAGAAACTGCGTACAGAAGCCTGAAGATGAAGCAAAGGGAGGCATTAGAAAGTTCTGAAAAGTCACACTAATTTTAATTGAAACATTTTCCCTCATCTTGAAAATTGAAGGATTCAAGAATAAAAATATTTTGATGGTTAAAGAACATCTTATGCCCTCTATTTCCTTAAAAGTCTGAAGCTTTCTGTATTTTCAATAAGCACAAATTAAAGCAATAGAAAAGTAGTTCACAACATCTTTAAAAAGTTGGGCTCAAGCTGCATTTTATTCAAGCATTCTGAACACAGAGTGAGTGGGATTTCTCAGTAATGACAGAGAATTCCATTCCTGTTCAGTCATAGAAAGAATATAATCTGAACAAATTTTTGGAAGTGTCAAATTTACACCAAGAGTTTTATTGTTATGGCTAAATCACTTCACCTTTATGAAATTTATAATTGTTCAGTCTAGGTTTTAATTAACCATATACATGAATATGAATTACCATGTACATGATATCCAGCATATTAATGGATTAAGTTCTATAAATTCTATTTAATGATGGCAATATTTCTTTTATTAGAGCAATGAGAAATTATATCTTCCAAACTTTCTTAGTTCTCAGTTGCCAAACAGGACACAAAAATTTAAAGATGGATATTACCTTGTCCTTTTAAAATTCTTTGGATAGCAGATTAATTGTTAAATCTTCCAATACCTTAGATTATTAACATTTGATTCAACTGTAATTTTTAATGGTCTTCTTGATGGAATGATGAAGAAAAAGAAACAAACAAAAAAAGATTTTGTTTATTCTGGGGGCATTTTCATCTTGTGTGTGGGGGGGTGGGATTTATACAAAGAAATACACCTCTTAGGTCTTCTTCAGTTTCTGTTTCTGGCACAGTGTTCCTAAAACACCATAGAGCTATAAAGCCTTCTTTTGTTATGTTAATAAGGTGACTTTTGTGTCATGCTTATGGATTAGGGCTGCTTGCAAAGAGACCTAACCTTTTGATTAAAAGGAAAGAGTTCCGAGAGATTTTTGGTTGGTGAGCCTGGGAACGTGTTGGGGAGCAGTGCCCCATACCTTGTCCTAGAGTTATATCCTTTTTCAATAACCTGGTGACCTAGTCAATAAATGTTTATCTGAGTCCTGTAAACCACTTAGCAACTTATTGGAACCAAAGGAAGGGGTTGTGGGAACCTCTGATTTATAGCCAGTGTCTCAGAAGCAAAGATGACCTGGGCTTGTGACTGGTTTCTGAAGTGGAATAACTATCTTGTAGGACTGACCCCTCATCCTGTGCAATTTGATGATGTCTCTGGGTAGGCAGTGTTAGAGTAGAGTTAGATGGTAGGACACCCAGCTGCTGTCCAGAGAATTGCTTTTTGGAAGGGGAAACTCCTCATCCTCCAATGCCACATTGGAATTGGGTCCAGGAACAAAAAGTAAAGTAGACATTAATTAAATAATCATAGAAACAAAGTAAAATTTCAAAGTAACATCAGTGCTATAAAGGGAGGTTACACAAGTCTATTCACTTTTTAGGACATTTAAGCTGAGAATCTGAGCTGAGTCAACTAGGCAACATTGGATCTGTCATGTCAGCTAACAGAAAACTTTCCAAAGAGAAGCAACCATATGACAAAATTAACATCATCACACCCTCCTGTCTTTCCATCTTTTGTTCAATTACTCTGACTACAACCTATCAACTTTAATATTTGATATAGATGTAACATAAATATATTCATAATATAGAGCAAATATCAGTTTTATCATCAAATTTAAATTACTTTAATTGGTATCAGTATCTCTCCACATCCAACAATCTATTATCATTTCCCTTCCTTCTTTCCTCATCCCACCAAAATACATAGGTTATCATTTCAATAGCATATATAACCTCTGCCTTGTATAACTTATCCTTGTACTTCTGTTGATGCCATATGGCAAACTCAACCATGGGTGGTAGTTATCTTCCTTCTCAAGAAGGAGGTGAGGTTGACTGAAAAAAAACAAAGACAAGAAGAACAGCTAGATATCACAATAAATTTTGATCACTGACCTCATATGCACCTTTGAGAGTGGCTCCAACCATGCAAACTAGTGAAGGTAACCATTTTCTGTGACTTTTATAATTTTTAAAATTCATTTATTTATTTATTTATTTATTTTAGAGAGGGGAAGGGAGGGAGGAAGAGAAGGAGAGAAACATCAAGTGTGGTTGCTTTTTGCACACCCCCTACTGGGGAATTGCCCCACAACCCAGGCATGTGCCCTGACTGAGAATCAAACCAGTGACCCTTCAGTTTTCAGGCCAGCACTCAATCCACTGAACCATACCAGCCAGGACCGTTTTCCATGACTTCTAAAGTGATCAACTCTTCACAAACCTCTCCTTTACAATTTTCACTATTTCTTTTTCTTTCTTATTTCATATTTGACATGAAAATATATCGCAAAGGAGATAGGTCAGCTTCTTGAACCTTCAGATCATATCATATGTGTTATCATTAGTTTAAAAAAGCTCAACGTGCCAAATGTAATAAAAATGTTTTTTCTTTGTCTCCTACCATCCTTTAGACTTTCTTTAGTGAGGGTGAGTGTTATCTTTTCTGCTCATTGTTAAGTAATAAGTGGTCCAATATTCAATTTAATTCTCCCAGTCCAAGTTTAGAGATCAGATATTTCCAGCATATTATATTAATCAGTATATCAACCCTCATATAAAATTAAGACCTCTCCTATCTACCACCTGCCTTCAAGCCAAACTGGGCCAATAAGAGATGAAACTTCAAATCAGAATATGGATCGCTAGGCAGGCTTTCCTCTGACTCATCTACTTGCTAAGAGTTTTTTCATCTCACCATAGGAGGCAGCAAAGCTAGAGTATTGGGTTTTTCTTACTTGTGTGTATAGTTTTTGCCTCTCTTGGGTTGATTCTGGTGGAACTTTGGGGGCTCTTGAAAGCATCCACTGCAGACCTATGCAAAGGCATTGCCCCTGCTTTGATGTACCATCCTCCTTAGTCTCTTCACCTCCAGACCATCTATTCCACACCCGGGCAAACCTGTTTGGCAGGACTCTGGGTTGTTTTTCCTTTTTGTTATACAGTTTCTAACTCCTCTCCTTTTTTTGTTGTCTATCATTACTTTTCCAAACAAAACCGTATTCCTCTAATCTTGTTTTTTTCCAACACGCTTTAATATTTTTAAGCATGAGGCAGGCATCATTGCATGGATGTTACTCATGTTTGGGGAACATGTATTGGGCTTTATGACTGGTCCTTACTGAAGAGAACACTTACTTCAACAGACATGAGTGGAGAGAGAAAGGGGACCCTAACCCTTATTTTCATTAGATGAACTCAGCATGGCTTCTCCAAAGAAATCTTTCACACAAATTTTCCCCTCCACTCTAAACTCTATAAAAAGTATTTTATAAGCATACACACAGTCTTCTTGTGATTAAAGCTTTCAAGAGTCTAAAATGCATCCTGACATTTCTATTGAAAATTTTTAATTTTGTTCTGGAACCATACTTGGCTGTGTGGTATCCAATTCATCTTAGCTTCCAGTGGAAACTTCAACATTAATCTATTGTTATATCTGTAAACCTTCTCCCTCCTTTTCTCCAGTTACAACTGAGGTGACCTTTTTCTCTGTTTCATCTTATTAAACTCCAGCCATTTGTAAGTATTTTACTACTCATTGAAGGGTCTCTCTTCTCTACATTTGATATTTTCTTTTGAATTAAAATATCCCCAAGAATTTTCAAACTGCTCATAATAGATTACATTGAAAAAATGTCCTCTTGTCCACAAATCTGATTCTAGCTAGCCTCATAATTTTCTTTTCATTTTCCAGTGGTACTTCTCAAAGTTATCAGTTACCTATTCCTACCTTATATTCCTACATTATAATCACTCTACAAACAGCTTTAATCTGGAATTTATACCCACCACTGTATCAGAAAGTTCCCCCTCACATGTCCATAACATCTTTGCTCTTAAATCCAGTGACAACCTAATTTTCTTCAATTTATTTTAAGCAGCATTGAACACTTTTATCTATTCCATCATTCCTGAAGCACACTTCTCCTTAAAACCTGTGACACTATTTCTCTGGTTTTCTTCCAACTCACATCTTTCTTCTTCTTAGCTTCCTTTGCTGGTTATCTCAAAGAGCATCTGGATAATTCTCAAATTTGGCTGCATATTGACATAATGCAGAAAGTTGAAAAAAAATAAAAAGGCTGCCGAAGGGATTCTAATTTAATTGTTCTAAGTTTAGCCATGAACAGAAGGCTTGCTTAAACTATCTTTTGTTCTTTAAAATCACGACCAAGAGCCATTATCTCAGGCTAACTTCCTCCAGGTATTCTTCTTCTTAGGAATTCCATCAATAACTTCACTTCATTTTCTATCTTTATGCTAAAACTTCTTTATATTATAATTCCAGCCTAAACACATATTCTGAATTTCATATGTAGCTAAGCATTATCTGCTTTCCTTGGTATCTCCAAGGCACCTCAGACTGGACATATTCAAAACTGAGCTTGTAGACTTAGCCAGGTCCCCAGAAGAAGACTCTCCTACTGGCCACTGCCCCAGCAAGTAGTGCTACATTCTATGCAGTTCCAAAACTAGAGTCCTCTCTTTTCATGGCAAGTTCATTAATATTGTTGGGTTTTTACCTCTTAAAATAACTCAAATCCATCCACACAGTGCCATTTGAACCATGTGTTCCATTATCACCAATTACATAACTCACAGCTCTTGTCTGTATCACTGCAATTGTCCAACTGGCTTCCATATATCCGTTCTTCCCACCCTTCCCCCACCTGCAATCTCTGCTATGCTGCAGGGCACGGGTAAAGGGCATCATGCTTATCTTTCTCAGTTAGAAACTTCATTCCTTCTGTCAGGGAGAAGACTGTTAGGGGGAAATTCATAAGCTTTTAGAAAATCTATGAGTATCAACACAAAGGAAATAAATAACTTTTAAAATATGCACCACTCCTTAAGTAGAATGGACACAATAAATTACAATAACAACAGCAATCGTTTGTACAATGCTTTCTATTTTCCAAGGACTTGTCTAAGCACCATTCCTTATTAACTAATCTTATCCTCACATTAAGACTATGACATAGATACCATTATTATAATTTCCATTCAGGGATGTCCCAGTACATGCTTGACAATTAGGTCAGACAGGGAGGGAGAACAGTTGCAAGCCTTTCTTTTTGGTATTTGTCAGTTTTGGTGGTGTAGGTACTCCCACCAGGGTGGATTTCAAGCCAAGGTGACATCACTAAACACAGAGCTGGGAGGCACACACAGCTGGTCCTGAGGTTCTGGTGGAGCCAGCTGCAAATGGAGAAGCTGGGGAAGATACACTGCTCACTCACAGTGATGGTATGAACCAATCAAATGCCATTTCTGAACTAATTACAATCTCTCATTTGGTCTGCCCATTCTGCTTCACTTGATTTTATTGCCTGTTAGTCAAATTGGAGACAATATTGGGTTTTAATTTAGAGAGTTTTCTAAAATGCAAATAATTCAAAATTTCCTTAAGTCAGCTACACTGATAAATGTGAATTCCAAATAAGGGTGGATTGAGTGAGTTGGATAGACTTAGTATAAGTTTCTCTTTTCAGTGCTTATAGAACAAAATTAATGAGGATCAGGAGAAGGGAATTAGGAGATGTAAGAACATTCTGAAAAAAGGATATCACTCTAAAGTTAAATTGACCTCAAGAACAGAAGGAAAACCTATTACAACTCTTTCTGTCCTTCCAATTGTCCCTTCCTTATTACATAGCTCCTAGCTTTGAAGTACAAATGTGTATGTTTAATACAAACATATCTATATTTCCTTACAAAACTAATCATTTTTATAACATTTAAGAAAATTGCATTGGAAGTCCAAACCAAATTCCAATGAGCTATGAAAAAGAACACACTGATATTACTTAATGAGTGCCAAAATAAAAAGTGTTTTTGATTCTTAAAAATATCTGTTTTTAATAAATGTAATTTATATACTACCCACTATCCCCATTACAGAACAGTAAACATGATGGAGGTCTTGGCAAGTGTTCACAGCATTTCAAATGCATTGATAGCTTTCCATTGCTCATCCATTTTATGGCACAGACCTAATATTTCTTTAAAACATCCATTAAATATGTAAAACTTTCTTTTGTCTAAGTAATTTCTGATCCATCCAACAAAATTCAGTACATGGGCAATTCTCAGTAATATTGCCCAATAATTTCACAAAAATATACCACATTAATATTCATTCCAAATTATGAGTAAATTTAGCACCTTATGAAATAAGCTCCTGAAAAATGTTTGGAATTCAAATGTACATGGACCTATTTATTCACCCAGAGCTTTGATTTCTCACAGGTATTTTTTGAAACATTATAAGGATAGTCTAGAAAAATTAAATTTCTTAATAGTCTTTTACCACATATGTTGGTTTCTTTTATGCAAAATGATTTTTTCAATAGCACCTAATTTGTCAATGTGCAAATTTATTTCTGAATATGCATCACACATTCACCCATCATGTATGTATGCAATGGTTTAATTTTTTTCTAATTGCATGTATTTTATTACTTGAGTGTCCCCATCTCTTTCTATTTTATTACTTATGCCTACACTATTCCATTTACCTACTATTTTTTTATCTCCCTTTGCATAAATTATATGCTCCATTCTTTCAAGAACAACTTAAATCTATTTTTGATTATTTTTTCTTGTTTTGCACTTCCAGGTTTTCTCAATTCTTTAAAATCCTCTTAGAGCTACGCTGTAGTTATTTGGGTGCTGAGGTCATACATTTATATAGTATTGTGTGCACAAGGCTATCATTTATTTTACTTCAGATAGTATAATTGTCCATTAAATTAACAATCTCTGCACTATACATAAAGTTTCTGAAGGGAAGAGGTTAAACATTTTTATTCCCATTATACAGTACAAAATATCAATATTGACTTTTTTTTGCATTTATATTTCAATAAAACTAACAGTCAATGCAACATTTTTCATTGAAAAATATAATTTATTTTATCTAGTATTTGTCAATAAAATAGATTTCTTATGTACAAAATCTTTTATGATTTTGGTCTTGACTATAATCTATCTAACTCTTCTAAAGAAATGCTTTAGAAGTCCTATACCTTTCCCTATATAAACACTAAAACCAGTGACAAAGCAAATATAAAATACAGAAATTTAAAATGTGAAATAAATGGCATTTTATGATTCCTTCAAATCTGTAATTAAAAGTTACCACCACTGTCAGAAGTCTACATAGAGGGTGGGGCAAAAGTGGGTTTACAGTTGAAAGTATGCAAAACTGAGTTTATTCTTGTATTATTATTTATTAGTGTAATATTTGTCATGCAAATGATTGTAAACTTATTTTTGTTCCACATTGCACTAAAGTTTTGATGTGGTTAGGTTCAAGGTTTTCCTTATATCTTTGTCCATTCTCCTTCCTACATTTCCTTGTATCCAAAATGTAAAGAGAATTGTCCTCATTAATCTATCAAATTTTATCCGTGCCTCAGACCTCATTGATCACTTTCATGTTTATGTCTGTCAGACATTTTTCTTTGACTCTCCCTTCTCTGTGAGGATCCCTCTATTTTCATAATTCAGCAGATCAACAGAAATTACCTCTATTTAAATTAATTATTCACATGCCCTTTATCTTACATATCTTTGAAAATCATATATAATAAAGTCCTATTCTGCTACAGAAACATTTTTCAGTTCTGTTTCTGTGTATCTCAGCTTCCCTGGGTTGGTGCCATATCTCCAGTCTGCTTCAGCCTTCACCAAGTGGCCAATGTTACTTTTCATACATACTGATATAAAATATTGCCCTCTACTCAAAAACATGCATGCACACACACACACCTATGTTTATGGTTCAGGATTGTGGCAGTCTGTAACCAACATCCTCTTTTTTCATTTTTTAAGTGTTTTACTGTATATTTCTTTTCAAATGCTATGTTCATTATTTTCTTAATCCTGGTCAGATCTAATTACCATATTTTATCCATGCCAAAAATTATGATCATATTCCTATTTTGGAATTTTATTGTGCTTGTAATATAGTTATACATATAGGTATTTATTACATAAAGGTTGCAGGAATTTTAAATTGCCTGTAATGTGACTTTCATAGATTGAAAAAAGAGTAAAATAAACAAACTTTCTAGGAAAACTAAGGAAATTATGTTATCAGAGTATATTTTAATTTCAGTAAAATTACTTCAGTTATTATTATTATTATTATTATTATTATTATTATTCACATCCACTATAAATACTGTTACTACAAAATTATTTAGGAGAAAGCCAGCAGATGATACTCTAAATGAGCAGGGAATCACTTAAGGTTGCCTACGTTCTTCTACATACATGCTCTGACAGAATATGAAGACTGAAATTTCACATGAGAAAAGACTTCTGTTTACTTCAGTGGTAATAATTTGGTGAATATCAAGCAAATAGAGACTTCGTAGATTAGTTTAATCCTTCAACTGCATTGTATTCAGGCTAAAGGAAAATTAAATCAGCATTCCTATAGCTAGAAACAGTCAACATATACATGTTGGCAGGCATTTGGCTAAAACAACTTGCTTACAAATAGTATTTTATTTATGACTAGGAAATTATTTTAGAACAAATTGAATGTCCTATTTTCTATTGATACATTTGATCTCATTAACCAAAAACAAAACAAAACAAAACAAAAACCCCACAGTTCTTACTATCTTATTATATAAAAAAGAAGAAAAAATACGCAAGTAATTATTTACATTTCCTATAAATGTTCTCTTTTCATTCAAAATTGCATTTGAAGTGCTTCGTTTCACTTAAATTGTTTTTATATTCATTATAAAATTTTTATACAGCAAAAAAAGATCAAGTGGGAAAAGTATGAATGTTTTTCTGTATGTGAATTAACCACATCACTTAATTGATTTGATCTCACAATGCATAATTTAGATCAGCTTGCTAGATAGATTTGTCATTTAATATTCAAGTAATGGAAATAATCAGCACGTTTCTATAACTGGTTTTAGCCGATGAAAACCTGCTATGGATATTGTTGATTAGAGTTGATGGTACCTTTATAACTATATGAAAAAGATTTTGCCAAGAAAATATTTCTCCGCTATATAATGGCAGGGAGAACTCTTCCAACACGCCACAAATTACTTATATTTATGAAACAGTACTACTACCTTTTTTGGGGACAGTTTTCTGGGTTATGCGCAGGCTTTTTTTGGCTACACATAGGCCTCAAAAACAAATTGCTTTCTAGAAAGGACAGTAATAAAAAGAGTTCAGAAGTCCGTGCATAAGATTAGATTTTAGTTCTTTCACTTGCCGTGTAATCTTGGAAAAGTTACTCAAATTATTTTTAATAAGATAGCCTTTCTATTTTCTTTTTAAAATTGAGCTAATACTATACTGTCATTTCAACAGTTAAATGGGAACATATATGCAAATCACTTTACCTAGCGTACAACATGCAATCATGTGCTAGCAGATGTCATGGTCACCCTGATCATATCCAATTTACGGGAAGATCTGATAGCTCGTGAGCCATCTATTTTACAACAATAAAACAGCAAATGATTTATTTTGCAAGATACAAATGAATACATTATTCATTTTTATCTAACAGATTTATAGAAAAATGAATGCAATGGGTGTTTAACAATGCCACATATGTGTAAACACACATGTAAATCCACAAATATGATTAGTAAATATTAAGACATTATCTTACACATTTTAAGCAATGAAAAATGTGACTCGTGAAGTTCCTCTGAAGGAAGATTTTTTTCAATGTCATATCTTAACAGGCATGAAGAAATATAGCTAGTTAGTTTCATATGGTACGTATGTTACCTTGACTGTTACATTCAAAAGACTATTGTTTCAGCCTGTAATTTTATGTCATATGTGCAGTTTAATTATTACTCACAAGAAATATTCCTGCAAAAAAGAGCATTGGCTCCTAAGGGGATGGTTCTCTGTTTATAAATGGATTCTGTCTTTTCCTCTGAAGGATGTAATTCAAAGTGACAGTACAGTAAAAAGGGCTTGGCACAAAAGCATGTAACATTTCAAGGGAATTAATATTTTATTCATGCAAAGTGTGAAAGCTCCCTTTTTTCTCATGATTCAAAAACATCTCTCACCTGTTATAGTTCAGACTGTAGTTCAAATATGCATGTAACATAAGCAGAAAATAATTGATCACAGAGATCTACTTGGTATATTTCTCTGCAGTCTCATTTCTCTGTTTATGTTGACAATTCAACATAAGTCATGTGACTTTTTTGCAGCTGTGTTCTAAAAAATTGGTTTTAGAGGCATAGGTAAAAGAAAGAATAACTTTTTGATTTTCATATTACTTCACACTAGAAGTAATTTGAACTTCAAATTCTGTCACATCTCTAAGAAGTTTTTAACCTTTCTAAGCCCTGACTTTCTTAACAGTAAAATGTGGAAAATCTGTACCTTAGAGTGTTATAAAAGGAACTAAGATAATAATCAGGTTTCTGGCACAGCATGTAAATGCTCTACAACTCCCAATATCCTTATGCCCATGATCTTTCTTTGTGGGTCTCATCTAGTTACCCGTCAACCTACAGATGAAACTTAAAGCAAGCCCGCTGCCTTGCCCAGACTCTCTTCCACTCGGTAAGACTCAGAAGTGACCTCTCTGTTTCAGTGGGGCCTCAGCTCACCATCCTGGCTTCCTAAGCATACTCCTCTACCTTCTCTCCCATTGAAACATTTTCATTCCCCAGCCTAAACCTTTACAAACCATCCTTCACCCATGTCCACAAGAGTTACATCTTTCCATTGGCTGAGTTTTATATTCCTCATCTGAAAAATGTCATTGTCATCATTGTGAATAAGAATATTGACACTGTCCAGGAAGATTTCTGCTATTTCTTATACCCAACACTGAACTTGTCTTTTTTTTTTTTTAAGATTTTGTTTATTTATTTTTAGAGAGGGAAGGGAGGGAGAGAGAGAGAGAGAAACATCAATGTGCGGTTGCTGGGAGACATGGCCTGCAACCTAGGCATGTGCCCTGACAGGGAATCGAACCTGCGATGCCTGGTTCGCAGCCTGCGCTCAATCCACTGAGCTACACCAGCCAGGGCTGAACTTGTCTTATAGGCACAAAATCCATAAAAGGACTCACATTCACAAAGCCACATTTTATTTAAAAGGAAAGTAATATCCAAACCATCTTCCTCAACCATTATAGATTGCCTCATATATGTAGTAGGGGGGGAAAAAAAGCTGTTTTCTGGATTGGGAACATATCCTTTATTACTGTCATGTATTTTTTCTTTTTAATATTTACTCATATATATTTTCTGCTTCCCTTAATAACAAAGTAAGGGAAAATGTCATTCTAAGATATCCTAGCCATTTTCATATATATCCCATTCGATAAAGTATAATGCTTTCTAATTGCCACTTGTAACACTAGCAAATAATTTCTCTGATCACTAAGTAAATATAGTCCATAAAAACTGATGATGAATTTAAGAACAATAACAAAGTGGTAAAATATGGAAATCCATACAGCTAAAGGACCAAAGGGCATGTTTTGTTACATATTCTCAGTGTTACCTAACTTTATCAGGTGAACTTAAACTCTCCTTCTAGAATCAGAAGAACATTATTTTGTGTGTTTTTTAAAACAATTCATGCAAATGAATACCTTTTGATTTACTCAAGTTCCTTATTTAAGCAACAATAGAAGCATTTAGTTTTTCTGTAGTAAACCCTAAGAACACTGAACTAATCCTTGAACATGTACCAGAAATGCAACATATACTGACTGCTGTGAAGTGTAATAGTACACAAGAAAACTCAATAATACATAAGAAGTATTCATTTTCAATAAGAAATGGCATTAGAGGGAAGATACAGATGTGAATCATTCTGTTATAGAAACTGTAGCAATATTTACCTATTCTAAAACTAAAGTAAAATAGAACTAAAGTAATGTAAATACCATCACTTCAATATCATCTGATACACAAAAGCATATGAAAATGACTCAACAGATATAATCATTAAAGAACAAACAGAAAGCTTATGGTAGTTAATGATATAGCAAAGAATCTGGTGGCACATGTGTCAAACACATCTTAAATTACATGGCAATTTCCTGTGTATTACTTTTTCAATTAATAATAAATTAGAGCAATATCCTAATTTGCTGTGAATATTTTACTGTAATAGAAATCTATAGCATAAGACTTATTTATTCAATTTTGACCCATTTATAGTATTTTATATTAAAATCACACTGTACATGAGTCTAATGGAAAACTGAAATCTGAAGTCATCTAATTTTCAATCATACCTTCTACTTCTTAAATAACAAAAGTATCTGGAAAGCAACTGGAATTCCTGTAGCATTTAATGAAATGTAGGAAAGTTTTTAAAAAGCTGCACCAGTTTAGACTCCATGGGAAAGAACATACTTTTGGGGAATCGAGGAGGATTGTCATTGACGTCACTGAGGGTGATGTTGACGATCGTCGTTCCAGCCAGCCCCCCCAGCTGTCCACCCATGTCCTTGGCTTGGATGAGGACCTGGTATTGTTCTTTGACTTCCCTGTCCATGTTTGGCAAAGCTGTTCTAATAACACCTTAAAGGGAAACAAACAAACAAACAATAAATATCGCAAATGCTGTATTTTCCAAAATAAAACAGCCTGCAACAAGAAAATGATTCTACCTAGATCCACTAGCAAAGACACGCCAACAAATATTGTGTGTCTTTTAAAAAGCCTAATACCCAATATATGGTTAGAACATAATTAAACATAGTATGGTAGCGGCCATATAGTGAAATGTGCAGCACTGTGGAGTATATAGTTATAGAACAAATATATCAGCTCTAAAAGATGGCCATCATTCATTAAGTCAACCAGGTCCACTGTGATTTGTGCAGAATGATCCTATCTTTAAAAGGGAATGAAAATATTAAACAATAGGGATCAATATATATATATGAAAATGCAAGAGATTACCTGGGTGAAAGATTTCTAAAGACTATTTTTCTCCATTCTTATTTTTTTAAGATAAATATATTACTTTACTCTTTTAAACATATTAGGTATCTCATTCATATGTATTTTTTTCAGCATCCCTCATAATTATTGCAGTCACACGTTTTTTTACTTAGATCTCATTAGACTTTGCCATTGCAGGGACCTTGTCTCTCTTGTCACCAAATCATTCCACCATCTTGACAGTGCCTGCCATTTAGAGGGAATTCAGTGAGACCAACTGTCTAGATGAAAGACTGGCTGAATAAATGAATGAATCTATAAATAATTAAATTTAAAATCATGAATCATATTGTATATACACATATTTACATATCCTATTTATTTTCTGCTCGGTGTCCAAGTGCAGAACTAATTTATATTTATATTTATTCATAGTGAAATAGCTAAAACCTTATGGATTGGTTGCAAGTAAAATTATAAATAAATTTTATACCATATCCCAATCTATAGCCAAATGTTTTAGCATAAGATTGCAGAGGATTTGCCTTAAATCCATGTGTCTTTGATAGTTTTGTTTCTTAAATAATGCAGCACATAAAGCGTAGCATCCAAATCATAAACTGGTATCAATCTCTGCCCGGATTTTACCCCTCAGCAGATATTTGGTTGCTATAATTCTCCTCATTTTTGTACTATTCCTTTTAACCTTATTGTCAAATGTGTCACTTCCAGAATGCAACAAACATGCCAACTTGTCCAGCAGAGCTGCCCTGTAACAACGCCATCCTGTGGACATTGCACGTCCACCTCCCACGTACGGCTGGCTGACTTGGACTTTGCAAAACCCCTCTTCCCTATATAGATACTCTCCTCCTCTTTTGCTCCTTCCTTCCTTTAGCAGATTGAAAGACCCCATGGGCCTGGGAATAGATGAGACTCTGCCCCTTTGACATCAAGAAGCAGTTACAGAAGATTAGACTTTCATATATTTACTCTTATAAAAATGCAAGCCTCTCTGTCTTCAGGGGGGAAAGTTACCATCAGTATTTAACTGACTATTAGTAGGAAAGGGGAGAAAAGGGAACTAAATGTTAAGCTCAATAATGTGGGGAGCATGAGCCAGTTGACATCACCTGGAAGCTACAGCTTTATACTCCAGGGCATAATAGCATTGCTCTGCCAAGGTGGTTAACACTCCTCCCTCCCCTCCCTCAAGTACCAGATTGTTAGGAGTGACAGAGGGAGGTGTTGGGCCAAAGAGGCCTGTTAGTCTATGTGTTTGGAAGAGTGTGACATCAAAAGCCTGAAAAAACTGGAGAACTTGATTGGTCATTTTGAGAAAGCATCTGGTCCATCCCAAACCCAAGATATTAGTTATAACCACAGGGGAACAAAGAACTCCCTCTCTCTTCCATGTTCACAGACTTGCACTTGCTTTATTCATTAGTATGCCCTCTCTCCATGGCCACGTGGCCTTAACAGTCACATGGCTTATGGCCACAGGGACTCTACCAGCCGGCTCTAGCAGGGAGCCTGAATACCTCAGCACAGCAGTGGACTGAAGCTTGAAACACACACTAGTCTAGCTGGATGCTGAACTGGACTTTAATATGGAGCAGAAATCCTGGGCAGTGGCCTTTATCCTGCCCCTGCTGAAGACAAGAGCGGACTTTTTCTACAGAGATATGGATGGAGATGAGATATTGGAAGTCAGGACAGGAGCCTCTTAATTTTATTTCATCGATAAAATTCACCACTGAGCTCCCACTTCCTGTGTCAGTCTCAGGAAAATGTTTTCCTTGCACTAACACAAGAACCCGACTTTCATCCATAACATTCCCACTATCCACTTACCAAATGCTGTTTTGTTGTTAATTCAGATTTAACTACAGTCTAAGATATTTTCTAACCCTTGGCAGAGAATATTGTAAAAAAGGCAAACTCCATTTTTTGCTACTACTGATTTATTCATGTGTTGGCACTGGCACCCTTGAATTTTAATATGTCTTTCCTCTCTTCAGCTCAGAGTCCTAATCTTTCATGCCCAAGTCTCTTCTGCACCTCTGCATCTCAATGGCCTGGTCATGCATGCCTTAAGCTGTGTGACTTCTGTCTGACTTACAGTGCTTATATTTTTAAAATAAATGCCTGGATTTAATTCACAGGCATTTTGTGTTGCCTTGTTGTTAATCAGATCTATCATTTATTTCCAATATAAATATAGATATAAGTATATAATTTTACTCAATTTATTTCTAATATAAAGAGTTCCAATATGAAAATGTATAAATGTGTTATACATAAAATTTATACACACATACATTAAGCATGGGCTTTATTTAAAACTAGATTTTTTTTCTGGTAATTGTTACAATTGCCATCACCTCAAGCTCCACACCCTCCTGCTCCATCCCGAATCTGGTGGGTCACCTCGATGCTTCTTCTGGCCCCCCTTCCAGTGCACCCCTGCTCAGTTAGAAGCTGTGTCAGAATTTAGAGAGCAAACCGGGCCATACATGTAGTTTCAAAGAGAATCTGCACTGATGAGTATGACCACCTTATGCGCGCCCACTACCATCGTAACTTACAACCCCTGTCTCTGAGAAATAAAATGTGGCATTTGTAGAATTTAAACTGTTACAATTGAATATGAAGAATCGGGCAAGGTTTCAATCTGAGTAAACATTGAGGGCTATTGAATAAGCCTGAGGAAAGAAAAAACATACTTTTCAATAACTAATTCTTATGTGTACACAGTGTTTTTTAAATTTCTCACATTAAAACCAAAACCACAAAAGTACATTTCATGATCTGGAGCATAGAAGAACCTTGTCAAGGACTTGGCTTAAGTGCTGGTGGAATGTAGCCAGCAGAAGGAAATGTTATTTCACGTCTTACATTCAAGTTCATTT
Organism: Tonatia bakeri; assembly: GCA_004024845.1. Classification (NCBI taxonomy): domain Eukaryota; kingdom Metazoa; phylum Chordata; class Mammalia; order Chiroptera; family Phyllostomidae; genus Tonatia; species Tonatia bakeri. The sequence goes on from PVIA01000198.1 coordinate 562,355, forward strand.
GCCCATCTCTATTTTTCAGTACTTGTGTGTAAAGACAGAGTGACAACCTTGTATGATCATAGCTGAAGTCTCAACAGAAAAAAAAAATGCACTTTGTGGAACAGCATAAGGACTTCATAGAAGTGATACTGCAAACATTAATTTGATATATTTCTGAAATATGGGGAGAAAAAGAGTAGATAGTCAAATATATATTGTGTTTTTGTATGATTTGCATGTTTTATACCTGATTAGCCTTCCAACCTATGTAATTAATATAATTAGAGTACAAACAAGAATGAAAATATAGATTTTATTTCTGCCAAGAGGATTGAAGATATATGGCTGAGAGAATTATAAATTTAAAACAATATGTCAAAGGACACTAGTCTGCTGTGTTTATAACCTCCCTCTGAGATCACCCCCATGTATGTAAGACCCTTAATCTCAGTGGACCCCACTTCTTTTGTAAAAATGTATTAAATATGCTGATTGCAATTTGAAGTAAGAATGCAACATTACATATGAGGATTAAAGATTATCTGTGACAACCCAGGAAATGGTTTTAGTTGTGCTGCTTCTCGAACAGTGGGTGAATTGGAGGACTGCAATGTAGAACACTAGATTCAGGAAGCCTTTGTGCAAAAATGTTTCATTCAGGCAATGTTACTAGGTTTGAGGCTATAATAGTGAACACTCTCCTATTTGGCTCCTCCAGATTCACTTTATACACTTTTCTAGACTTCTATCTGCTTCCTGACTTCTGGCTGCCTTGCACCAATTGCCAGGAAATCAGATGGTATGAGGAGAATGAGATTGGGGTTCTACTTCCGTGCATCCCCACATCTCCTGTTTGGTCCCTCATCCTCCAGGCGCATGGGTCTCTAGGCCCTTCTCATTCTTTCAGCCTTAGTGTCACAACTGCTGTCACTTGTGTTCCTTGCCCGGATTCTGCCCTATCCCCGTGGCACCCCTACATTCTGCTCACACTTTAATGAAGAGCTTTCTTATTAAACGAACCTCAAATTGCCAATTGGGTGCCATCTGTTTCCATATGGGATAATAATTAATACAGCTTCTGTACAAGGTATTTTTATGGAACGTACATCTAATAGCTGTGTGCTCAAGTGGAGTCATAAGGAGGTCTTAAGGAAGTACTTAAATAATTAAGTTAATTTCAGATGGTGATTAGTGCTGTGAGGGAAAGGAAATCAAGTGAAATTGATGGTGGTATTTGAAAACTACTCTCAGGAAAAGCTTTAGAGCTGCAATCTCAGAGATGTGGATATATCAGACCTGGAAAGATCGCAGGGTGAGATACCCCAGGAAAGGAGAGCAGAGGAGCTTGGCCCTTCAAATTATCCAGGAAGATCCAAGGTGGCTGCAGCTTCCTGCTCTGGGGAAAGGCAGTAGAGCATAGGACCACAGTGGGGAAAAATCATATAGTGCTTTCCAAAGAAAAATAAACCCTCTGGGAAGCAACTTGAAAACCACCAAGTGGGACTATATCACACTAAAAGTCTCCCGAACAGCCAAATAATCAGCCAACAAAATTGAAAAGCAATCTGTGGATTGGGAGAAAATATTTGCAAATCATATATATGATAATGGATTACTATCCAAAATATAAAAGGCACATACAATTCAAGAACCAAAAAACTCTGTTAAAAATGAGCAGGCAAACTGCATAAACATTTTTTCAGTGAACTTGTACACACGGCCAATAGGCACATGGAAGGGTGTTCAACATCGATAGTTATCAGGGAGATGGGAACTAGAACCATGATGAGGTATGAACTCGCACTTGTGAGAACGACTGTCTTCATAAAGGCTGGAGATAACAAGCATTGGAAAGAGGTAGAGAAAAGGAAACCCTTGTGCATTGTTGGTGGGGTTGTAAGTTCATGCAGATCCAGCAGTCCTGCTTCTGGACATATATCCAGACAAAATAAAAACAGAATTCATAGAAATATCTGGATCTCTGTGTTCACTGCAGCATTTTTCATAATAGCCAAAATATAGAAATATCCTAAGTATCCATCAGCAGATGGCTGGATAAAGAAGATTGGATATATATAATGGAGTATTACTTAGTTACAAGAATAAAGGAAATCTTGGCATTTGCAACATGATGAATTATATTAGCTCATCTACTCTACCATTTTCAGTAATTTAAAGCACATATGCTCATAAAGTACTTCTCCAATTTATGAACAACTATTAATACCTTTTTTTGTGTAAAATGAAAATTCTTCCTTCATGGAACTCATATCAGCCATGAATAGCCCTTTTTGTCTCCAGCAGCGTAGAACACAGCTAGTCCTTCTTGTGCGGGAGAGCTCTACCACTTCCCAAAGGCCGGCATCACATCCCCTGGGGTATTTCCTTTTCAAAGCCAAGTAGTCCTAGTTCTGTCTGCTGATGTGTACATTCCAGGATTTTAAGAACTCACTCAGAGTTCTCACAAAGTGTGGCAATGCAGAATACAAGGAAATCATGGTCTGCAATACATTTTACTCATGTAATTTTCCTACAGACATTCACAGTATTCTAAAACAAGCAATGTGTGTTGTTTGATCTTCATGCTTGTCTATTTCCCTAACACATTTTTCTTTCTTATATTTATTAGCATCTATTGTTTTCCTTGGTCTTACTAAGGTCATATCAACAGTACTTGTCTTAGTGCGAAAGAAAGAAAGAAAAAGGAAGGAAGGAAGGAAGGAAAGAAGGGAAGAAAGAGAGAAAGAAAGAGAGAGAGAGAGAGAAACAACTTTCTGTTGGCAAATATGCTTTTTTTGCCCTTGAAGGAAAAAGAAAAGTCATCTCTTACTAGCACCAGCTGAGGTATATGGATGCTATAAAATTTAACTCTGAATTAATATCAAAAGCATTTTCAAACCATAAACTATTGATATGTATATAATACTATAAAATATAGCTCAAAATATATAGTCTGATCAATGTTTTAATTTTAATATGTGCCTCAAAAACACCGACACATTTTTGAAGTCCTAAATGAATCATTATCATCAGGATATGGAAGGAAGTTTCAGGTAGGACATGGACTTAAAGATTATAATCTTTGAATAAAAGATGATAGTGAAATTTAAGAAGAAAAGGTCTTGGGAAAGTGTCAGTTCTCTCAGCAACCTTTGCCAAATTTACTTAAACAGACCCCAGAATAGGCTGCCACAGCACGAAATACCATAATTGTGAATAAAGGGGGTGGGAGAGTAGCTTATACATGCAACTCCATTCTCCCTGAACTATTTTCATATGAATTCTATAAATCTATGTTTAAATACATAAATAAAGCATGTAAATACACATGATTCTTGACAATGAACATGATGTAAAAATGTTTTAGAGGTAGATGGTGGAAATGGTCACCCAACAATGTAAACGTGCTTAACGCCATTAAACTGTACACTTAAAATGGTGAAAATGGTAATTTTATTACATATATTTTGCCATAATAAATTTTTTAAGTCCATAGATTTAAAAAATTATGTTTAGATAAATAATATCATGATGCTCTCTCAAGTAGGGCTCACATCATTTAGAAAAATACAATGTATCACCACATGGTACCCATAACAGTAATATCTACTTATTTCATGTAGACTAGGTTTTGAAACCATTTATGGGAAAAATTAAATAATTTTAAATATAAGTTAAGACATGATGTAAATCATCCACAGTACTGCTTGTTACCTGCAATGAAATAATTCTGTTATCAATTTTATGGCTCTATTTAGCAAACTAACTTCATGCACTGGTTAAAATACTATAATGTCTATTGTTTGATGTTTTATAGATTATGAATGTTTTTCTAATTAGATTTTAAGTGTAAAAATGAATGTAGTATAATAATATAATATGGTAATACAATAAATGTATAATATTTCCTAAACATTAACGATAAGTTTGAATGCTATTTAATGTTTTATAAATTTATCTATATTTGTGGGTTTTTAAAATATCATTCAATGATCATTTGAGGCATATACATGCATGTGTTTGACTTTTAACTCACAGTAAATCATTTCACAGTTAAGCCAAGAAATTGCCACATTTGCCAATTTTAAAGAAACCTATTGTTTCTGGGCTTATTTCATACAATGTTTCAGTTTATAGTGTTTATATATAAACTTGCTGTAATTACTTAAACTGAGATGCTAGGAATGTTTGTCAAACATCAGTATCAATAAAGAAATCCTTTTTTTCTTTTGTTTCAAGTAAAAAATAAATGGTTATATGTATCTCTTCATAAATATTTAAGCACCAGAAGTTTTGATGAGACTCTTCCTTTAAAAATTATTTTTCACTGAATTTTATATTCAAAGGTGGAAAATTTTAGATGACATTAGTTTTTCATTCATTTTATTTAATAAAAGCAAAAGGAATCATAAAAAGAAGCTATATGTCTGGAACAAATGAAGACTATTTCTGAGAAATTATAATTATCCTTGATTTTTTATTTACTTTTATTAACCACAAAGTAATAAATTTGACAAGAAGTCTTCTTAATGGTTTTTGTACATGTAAAACTAGTTATCATTATATTAATGAAATGTTTCATCATCCATTCCTTTCCTCTCTAGTGGTCTGAGCTATTGTTAGTACCAAGACTTCTGTCTCCAGTCAAAATCAATGTTGCAAAAAAATCTATTTCATAGTTTATGCCAGAATTGCTTCACATTTACTTCTAAATAATAAGCATTATCTAATAAATACAAATATGGAATTATAAAAGTAATATTATGCATATAATACTCCTCTATAAAATAATACTTTCTAAAGGCATTGGAATTTATCTAACATTAATTATGAACAAGTCAAGGGGAAATCAAGTGTTTTGACTCATATAATTGCTGCTTATCTAGTATTAATTTGACTATCACAATCACATTTTTTGCCCATGATTTCTGCTTAAATTTATCTTCGTATGATCTTACCTTATTTGTTCTTAAGATAGATATTGGCTCCATTTATAGTTATTTCATCATACAAAGTCCTTCATCTGTCTATTCCCACATTTAATCTGAATACATAAACTCACCTACTCTATAAAGTTAACTACTGCAAGCCAATAACCATATTCTAATACTGAACCTCCCTCTTCACCAATCTCTACAGACTCTTTCTCTTCTTCCATCTCCTCTGTCTCTGAGATATGCTTCTCAGAGGCTGAACTGATCTAAGAGGCATGCATTGTTCATACTTCTATTCCTGTTAGTTTATTCATTATAGACCATTTGGAAGAGATAGGTAATTAATAAGAAAAAAATAGTACTGGCTGGTGTAGCTCAGTGGATTGAGCATGGGCCTGTGAGCCACAGGGTCACGGGTTTGATTCCCAGTCCGTGCACATGCCTGGGTTCCAGGTCAGGTCACCAGTTGGGGAACACAAGAGGCATCCACACATTAGTGTTTTTCTCCTTCTCTTTCTCCTTCCCTTTCCCTCTCTCAGAAAATATATAAATAAAACCTTTTAAAAAGAGAATTTAAAAAAAATCATGCTTTCACCTGATAAAATTATATATAATATTTTAAATAATTTCACTCTTTTTTTTGTCTATACAGTTATCCTATTGTCCAAACCTTTTTAATTTCTCTGGAACTCTGTACAATCATAAACTTCAGTGAACAACTTCTCCAGCTCTTTCCTCAACAATAGTTCCCTTTTCTGTACAGATGTATATGGCTTTTTCGCAGTTAACAACCACCACAGAACTTCCTTAACACAAATATTGCCAAACATCTCCTTACCTTCAGTGTCATACTTCTTGAAAATAACTTATATAGTAAATGTCATTTCTCCCATCACACATTCTTAAAATGACACTCTGGCCTTTTATCTCTGACCCTATTTCCAAATAAAAGAGCTTCTTCAAGGTGGAGATGGACTCCTGGATGGAGTGCAAGCTGACAGCTCGTGGCTAGGGGTTGGGGTGGTGATTGTGGGGGAAGGAGGCGGGGGAGGTGGAGGAGGGTATAAGGGGGGTAAATAGTAATGGGAAAAATACTATAAAATATGAACTATCAGGAAACATTTGAAAAAGAGCCTTTATGTCTTGAAACTTTTTGGATTCTCTTCAGCACTGATGTTCCCTTCTTAAAGGACTAGTGCTGTCCTTACTATATATAATCCGTTCTAAGAGTTATGAAAGAGAGAGACTCTCTGCCTCATTCCCTTAACTTTTTGATGACTTGTGTCCCTTATGGGCTTGATGAGGAGGGTAAGAAGTTAGAGGACAATGGTGGATTCAATTGACAGAAGGTTTGTAGGTTCTCAATTTACACTTAGTGGACATTATGTTCCTAGGCAATGTTAATAGATGGTTAATTGGTTAATCTATATCTAACTGATATTCCAGATTTTAGCACACACTTTGAGCAAGTATAAACTTTGAAATATTTAGCACATTTACATGTATTGAATTCAATATGAAATATATTATGATGTACTAGATAAGAGTTGATAAAATAACTGTCATTGTGGAGTTTATGTTTAAACCATGACATGAAACACCTATTTTAATCACTGGTGAGAATGAATGAATCTTCTTAAAAACTTTCCAGCACGTATAAACAGATTCTCTCAAAACAGGAGTACCTCATTTCATTTAAAAGAGAATATAAAACCTTCCTTGTATCTTCCTTCTCTTTCCAGACTTCCTATAGATTCTTATATATTTGACCTTGAAAACTGTAATTTAAATGGCTTGACTTGACAATGATACTAACTATAAAAAACATGTACCAGAAGAATTAGTGATCTTGCTGTTTCCAGTTTGTTTACCTTCTCATTTATTTACTAGAAGCCTAAGACTGTATTAATCCAAATCCATCACCCATAATCCTTGATAAAGAGAGCAGTAGAAGCTCCATGATCTTACCACATGCTGATAAGACCCAAAACTGAACATGACTGAACCCAACCAAGAAAATTTGAAATAAAAGGCTGTTTTACCCAGAAGAATAAAAAAATATATATATGCCCAGACTTTTGAAAATTTAGCATAAATTATACAGAGAATTTTAACAAATTGGGACTTGACAGATACATGTAAAAATACTTATATTTACACAAAGTTCAATCCAAAGGAAACAGTTCATCAGCAGCAAGGCAAGATCCTATCTTCCTTTGTTTAATTGCAGCACACAGAAACTTTCATGCGGCATTAGAATAGGCAACTGCTCATGCCAAGATTTAATTAAAGTTTAAATATTTGAAGGCATGGTGATAATGTTGTCTCTAATAAAACATTTACCTGTCTTGGGATCAATAGAGAAATAAGGTTGTCCCTGAAGAATGCTGTAAACGACTCTAGCACTGTTTCCATAGGTCGGGTCGTCTGCATCCGTGGCCTTGACCTGGAGCACATATGCACCTGGAAA
>PVIA01000199.1:0-216205 GCA_004024845.1 Tonatia bakeri
CCTCCTCCTCCTCCTCCTCCTCCTCCTTCTTCTTCTTCTTCTTCTTCTTCTTCTTCTTCTTCTTCTTCTTCTTCTGTTGAGGACAACTACATTCTTCCCTCTTAGCACATTTCAAAAAATACAATACTGTATTAACCACCACAGTCACCTGTAATACACTGTATCCTTAGACCTTATTCATCTCACAGGTAAAAGTTTGTACTCTTTTTACCATCCTCTACCCACTTCTTCTACATTCTAGCCCCTGGAAACCATCATTCTACCCCATCTATGAGTTCAACATTTTTTTTATTCCACACAACATATCTTTTTCTCTGTCTGGATTATTGCACTTAACATGAAGCTTTCTGGTTCACCTGTACTGTCACAAATGTTAGGATTTCCTTTTATTTTTTTTTTAAGAGAGAAACTGAGTAAGTTAGAATTTGATGATAATTATCTTTTCTGCAAAACAAGCTAGACAAGGTAAATCAATAGGAAGAGTATGGAGTGTTGGGTTATAGACCTACATATAATAAAAACAGTATGTTTATTAATATCGCCAACTGGTAAAAGAATAGTGACTTCAGCGTGCACCCTAGCTAGTGTCTAGCATGGTAGGTACTCTAACAACATTTACTGAAGGCACAGTCATTGAAAGGGATGTAGGCATGATCACTTACATTCTTATTCATCTGTCCCTATTTAGTCTGTCCTATACAGTCTGAACGGTGTGATCCTTTCAACTGATCATGTTACCTCCTCCCTTAAAACTCTTTAATTATTTCTCACTCTTTCTCAAGCAAAGATAATGCTCTCTCAGGTGCTTTACAAGGACCTGTGTGGCTTGGCTATTATGTATTTTGCTAAAATAACTTTCCTCCAAACTCAATATTTTAGGATAATGCTGATATTTATCTATTATAAACAATAGTGAATTTTCACTAAAATTGTATTGGACTAGTTTTGTAGGCTTTTCTCTTAAGACTTAATGGCCATTCTTTTACTCACCCCCTTCTGTTAGGGGAACACATACTCCTGCATAAACATGCTGAATAATAAGTAAGTAAATTAATAAATAAGGAGAGAGGAGACGTGAGCAAAGATTTAGAAAAATAAAATTTATAGCCACATTCACAAAAGTATACAAGGTAAAGCAAAATCTGTTATTCACTCTTTTTTCTCAAACTTGCTTCCCACAAGGAAAAGAAAACACTCAGCCATAATATGCAAGTCATTCGAAAATCTAATCAATTCAATATTTTGCCAAACACAAAATTTAATTGAAAAAATAAATTATTTTGTATTATAAAGAAGATTATTTTGAAAGCCATTTATATACTAATTAGAACTCTAATTAGTTTTCTATAATGAGAAATATGTTATGAAAATTTTATTTCTCTAGAGATAATCAGGGAATATTAGTAAAAATTTCATTTAGAAACAACAGCCAATTAAGATTCCTACTTTGGATAGAAAAATAAACATTAAAAACATTTTACCTACTAGCTCCTTAGAAGTAAAATTAATGACATATCACTATAAAATAATTAGAAATGAGAATGTTGTAATGATCTTTATTTTGTTCTGATCTAGCATATGGCACCACAAAATTTAAAAAAAGATTGTATATTCCTGTTACCAAATCAGGCCCATAGTACCTTCCCTTTTTAAAATACTAATTTCCTTTCTAGTTCTCATCTAATCCTGATCTACCTACAACCTACAGTCAGATTTGTGTTCCTAAAAGCATGTGCTCCATCATGCCTTCGCTTTCCTAAATACTTCAAGATGTATTGCAGTTGTCTTTACCTCTCAAAAATGACACATCATATTCTGGTTTCAACAACAGTGTTGTTTACCTCCCTTCTGGACATTCTTTCTTTCTTTTATAAAATATGTTCATTGGGTTTTCCAGGTATTTTTTTTCACCAGTTCTTTCTTTCTTTCTTTCTTTCTTTCTTTCTTTCTTTCTTTCTTTCTTTCTAGAGAGAGAGAGCAGAGAGAGGGAGAAAGAGAGGGAGAGGAACATAGATGTGTGAAATATACATTAATAGGTTGCCTTTTGCACATCCCCACCAGGAACATGGCCTGGAACCCAGGCATATGCTCTGACTGGGAGACCCTTTGGTTATCAGACAATCACTCCGCCCACTGAGCAACACCACTCAGGGGCTGGACATTTCTATAATGTTAAAAACAACCACTGCTTTGGATGGTGTGGTTCAGTTGATTGGGTATCATCCTGCAGATTGAAAGGTCACAAGTTTGATTCCAGGTTAGGGCATATGCTTGAGTTACAGGTTCAGTCCCTAGCTGAGGCATGTGCAGTAGACCACCAATCAGCTTCTCTCTTACATCGTTGTGTCTCTCCCTTTCTTTCTCCCTTCCTTCGCCTCTCTCTGGAATTGTAAAAAGAAAAATGTTGAAAAAAGGAAAACAACAACCACTGTCTCCTTTAACCACAGTTTTCTTACTTTCCAGCCTGTGCAGCAGTATTTTCGTTACATCTCTGACAGAATAAAAGAAAAAAATATTGAAGGTAAACAGAGCTTCATGGAAGTGTGGGACACATCAATTACACAATTATATGTAGGATTAGAATACCAGAGGAGTGGAGATAAGAAAGAATTAAAAAAATATTTAAAGAAATATTTTTTATTCAAGAAATCTGAATACCTCCCAAGTTTGATGAAAACATTACTCTACTTGGTCAAGAAAGTCAATAAGCTCCAAGTAAGATAAACACAAAGAGATACACACCCATACAAATATTAGTCAAGATGTTGAAAGTCAAATATAAAAAGAAAATATTGAAAGTAAGATAAAAATAATTTATTGCATATAGGAGAACAGCATTAAGATTAACAGTTGACATCTCATTAGATAATGGAGGACAAAAGACAGTGGGACAACATATTCAAAGTATTTAGAAAAAACTCTCAAACAAGAATCTTAAATCCAGCAAAACCACCTTTCAAAAATAAAGGACAAATAAACACTCTCATATTATAAGACAACCAAATATAGAAAAAGAGAATTCATTGTTAACCACCTTGTCCTATAAGAAATATGTCTAAAACCAAAGTCTCCTAAATGAACTCATCATAAACTCCCTGTGATCAAGGAGGGAAGACTGAATGATCCTGATCACTGGAGGTGAAGAAAAGTCTGTGTACTACACCTGAACGTTGTCACAAAGCTACTATATCTTTCATCTATTTTCTTAGGGGCTCACTTAGCTTCCTAAAAAAGTTATTTACTTTTCCTTAAATGGCCCTTCTCTTCCTCTTTTTCCCCTATTTTGGGGCTAAGTATACAAGCCCCAAATTTTTACCATCCTTTTGAGTAATGTTTTTGTGACATCAGATGTCTTCTGATCAAAATAATATTTATGCCACAGTGGCATATTCTATACCCCTTCAAAACTATTAATGTGATGTCTTTTGTAGAGCAATAAAATTATTCAGGAGGAGGTTCAGAGGAAATCTGGATGTTTCTTTAAATGTCACAAAGCTAGAAAATATACTGAGCAAGGTAAACATCTGAGAAATAGTAGGAGGGAGCATGGGAGAGAGTGCCACATTCAAGGAGGCAGATACCCAGGGAGACAGGACAGACAAGTTTTATAAAGGACAAAGGGTCCTACAAATGCCAGTCCATGCGACTCCTGAAACAAACTAGTGAGATGAGCATGATTGCTGTCCCTACTTTTGTGGAAGATAGAGACTAAGAGAGGTACTATTCAGAGTGCAACTCGCAGGAGTATCCCAAAACACACCTGCTGCTCTTTCAGTCGATCTCATATACAGTTTCGCAAACCAAGCCTTCACAGTCTAGCAGAGACACCTACTTGACGTGGGTATAGAGGAAAGTATACAATTATCTAGATGGAAAGCCCTTAAATCAGTGTCCAGCACATTGTAATCACCTCAAAAAGCATCATCTGTTTTGAGGCCACCCTTGAAAGGCTGCACAGGTTAGGGGTCAAGAACATGGACAAGAAACCACATTTCAGGACGTAAAACCAGCTTCTTTGCATACTGACTGTGCTAACCTTTGTGTACATCATTCTCCTCACCTTTAACGTGGAAATTTTACAGAAATTGCCTCCCATGTTTCTTCTTGTTTTTTTCTAAATTTGAGTTAAATGAGTTAATATATGATAAGTACTTTGAATTTTTTTTATAGAAAGTATGTAAGCGTCATTATTACCAAATCAGCCATTAGCCAAGTGGTTCCTGCTATTCTGTAGTGTTTGCAGAGTAGGATTAAAAACAAAAGTAAAAACCCTATTAAGAACCTTTGGGTGGTAGATTTTTAATTTCTGATAAAAAAATTGACTCTCACCAGTTATGTAACTTACACATCCACATCCATGATTCAATCTTTTTTTTTTTTGTAAAGGTGTGATTGTGTCTAGTGTATGGAATTGTCTAGTAGTACAAAGTTCCAAAAATGTCTGTAATTTGAGAATAGTGTTTAAATATCTTTTTCATAACATAAATACATTGAAATTATTTATTAAGAATATAAATCAGACAAAAATAAGAAATTTTAAAAGTGAGATTTAAAGTAATATTTGTACAAATTAATAAGGGGAAATTTAAAAAAAGGAAAGCCAGAAATCTGTGAAACAACAAAAGAACATAGTGTTCTTAGTGTAGTAGCTAAGAATTCCAACAATGAACTTGGCAGTGAAAAAAAACATAGACTGATTCCCAAAAAATAATGAATTTTCATTGAGCAGGAGCAGTAAATCAGAGTTTGAGAATTTGTCCAGATGATTATTTAAATGTGAATGTTATTGTTGTAGAAATTCAAAGGCGCCTAAAACTTGCTAAACCATGAACAGTCCCCACAGTAAACTATCACTTGTGGTGATATGCACTTATCTTCTGAATTGTAAAGGAGATGGTCAGGCATTTTTGAAATAACAGAAGAAAATTATTATAAATAAAAAGTGCCAGGTTAATCTCCAAATCTATTTGAATAGTACAGCTCACTTAGTAAGAGATAAACAATGTGTTCCAAACCAAGTCTAACATGTTCCAGACTTTTCTGGGATTTAGTCTAGTTGGGAAGAAAGAACATGGTCTTGAGCAAAAAATAATTTGATTATTAACTGGCAATCTAGATAAAAATGCATGGCAACCTAACTACAGTGTTATAGGTGCTTTGACTTTTGCTATTTAAACATTTGATAGTGTTATCTAAACTATGTTATTTCTTATATATATTCTATTTGAAAAACTTATGTCTTTGGGTTCCTTCATATTCTTTTTTCCACAAAAAAAATATCCTTTTTATATTTATTTTATTATTTTTTCCTGACCATGTAAGAGGAAGTAAGGACTGGGAGAAGCAGCAGGAAGTGTCTCCAGGACAGAAGGCCTAGGGGTAGGAGAGTGGGAGGACTGGGGTGAGGACTGGGAAGGAGTGGAAAACATCGAGAGCACTCGGGCTGCAAGACCTGCACACGTGGATAGAAAATTAGCAGTTTCCATGGGCAAAACAATCTTGAAGTTTTATTATGAACACCAGACATGAAGCTCGATCAGGATGCTGCCATGAAGACCAGCTTGGGAAAATATTCAGGTTCCCAATTCAGTTCTAGGAATAGTTCCGGGAGACCTGGGTTGTGAGAGAAGCTTTTATTAGAAACCTCACTTTCTAGGGCTACTTGGATCTTTCCCAGCATCCATGTCTCAGAAGAGAGCTTTCTTGTGAATTAATAAAGGGCTCAACAGCCTAGAGAATTTAGTGACGTAACTTCCTATTCCTAACAAATACGCACTGTGATGGTGGCTATCATGTGCAGCTCTCTTGCAGTGATATCAGCCTCCACAGCCTGGAGAAAGCAGGTCCTTCAGGGTCCCAGGGTTCTTTTCTTTCCATTTTAGACCAATAAAAATAATGTATTTGTTCACCACAGTGTAAATGCTTCTGTGCCAGTAAATAATAATAATACTCTTTATTGATTCTAAAATGCAGGCATGTGATTTAGGTTCTGCAGATCCGATCCATCCGTGAAAGGCGCACAAATGATTCAGAGTTGAATTGTGTGAGGAAAAGAGAGAGACATGAATGGAACATCAGTTTTGCTTCTGTGTACTGCTAGTTAGCCTGGTTCTGTATCTAACACTATGGTTGTGGCTTCCTGATTTGAAAGGAATATGGTATTACATGGCTGAGGAGGTTCTACAAGATGGGATGGAAGTTGTCCTGGAAGCTCAGCCTAGAGTCCATTCCATTAGCCCTTCCAATGTTTCGGAAATTATTTGTGTATTATCTGTATAACATACAGGGAATCCTTTGTTCTACAAACTAGAGTAAGTATTCTGGCTAAGAATTCAGACCCACAAAAATCCTTTCTAGTTTTTCTCTTGTAAGACCCTCTGCTAGATGTCCCTATAGTCTGTTTTCAAAAGGAGCTTTGTGGGTGTATGTAACAGGTGTGGCTCTGTGTGTCCATGCTCTGTCTTCTCATGTGTAAGCCTTCTGGGATGAGGCTCATCTATTATTCATTTCTCTTTCCAACACTGTCCTTAGTACACAGCTGGCACTCAAATAGTTCCTGAATAAAAGAATGGCCAAAGTAGGCAAGCTATATCAGAAAAAAAATCCTAAAGATCCTGTAGCAAGTCAGGCAGAAATATCCCTCCTTTATGGAGTTCTTTCATTAATCAAGCTTCCCATACTCTCCAACATATTTACCAACTAAGAGGTATTTTTTGTTTTGTTTGTTTTGTTTTGTTGTTGCTGTACAGGAATAGTACTAATGAACAAGACAGTCATCCGTCCAGAGAACAAGCGAAATGAGTGCTGTCTGCTTCTGTCTTGTTTCCCCAGCCCTGCCTTGGATGGGGCCACCTTAGTGGGTGCCAGCCAGTGCCTTTCAGGAATAAGGGGGTTTCTCATGCACTAGTGTTCCCCAGGCAACTTTTAAAATTCCTGATGCCTGGGCCACACCCCAGATCTATTAAATTAGGAGCCCTGGAAGTGAGTTCTAGACATTGATTGTTATTTTGTAAAACTCACAAGGAATTCTTATGTGTAGTCAAGCCTGGAAACATTGCTCAAATGATTTAATGCTTTAATATACTTGAATCGAGTATATCTCTAAGAAAGTCTTCAAATAAAAAGGTGCTCAGCTTTGTTGTTATTGAACCAATCTAAAAGAGTTTACAATGTGAATAAATGAGTAAATAAGGTTTTTTCTCTGATACCAAATAAAGCTTATTCCAGAAATGGAGGATGATTCAACCTTATTAAATCAATATACAGTAACACAAAAATAAGTCAAAACATATGAATAACTTGAGGGAAACTAAAAAGTATTTAAAATAACTTTACAGTTATTTCTGATTTTTTTCCTTTTAATTGAATTTATTGGGCTGAAGGCATCTTTAAAGTGTCCTCGAAGTGGGAGAGTTTAACTCCCATTCATAACATTGTGTACTAATCATAGGCTTTTAATAATCTAAATTATTCTTTTCTATTCTAATCCAATGCCTGTATTACTCTGAGTATCTATGTTGTCTAATTGATCAAAATACTATTTCAGAGTTTATGACAATTAAATTTTCTAACTAAAACAAATGTTTAGTTTATTCTAAATAAGAAATAATCAATTCCTTTCAAAAAATGCCAAAAACTAAACAGCAGCTTGTTTTCCTCTTAAGTTTCTTTTCTTCAATTAATGTAATGAGTTTCTTTTCAAGGAGGAAGCAAACATTTTTAATTAAGCTAATTAGAAGTACAAGAAGTATTACTCATGGTTAAATATGCTTCCTATATCCATCAGCATGATCAAATTTATATAAGGTTACAAGGTAACATCTAGGGAAGAATTTCAGCCAGGTGTCTGACTGCAGGTTCTTCTGTGCTCTCTTAAAACCTAATGTTTTCCCGGTTCCCATCGCACCCTGTTTTCCATTACACCTTTTCCCTCCCAGCTGGACTTCTTGACTTTCCTCCAGCTGTTTCTGTATTGTTGGCCTTCTCTGCACCTGGAATGGCTGGCTGGTTTGGTTCAAAACTTCACAAATGAGCTGAATTTTAATCCAGTTTGTTTTCTTCCCATACACTGGATGAAAATATTTATGTAAATAAGAACCTGTGCATCTGAATTCAATCTAGGGGAGTGGAAAATGCTATTTACTAACCAGGTGATCTCAGGCAAGCTATTTGTGTTTCAAAATCTTTAAATATTTAGTATGGGAATGAAAATTCTTAATTTTCATGCTTATTATAAAGATTAGAGATAAATTGTGTAAAACAACCTGGCACATAATTATGTTGGAGCCTCCACAGAAAATGTTATTTCTTATTTTTGTGTCGTTATTATGATTGCCAGGATAACATGAGTGGCTACATGATCAGGATAAATTCTTCATCCATAAATATAGGATTAAAAATAGCTATGTTTACAGTTTTGCTATTTGAAATAAATTAAGTGATATATATGAAAATGGTGTGCAATTTATAAATCACTATGAATGTTACCTATTATTAGTAGCTTGTAGTATATTTCATACTAATGTAAATGATTTTTATTTTTTTAAGTGTCTTTACTAATCAAACTTTTAGGAAAATATGTAAGAGCTTTAACTAAATAAAAGCTATAAAATGTAACAAGTACAAATCCCATAGGAAATTGATTTCCTAAAGCTGCTAGAGAAAGGCCGACTACTTAGAGGGATAGGGAGGGTATTGGAGAAGATGTAGCAGCTACAATTTCATAAGGTCTGTTTCCTCCCCAAAATTCCAATAAACTACTGGAAACCCTGAAACCAACACAGACTTTTTTTTTCCAAGTAAATGCTCTGTTGTTTCCATTCTCACCCCCTCAGGTTATTTCATTTCACCCTCTCTGGAAAAAAAAAAATCCCCTTTGGATTAAATTTCTAAAGTTGACATTTTGATGTCGATCCATGTTAAATTGGCCGCCCACTGAATCTTGTCAAGATTGGAGATGATTTATAAGACTGTTAAACTTCACTTGAACTCCGGGAGAACTTCAACTGAAATACTAGGAGACTAATTTCTATTTGTATTCTTTGCTGAAGATAAAAGAGCCACACATTTGGCTATAATCAGTCTATGTGCATTGCAAATGATGTATAAGTTGAGTTAACAAAAAGTTACTCAACTTTTTATTACACAGGTAATCAACTGAGACAACTGTAATAGAATAATCAATAAAATATAATTAAAAATAAACAAATAGAAGAATATAAAATTACCTCTGGTTGACTATCCAGAGATAACCACCTATAAAGTATTGTTATCATTTTCATGTACTGTATTTTAAACAAAAATGCAAACAAAAATGTATCTTCCTATAAACTGATGTTTAAAGCTTAGCTACATGTTTCCATACAGTAAATATCACATGACACCATATTAATATTTTCAGAACATTTTTATCATATTTAAGTTCCAAATTTTTATCTATTTAAAATGTTTTAAAATTTTATTTTTTAAACACACTATGATGTTCAGTTATGTATATTAATCTTTGTACACATGCAGTACCATCCTTTAAACTTATTCTTACAAATAGGATTGCAATGCCAAATAATTAAAATTAGTTTAATTAGTTTGATACACATTGACATAATTGGCCTCAAAAATTTTTTTATTTTTATTTATTTATTTATTTACCAACTTCTTCTGCTAATAGCAATTTAGGTTTGCCACATTCTTTCCCACATAGCAACATTAGAGATTATCATTACTTTTTATCTTTGCTGATCTTACATAGGGAAAATATGGTAACATTGTTTTAAAGCATGTTCTTTGATTGTTTGTGTTGTTAGGGTTGTTTTACAAATTTATTGTTTTTGTATTTATTCTTATAAATTGCCTCTTAAAGATCATTTCCACGTGATTATTTTGGAATGTTGCCCTTATTAATATTTAACTGATTTATTGTTATAGAGACTGACCCTTGGTCTGGAAAATATGCTGTAATTAGTTTCTCAGTTCGTTTATCTTTAACATCACTTAAGGTGTTTTGACACACAGAAAGCATATTTCTAAGCAAAACTAAAACTACTTAACCACTTTTTATTGGTTTCTGTCTTTTGTGTCATACTTTGGATGGAGCTTCTATACACTAAAATATATATAATGAATTTCCCTGTGCATTTCCCTTCTAATTACAAGTAACTATAATTTACACAAACAATCCATGAGAATGCTCACATTGTGAACACTTGACACAAAACAGAAATACCTCGTGGGGTAGAAGTTTTTCATCAGTATGAGCCCCACCCATCCACTTGGTACCCTAGAGAAAGCCTGGCACAAGGATCCCCTTGGCTATGTACCCTTTGTGATGGATTTTTGCACACTTAAAATCAGATTTACATACACACATGCATACTTTTATTATGTGCTTTATATCTACTTAAACATGCACCAGAAAGAGAGCAAATTACTTTTGTAAGCAACCAATGTACACCTCTCTTTCTATATATATGTATATATGAACATATATATGAATATATATAAATGTTTGTCCAGAGAAAGTCCAGCCATCGTTACTGAGAACAGTTTGTGTGATATAAATGTAACCTGACAGGCCAGGGGAGTAGACAGGAATGTGCATGTGTGAACAATGACAACCTCACTGTACTAGTCAGACTAGTCAGTGGGGGCGGTAGACGCCATTGAGTGAGCGTGTGCACTGTGTGGCCATCACATTCAATGACTGAGTGAGTAGAACAAGGAATCTACATCAAATTTTGCAATAAGCTTGAACATTCCTTCACAGAAACTATTCAGATGATTCAGAAAGCTGCAGCTATGGGCAACCATGACTGGCAGCTTCATCAGAACAATGCATCTGTTCATGCATGATGTCTAGTGCAGAGTTTTTTGGTGAAACAACCAACTACTCAGGTGACTCAGCCACCCTACAGCCCAGATTTGGTGCCCTGTGACTTCTGTCTTTCCCCAAAACTAAAGTCACCTTTGAAAGGGAAGAGATTTCAGACCATAGGTGAGATTCAGGAAAATACAATGGGGTAGATGATGACAATTGGGAGAACTATGTGAAGTCTCAAGGTGCCTACTTTGAAGGGGACTGAGGCGTCATTGTCTTGTGTACAATGTTTCTTGTATCTTCTTCAATAAATGTCTCTATTTTTCATGTTACATGGCTGGATACCTTCTGGACAGACCTTTTATATTAAAAATCACTGAATTATATATGTATATGTAAAAGATGAGTTTTAATGTATGGAATCATATCTATTCAAAAATGTTTATCAAATTTCATCATGAGAAAAGCAGTATGTAAAAGTATGTTAAAGCACATTATAATCCTATATTGCATTCCTCCCCAAAGAATAAAAAGGCAAAAACCACACACAAAAAAGAAAAACTATTAGGTATTTATTATCCTTTAGAGAAGACACAATAGAAAGACCTCCTTTAAAGAAGACATTGTGTTTTATCTTTTTATTTCCCGCAAAGCATTAGGGATTGAATAAACTGTAACAGATACTGAATTCATACATGCTAATGAAGTCATATCAGTGAATTACGAGTATAACTGTTAAAAGCAGCCATATCTTCATGTAATTTTGGTCCTGCTACTTAGTAGCCTGGTGATTTGGGGAAGGTTTCTGTATCTTTCTAGAGAAGATACAGAAAAAATTACCTGAAAAAATTGGGTGATTACAATAACTATTCAAACTTTTAGTAAAGATGATATGTGATAAGGTATGTAAATCACTCATTGTAGTGTCTGCTATATAAATAATAAATAGTAGCTATGTATTTATCACCATTATTAGTAGTAGTATTATTGATTTTTATTGAATTAACTATCATCCTTCATGAATTATAGACAAGAAACAACAACTCTCAGTGAGGATGCAGATAAAAGTGAATCCTTGTACACTATTGGTGGAAATGTAAATTAGTACAACCACTATGAAAAACAGTATGGAGATTCCTCAAAAAATTAAGAATAGTACTACCATATAATCCAACCATTCCACTTCTGAGTATTTATCCAGAGAATACGAAAACACTTATTTCAAAATGATGTATGTATGTACCACTATATTTACTGCAGTATTATTTACACTAGCCAAGATATGGATATAACCTAAGTGTCCACTGATGGATGAGTGGAATAAGAAGATATATACATACAATGGAATACTACTCAACCATAAAAAGGTGGTATCCTGTCCTTTGTGACAGCATGCATGCACCTGCACAGTATTATGTTACTGAAATAATTCAGACAGGAAACAACAACTACATGATTTCACTCATGTGTGGCATATTTAAAAAAACAAAAGAGATGGACAAACAAAAAGCAAAAGCTCATAGAGGTAGACAATCAATGGTTGTCATCAGAGGGGAAGGGGGATGGAGGGAGAGCAAAACAGGTAAAGGGAGATACCTGTATGGTTACAGATGGAAACTAGACTTTTGGTGGTGAGCAATATATTGTTTATACAAATGTTGAATTAAAATATTGCATACCTGAAACACACAAAATGTCGTATAAATCAATGTTACTTCAACTGAAAAAAAGTAACACAAAAAATTGAAAGCCTACTGAGGCTTTTATTGTGTTGGTTGGCCAGCTGTATATGTCCTTATCAACATTCACGTAGTCAGTTAGTCTATAAATATTTATTGAGCAATATGTAACTTAACTTCTAGGAAGTCAGGTGTCTGTGACCTATTTCTGGCATCAGTTTTGGCTCTGTGCCTCTGTGTCCTGATTACAGGCACTCTAAGCCAGCTGTCTCTGTGCCCAGTGACATGAGCGTTCTGGTTTGCTCTGTCTCCAACTTTGATCTAGTTGTTGTTCAGCCCCCCTGGTTTACATACCAGTCTGCCTTATCACCAGCCCTAGGGTTTATGGCCTTTGATTTGCAGTTTACATTAATAAACTGATTTGAAGTTCAAATCAGGTGTGAAACCTATTGCTCCAGTCCTCTCTATCCCTTTGATGTAAATCTTGGCCACCAGCTCTATTTATCCTCCTATTGGCTAAATTTGTACAACACTAGGCAATAAAATTAATCCCAAATTCCTTCTAAAAAACCATACTGTTACCTTGCTTTTTATCTTCTTAAGGTAAATAGTTTCAAAATATATGTCTCATTTTCTTGCTAATTTCTGTGTGATAGTAGTATGTAATTTACTAATCTTGATCTCCTTTCCCTCCTTCCTTCCATTCATACATCCATCACTCTGTACCTATCTATTTATCCATCCATCTATCTATCTATTCATCTATCTGTCTACACTGCTACCTACTTACTATTTAAACTGAGAAGTCAACTTTCCTGAAAATGCCCCAGTCAGGAGCACCAGAAAGTGTTCAGGGTTCAGTAGCCCAATAGTTGATTTCATGTCATGTGCGTTTTCCTCTGTTTCCTTATATATACCTAATAGCTTCAGCAAGAAGAAGGGTCTATATTCAGATACCATGTTCAACCTTTTGCCATTTAAATTCATCACTGGAGTTCATTAACCAAATAATTTAGTTCAGAAACCAAGTGTTTTTCCTTCCTCCCTTCTTTCATTCATCTTTCCAGTCAATTGAACTTAGCATTTGATTTTAAAGACATTGGTTATGAGAACTAAATTGAAACTTATTATATTTAGTATTACTGAGTAATATCAGATAGGGAAATATTACTATATATTTTATAACTTAAACCTATACCAACATCTACAGCATAGTGAATAGAGTCAATAATATTGTAATAATTATGTATGATGCAGGTGGGTACTAGACTTACCGGAGGGAATCACTTTGTAAGTTATATAAATATCTAGCCACTATTATCATACATCTGAAACTAATACAATATTGAATGTCAACTGTAATTGCAGAGAAATTACACCAACATCTTTTACCTATTTGGCCTGGGACAGGGAGAGAGAGAAAAAATAGATATGTGATTAAATATAACATTTACTTTAATGCTATATAATATGTTATATTATATATGCTCTTTTTTATGTAATTGTTGAAGCCTACTGTGGAAAAGATAAGATAAATAAATAAAATCCTGTCTTTGAAACGTTGAAGTGCGCAGAGCTGGCACATGTATTTACATGGGTAAGTTTAAGCTGACTTAGGTAAATCTCTTCATGGCTCTGGTTCCTGTGGTTTGTGATCTGCTCTGGCTGCAGGCAGGCATTCTATACCTATTTCTACCATTCTGACTTAAATGTCTTAATACTACCTCATTTCATTCCTGAACAGAGCTTCCTGAACATTCCCATCTCGTTTCCACCTCAATCTAAATGGAATCAAAATCAGTAGCAAAGAACTAATGGTGGAAAGAACGGAAAGGGAATAGACAGAGAACATGTATGAATGACCCACGGTCATGGACAACAGTGTGGGTATCAACTATGGGAATGGGGGGTGGGATGGGCAGGGGCGGGAGAAGGGGGAAAAATTGGGACAACTGTAATAGAACAACAATAAGAAATGATTAATAAAAAAGAGAACTAATGGCAATTGTGAAACATAACTAACCTGTTTGCTCTACAGTGTGCTCAAGTGTCAGCAGGGCTACCTCTTCTGTCCTGCGTGGTCAAGAAGTGATGTCAATGGATCGCTCTTGCTTGTAGACCCCTGCCCCAGGAAGCCTACATTAGTCAGGCTTGTTCACCTGGTGAAAGGTAAGTGCACACTCAAGTTGCCTCAGTAAATGGGACTTAGGGGCAAATACGTGGGGATGTAAAGAAACCAAAAAAAAAAAAAAAAAAAGGGAGCTCAGGACAAATGTAAATAGACTTAGAGAAAACAAACAGGAATGGCTTCTCGTGACACAAGCTGCCAAGTTTCAACAGCAGTTCTATTACTGATAATTTCCTTATAAGGGGTTATTTGTTGATTTCTAAGCCCTATAATTTCTTTTTGTACTTGGCTTTGACAGTTTCCTGGAGTGGATCAGACTGGTCCGGGATATCATCACCCTGTAGTAACACAGGTCCGGCAGTGAGTTCCCAGCATAAGCCACCATGTAGCCCCTGAGCAGCCCATGGTGCTGTTCTGGTCCACTCTGGTCAGGAGGGTGGAGTCATGTAGTACAAAACCTGGTGACCTAAAAGCAAGAAACCTTTCTCAAGGAGTGTAGGTACGGAGCAGACTTCCTATGGCACATGTTCAAAAATGATCTTAAGAAAAGTGACAGTATCCAGGAAAGTATTGTAGTACTGTTAATAGAGAAATGGCTTATGCTCTAATTTTAATAAAGGATGCCAAAGCTGTCCATTAGGAAAACTATAGTGTAGGTATGAAATATTTTAGCTTTTTTTTCCTTCTGTGATGTGTCCAACTCTCCTTCGGGCTTCTAGAATATGATGCTCAAGTTTTATTCTTAGCTAATGATCTCTCAGAACACACAAAAAAGATGACTTACAGTGAATTTTCCAATAACTACCCAAACTATTCACTTATCCAAGGAGTACAGTAGAAGCCTCAGGTGAAATTACATGTAGCTAGGTGATTTTAGGGGTTAGGGACTCCAGAAAAGAAATACGGGATTATAGACAAAGTTGGAAGTACACCTACATTGGGTGGTATTGGTGGGTTCGTTCCATATACCTCCTTCCTTTTCTGCCCCTTCATCCTTTGGCTCTCTTTCTAGGTTCTACGGTTCTGAGATTATCCACCTATGATCTTATAACTGCTTATCTCATTGGATTCTGAATACTTTTGAAGTAAAATCTAGAAGGGACAAAGAAAATTTGATCAGGATACCAGCAGGCAGTTGATTGCACAACTTTGTTCATGTAAAAACAAAAATCAAAGGAAAGAACACACCAGAATTCCTTATCTAACTGGGTAATAAAAAGTGAATATGATAAGTCATTTCTAAATAGACATGCTTTCTTTCTAATCAAAACTCTACAGTTTAACTCTGTTAGAAGTAGGAATACCTTGGAAATTTTTGTTTAATATAATAAACTGAGATGGAATCCTTCATTATGCAGTTTCACTCCTTAACAATCTATTTTTTCCCTCCAATTATGCAAAACCATGTCCAGAATTAACTTATTTCAATTAGTGGCCTGTCAACTCAGGGAGGGCTATTTAAAACAAATTAATTCTAGACATGCACTTGATAATTTAAAGCCACGTATAAATTCATATCATAAGACAGAAAAAGAAAATCTGGCCATCATTTAGAACACACATAAGTGAGCCTGAAACAAGGAATTTATTGTTAACCTGCTCCATTTTGATTCACAGAATGAGTAAGAGAGAGAGAGTCACAATGAAAAGATGTTAAAAGCTTTTAAACCAAATCTATTAAGGCAGAGTTTCTCAAACTTTAACATAAATGGGAATCACCTGAGTGTCTTCTTAAAATGCAGAGTCTGAGTCAGCAGATAGGATGAGCCAGGTGAGGCCAATGATGCTGTCCTCCAGAAAACAATACAAGGTCTCTGGTATTAGAATCTATGGAACTACGAGATCAGGGTCCACGACGGTCATGTTATGATGGTTCTTTCATAGATAGAGTGTAACAAGTAAAAGAGTGACACTTTCTACACTGTGTCACCAGATAGGTTTGTAATAATACAGGTTGCAGTCCCAAGACCTCCCTCTGCCTCCTGCAGCAGTAGCAGGACAGCTGGCAGACACTGAGAAAGGCCTCCAGGAGGAGCAGTAGGCCACCGTATTGGGTCACATACACCTTAATCTTCATTCTGTAATTTACTAGCATTGTGACCATGCGCAACTCACATAAACACTCTAAGACCCACTAACACTATGACAGAGGGACAATTAACTTACTCATTGACGAGTGAGGGTTAAATGAGAAAACGTGAAATATCAGGCACATGGATGTGCATTTTTTATTTTCTCTGTGGGCTCTAATTTCTTCATCTGTAAAGTGGAGACAGTATTATAATTGTTCTCTCTTTCACAAAGTTGCAGTGAGAATCAAATTAACTAATGTATATGAAATGAACATTTGTGATGAGTTTGGACACTCTCCTTAAACTGGTAATTTCCTATGTTCCTGAAGAGGAAGACAGGAAACCCTCATTTACAGTCTTTCTGGTAGCTAGCTTTTTCTGCTTCAACTAGCTAGACTGGGTGCTAACACTTGCAAACAGGAACTCTGACTAGTATCGAGTACATTACATTTTGGAAGCTGCATATTGTGACAAAATGAACATGTTCTGAACCAAATCTTTGAAAATTGTGGACAAACTTCAGGAAGTCTAACAAAATCTTGTTCAGTTACATCTCCTCATCAATTCCCCTCAATATAAAGTAACATTATACATCTGAGAGAGACCCAAGGTATCTTAATAAGTATTTATGACAATAGTGTAATCGTATTTTAAAAAGTGGGTTACCTATCTTCTTTTTATACCAGTGTAACTTCTAGATAGAACCAAGATTTACATGCAAAAAAATTAATAAAAATGTCTTAGAAGAATGTGTTTATTTTGAAACAAATCCTACAATGGAGAGGCAATGAAGTTTGGACATACTAGCTAAACACAATAAAGTAATGATTGATAGTTGTGATTTCACTGAAAATCGAAATGGAATTTTTTTATTTCTTTTACTGAAATTTCATTGTTAGAATATAGGAATGTAATGGATTTTTATATATTGGTTTCATATCCTGCAACTTCACTGTATTTGTTTATTGTTTCTAATAGTGTCATGGTAAAGTCTTTAGGGTCGTCGTCTGCAAAAAGTGACAGTTTTACTTCCTCGTTCTCAATTTGGATGCCTTTTATTTCTCCCACCTGAATGCTCTGGCTAGGGTTTCTGGATAGGGACATCTCTATCTTGTTTCTGATCTTAGAAGAAAAGCTTTCAGTTTTTAACCATTGAATGTCATATTAGGTGAGGGTTTGTCATCTACAACCTTTATTATGTTGCAGTGCTTTCATTTCATAACCATTTCGTTGAGTGTTTTAAATATAAATGAATGTTGTACCTTGTCAAATGCTTTTTCTGCATCTATTGATTACAATCATATAATTTTATTTTTGTTATTATGGTATGTTACATTGATTGATTTGCAAATGTTGAATCATCCTTGCGCCCTTGGAATGAACCCTACTTGACTGTGATGTATTATTTTTTTAATATATTGTTGTATTCAATTTGCTACTATTTTATTTAGGAGTTTTGCCTCTGTATTCATGAGAGATATTGGTCTGCAGTTT
The DNA here is from genome assembly GCA_004024845.1 of Tonatia bakeri. Lineage (NCBI taxonomy): Eukaryota > Metazoa > Chordata > Mammalia > Chiroptera > Phyllostomidae > Tonatia > Tonatia bakeri. The sequence continues at coordinate 18,187 of PVIA01000199.1, forward strand.
TCTTTTTGTGTGCTATTCTTGCCAAAAAATCACCAGAAGCAAAGTCAAAAGACAAATAAAAAACTGAAAAAAATTTTTCAACACATATCGAAAATGTCTAATTTCTGTTATGTATAAAAATCTCATATAAAAATGAGAAAGAAAAAAACAATAGCCTAATAAGATACTGGATTTCAACAATTTCAACAACAACAAAAAAGTAATTCAAACAGTATTTTAACATAGAGAAAATAACCAAACTTATGTGAACAGGGTAAATAAATGTATATGATAGTCATAAGATACCATCTTTATGTATCCAGTCAAATAATTTGACAACAGTGTGTTTTGAGGGGGCAAAGAGAACTAATACTCTCAAACATTGTTGACAGGAATGTAAATTCTTGCTAATTCTATGGGTAATACTAACCATAACCATTAAATTATTAAATGTATTTGCATTCAGGGCTCGAATTTCAGGAATTCATGATCAAATAAGGTACCAGTGAACCAAAAATAATATTCATAACATGATTCACTGCAACACCACTAATTTAGAAAAAAAGGTTAGAAAACCCGTATTGATAAGGAACTGGTTAAATAAATTACAGTAACTCCATGCAATGAAATGGGGTCAACCTCAGGGTTGGGGTTATGGTTAATGTGAATACTGAGAGAAAACAGTCAAGGTAGCTTAGGTAAAAACATCAAGATATGAATAGTGCTTGCATATCATTACATGTTTCAGTAGGTGATACTTAGTTTAATACATGAGTTTTGTGCACATAGAAAGTCTTTATGGGAACACAGAAGAAACTTCTAACCATGGAAGACAACAAGCTGATTGACAGACCAAAAGCAGTCTGACATTTTAGGTCATAAATGTCTGTATTTTGACTTTTGTATAATGGAAATGCATTATTTCTTCAAAATTGATTAATAACAAATAAATCAAGACAATAGAATAATAGACTTCCAGTACTGCAGTTGTATATGAATTCCCTGAATTAAGGATGTTAGAAGCAGAGCTAGGGGTAGACCTGGGTTTGAAACCAAAATTTTCTGACTCCAAGGTCAGATTTTTTTCATGATATTACATTCATGTTTAAAAAAATTCTCCGGGGATAACAGAAGTAACTTAAGTAAGGGAATGTTACCTTACTCTGAACCCTTTTACATCTTACATAGTGTGAAAAAACAAACTGTATTCTTCCAGAGGATAACCAAAAGAACCACAAAGCCCTGTACATCGGGAACTTATTGATTCGTCCAACTGAAACCTAACGCCATGTACCTTGTACATTGATCTCTCGGAAGAATGCTTTGAAATGCGTCTGCACATCTCCTCCTGCTGAGTCTGTAGACTTGCCATTAACATCAGCACATCGTTTTGAATAAAGCTCCACTGAGAGCAAATCAGGTTTAAGTTTGGGTTAAAACTGAATGACCAGGAATCTATATTACATGATGTTAACAAGCATTAACTTGAAGTCATTAGCTGGCATTTTACAACGTGAATGAATCACAGCTTCAGGAATTGCCCATCTATAATCTCCTGCAAGAAGTTCACGCTCCTCTTGCTAGAACAGGACCCCTCTTATGATGTTCTTTTCAAACTAAAATTTTTAAAACCATGAAAAGGTCAGTAGGATCCCTAGTCAGTTGTCTTTAATTCTGCATTACACAGCAGTTTGCAAGATTCAAAAGGCACCTGTCAATTTTAGATGAAGAGCAAATTGAAAACAACTTAGAGACTTTATATTTTTTCTATGTTGCCTACGTGAATTATGACTCCAGAGTATTTTTTTCTAGCAATTCTTCAAGTGGCCCTGGTAAGTTAAGTTATTGAGTGTCCAACACCCTCTATAATGACAATGATTTACACTGAATAATATTGTAAGTTTAATACAAAATATTATATGGCAATATTTTTGACTTTTATATTTCCGAGATCTTAGTTGTACCACCCGGTGCCCAAGCAGGATGAGTTCTATCTCAGGAGGTCTGGTGAGGACCCAGACAGCTGTGTGAGGAAAACTGAGCTTCCCGCAGACAGAGTGTCTGGGGAAAGCAGAGGGAGAAAAACCTCCTGAGAAAGGAGAAGTAGCCAGATATCTATTCAAAGGTACATTTAAACCAGAGATATTGTTAACATCTTCAACCCCCCACTAGAGACAACAGAGATGACTAAGGCCAGCTTAATCCCGATCATTAAAGAAAATACCCTCATTTTTGCATTTCATACTCACAGTGTGCAAAACTTAAAACTAGCATATGTGTTTTAAAACACACAACTATTCTTTCCTTAAGCAGATACATTGTGCATAAGTGAATGGCCAATATTGGCTTGCAAGTGAAGAAAAACCCAAAATAAGCGGTTTAAACATGGTGGAAACTAAATTCAAGTTCACTCTCAGGCAAATAAAATCCTATAGAAACCGTTCAAGGGGGATATAATGATGGTGCCATAAATTTTAGGAACTCACACACCTGTATGTTGTTCTTTGCCCATTTTGAGCACTGGTTTCTACCCATCACCTACGGTGGCCCCTCAAAGGTAGGAAGAACAATGAGGTGGTTGCTCACGCTCCAGCCATTATAACTGCATCCCCTCCAGGGGAAGAAGGAAAAGCAAGAAGGAAAGAGACGCTCCCCCTCACTAAGACACACCCTGGAAGTTGCACGTAATATTTCTATTTTAATTTCATTGGAGAGAATTTGGTTGTGTTGCTTCCGATCTGGCTCGAAGGAAGGCCATGCAGCCAGCTAAAGACTGAAATTACATTCTTCAGAAATAAACATGAAGCAAAATGTAGCAATTACAACTGGACTTTCAATTTAGCAATGAAGAAATGACATGAAGTCTATTGGTGATGTGGTATCTCTTGAAAGTATCTTAGATTTCCTCCAAGATTTTCTTCTGAGCTGCTGTAAACAATTTCCCAGGTTTAGTTGGTAGTGGTCATTCCCAAAAATAGGTATTTGCTTCATCACTATGAAATGTGTACCTTGCTCCTCTGTTTCTGTAACTTTTTGCATAGAATTTTCATTTTAATGTTGAATCAGAATAAAGCATTTTTTAAAAGAAATTGAAAAGGCAGTCAGACTCAAGATGTGTAGTACGAAATAGCTCACACATCGAAAGAAATGATGACAAGCATCTCTGACCAAGTTTTCACACATAGAGTTTGTGTTTTGGAGGAGGTTTCTGTGTGTTTGTATGTGTGGCAGGGTGTGAGTATGGTTGTGATGGTGTCTGTAGGGATGTGTGCTTGTGGGTGGGTATGGGCAGGGGGTGTGGGTGTGTATAGATGTTCATGTGAACAAGGTGTGCTAGTTTCTGTTTGTGCATGGGGCATTTATATGGGTGAGTAGGTATGTGAGTGTATGTGTCTGTGTCTGAGTGTGTTTGTTGGGGCCGGATTGTGTGTGGGGCTGTGTTTGAATGTGTGGTGTGGTGCATATCTGTGTGTGAGGGGCTGAATGAGTGCATGGGTGTGAAGTGTGTGTATTTGTGTGTGGGTTTGTGTGTTTGGTGGGTAAGGATGTGTGTTGTTGTGGGTGTGGAGAGTGGCAGAGGGGGCTGGATTAAACACAGAGGCCTTCAGGTGATGGGAGTGGAAGGAAAAACCATGTACAGGAGCATCAAAGTGCCCAAGCAGAACGCCCCAGTCAGCCTGAAGGATGGCCGCACATGGGAAAGAGGAGAGTGACTTGACCAGTGAGCGGGGACAGGGAGTTGACAAAGAGGGGCTCCCCTGCCTGTTGCTGAAGACTCTGCCCTCTTGGGCTAAACTCAACTTATTCCTGCAGTTTGGGAAAAAGGGCAAGGAAAGAGATTTTCCATTCATCTTCTTGATTTCCCCCTTAGTCAGTTGTTCACTCACACGTTGGTTTGGAGAAAGGGAAAGGGCGCTCTTTCCCAGGCCAAAAGACAAAGCAAAGATGTGAGAGGAGTAGGTGTGACTGTGGAACCTCGGTCCCAGAGGTGACTTGAGAGTCCAGATCAGAAGTAAAAGCAGGTGGATAAAACTGTAGCTTGTATATTACCGTGTTTAGTGTCTGGGAACATTTGTCAAATGAAAACTCCTCAGTGAGTTAAGGAATAAAGTCATGAGTTGATATTCCAGACAGGTTAAATAATTTGAGTTTAAAAAATTAGTAATGCTTGTAAACAATTGGTTTAGTCAATAAAACATTAAGTTAACTAGGGATAAACAAATCCCTTAGGTCTAAGGTACACATATTTTAAAGTGCTTTCACTTGTCTATGTCACATGCTTGATCTCCGCTTCAGCAGGTCTCAGGTGGGCTCTGGAACTGGCATTTTCATGCAGAGCGTGGTTGCGCTTTTGGACAGTCTGCACCAAGTATGGAGTGACATTGAGAGACGACCACAGCTTACCGATTGCAGGAGGCTGAGAAATGTCTCCCGAGGTGTCAGTGCCTTAATCTCCAGAAACTATGAATGCTATTTACATGGTAAAATGGACTGTGCAGGTGTGACTAAATTAAGTGCATTGAGACCAGGAGAGTATCCTGGACTGTGCAGGTGAGTCTAGTATAATCAGGAGGGTCCTCGTAAGAGAGAACAGGAAGCTCAGAGTCAGTAGAGAGAGATGTGAGGAGGAAGCAAGAAGCTGGAGGGATGCAAGGAAGGCATCACATATTCTGGAAGGTTCTCCGCTCGGACCTTCCAGAATGAACCAGTTCTGATAACCCCCAGGGAGAGTGCTATTGGACTTCTAACCTCTGCAACTCTCAGATGGATTTAAAAAGTCATAACATTTAAGCTATTAAGTTTGCCAACAAATGCACTGAACATACATTTTAGTGAAGTCTGCTATAAGTTTATTTAAATCTTTATTTAAATAAATAAAATCCATTTAGGATCAATAAATGATAAAGAAAAAGCCAACTAGCCTTGCCCAGAGTTAAAGGCGGTAAATGCAGGCAGATGGAGATCTGTAGAGTATGTGAGAAGGTGGAAATAAGAAGAGGACTTAAAGAGGAAAGAGGAAAGAAGCTTGGGCGGGCTGATGGTCTGAAAGATGAGCACGAAGCTGAGGGACCTCTGAGGATGTGCAAGTGAAAGGCAGGATCTGTGGATGGGAGACGGCACACAGAGAGGAAATTTTAAGAGAGGGGTGTTGGCAAAGTTTGACATATCAAATTATTTTTGAAATGCATTAACTAATCACTCACTACAGACCTATCTCTGTAACTGCTGAAGTAAAAAAGAAATGGGATACATGAATAGTTTGCTAGCATCCACATTCTTTGTCTATTTAGACAAATTCAATGAGTCAGACACAGATTTGGAACCCAATGATGTGAATTACATATGGCTTCTGCTGTAGCAGACTGTGGATTTTACTATGGCAATTTTATTCCAGGGAAAAAAAAGCACTTTAAATACAAGTAAAATATGTTCTAGGAAGTCTACATAAAAAAGTACCACGTAAAGAACAATACAGATTCACAGAACGGTACTGCTGGAAAGTTCTCCTTAGGCTGTTTGACCTATCTTCCTCATTTAGCAAAATATAAATAAAGACATCCAGATAAGACAAATATGTCATCTAATGCACACAGCAAGTAAGTAGCAGAAGTAATAAAACCAGGGACCCCATATGACCAGTGACCATACCACATATCAATTAGTGAACTTGAAAAAGAAAACATTGCCTAGTTGATTAACTCCTAAGGGTGAATGTCATTCATAGAAACTGATAGACAACACATTCCTATCTGGTCCTAGGATTTCCTCAAATTAAAAAAAAAATACATGAATTAAGTTACTTCTCTGTGCCAGATGCATTGTTGACAATACAGAAATAAATAGAACACCCTGCTCTTTTGGGAAGGAGACACATCCATAAACTTCTGTACGTATACAGGTATTCTAACTTTACTCTAAATAGTGTCCAATGCTGGGCATTAAGCATTTCTCAAAATGTCTGGCAAATCAATGAAAAAGAATACCTTGAATTATTTGAATAAACAGGAGCAAGAAAAAGTTTGCAAAATATCCTAAAAGGAGAGAGAGTCAGAGAAAATGTTGGTTGAAGAATAATGCAGTTACCTTTTACAGAATCATGTCCCTCTTTCCATATATATTCTAATCAGGCCCAATGATTTAATATGATAGAGAAAATTATCTCTACAAAAAATTAATTAACATGTTTCTAGATATTTTGTTCAACATTGTGCAATGTGTCAAAAACACTTCAGCACTTGAGACCCCAGGAAGGAGGCCCCACCTTCCCCTCTGTTGCACAAACACAAACTGTATTCAGCACATTGGCTGTCCGCAGTGAGCACAGAGCGTTTGCCACCTCCAGGGCGGGGGTGAGGAAGGCCTCTGTGACTCGGCAGCAGTGCCCTGGGCAGCTTGCTTGGAGAACACAGACAGTAGTGTGGAAAGAGCTTGCAGCTTCCCAAGCAAGGATGTTCATCAAATAGGACCAGGACAGGGAAAGAAGAAAATGACAAAGCTGCTCGGTGACAGAAGTCACTGTGGAGGTCCTCAAAATCCTTAGAAGGATTTAAAAGGGTAGAGGAGCTGCATTAGTGGATGAAACGCAATTCAAAGAAATGTTATTTTGAAGTTAGCCTGACTCTTATTATCTCCTACAGTTAGTATTACCTAGGAAAATGCAGGTTTCACATAAGTAGGTAGCTGAAGAGATATAAACAGACAAACACTAGAGTGTAATACGTGCTGTAGTAGGAAATGATACAAGCTATAGAAAATTCATGCACATGCGCAGTCACACAAGTGGCCAAGTATGGATCACAAAGACCTGTGAATTTTATGCTTTAAACAATTTCTTCTTGCATTTTCTCAAAATACAGATATCTCAGATGAGACTCAGCCTTTCTACTTATGGCAAGAATAATAGAAAATTAAAGTTTTATAAAAGCATGTGGCCCATGTCAAATTATAATGACTTCACCTGTAATAAAGGGTCTATTAATATGGATGAGTTAAAAATGATCTAGTTAATCGGTTTGAGACATGATGGAAATCTATCAGAGCAGAAAAAGGAACTAAAAGTCTATACTTTCAAAAGCCAAGAACAATTAAATCCTCATAAGAAAAACGTCCAAGGGCATTTCACAAATGTGGGCAAGTGAAGATGAGGAGACTGAAAGACATTGCTCGGTTGATTCCCTGCCATCAGGAGGGTGCTTCTTGTGATGGGTGTGCATCTGCACGCCTGCTGATTCTTCCCCAGTGCGCTTGTTACTCAAGGCATGAAAGCCTTTGTTTCCTCTAACCCCAGTATCTCCCAAGGGCGTGTCAAGGGTGTGTATGTGTGTGTGTGTGTATATATGCATTATATATATACTTTGTTAACAAAAAGCCAATTGCTTGGCTTGAAGCCTGAGGTATTTTATACATAAATTAGATTATTTTTAAAACTGTTTGTTGGGATCCATTAGTGTATGTAGAATTCAATTTGGTTTGCAATCCGTGTGTACGGAAACAGACTAGACTAGACTGGAAGAGTTGATATCAGAGCACTTCTGACCTAAAAACGGTGCTCTGTGAGATTTCTGTTTCACTTCTGAGTATGCACTCATCTGTACTGAATTAGTGTTAAGTGTGTTTCTTACAGTGCATCGGGGCGAAAAAGTGTTCAAGGGCACGGAATGAACGGGTGAGGCTTACGTTCTCACGGTGCCCCAGACCACTGTGCCTCTGTACGGGTTCAGTACATTAGACAGGGGTTGTTGTGTGGACGTAATGTGATCACAAAGCAATGTGATCACACCGTTCTCCACAAAACGGGAGCACTCTTGTCATTTCTGGCCTCTCTGCCAATGTCTTCACAAGGGACAGAACTCGATGGTGCCTCATTCCAAATATCCTTGTCTGCACCCTGACTGCCTCTTGCTCATCCTCCAGACCAGCTTCAGTTTTCAGTACCTGCCTGTGTGCTTCAAGACAGCCCTTCTGGTTTGTATCTCATCTCAACCCTCTTACACCATTTTCCTCAATGTATGTTCTTTCATGTCTTGATATTGTCAAACAACCGCCTTCAACCTACTTATGTCACAAGAATCTAATTCATGTTTTGGAATAACAGAGTTTGAAAAACATTAAACATCAGTCAATGCAAGGATAATATGCCTAGTACTGAGATGCGTGTTGTAGGATATAATAAATACTGAGTGTTTCACTGTCAGGAAGCATACAATCTAGAAGAAGAGGGAAAACAAAGGAGATCTTTAATCAATACAAGACATTATGTAATTAAGGACTAAATTGTATGGGTGGAGCACATAATAACTCTAGTAGTTCAGGGGAGAAATTAATGTGCAGAGACTAGAGAAGTTCAGGAACACTCTAGGTGAGTTAATAGAAGATTTTTCTTATTCTGGAAGTTGGGGGGAATAGGACAATGAGAGTTTTGTTGATTCAAAAGTGAGAAGGATGATGATAACCCTAAGAGCATGGGAGACCTTCGAAGGCAGGCCTGCCTGGCTTCGACTTACCCTGGCAGAGCCCTGGGCATGCAGGGTAATACCTGAGAGCCTTCAGGAGGGTGGAAGGCTGTGGAACCAAAGGTGAGAGTGTGTTAAAGATAATCCAATGCATGTGAAACTTTCCCCTAGACCAGCTCATAGTAATTGATACTCAAGCAAAAAGTGGAGAAAGGTCCTAAGTTAAGAAGTGGGGTGAGGGAACTGTTTGCTTTTTAGAAAGAGAGGATGCTACAGATGACTTCAAAAGATTATCAGTGACACGTCCTGGTGACTTCGCTCCTTTTAGCTAAAAGCTGCATGCAGTTTATGTACTTGGAAAGATTCTCTTCTTTATCACAAACTGCTTAGCCAAAGAAACAAAACTGGCACAAAGATAAAAGGACCTTTCTTCTTTCTGCTTTTTAATCGACTTTTTACCTCTGTAAGAAGAGGTCAAATAATTCAATAAAATATGGCTTAGTCTTCTGCTAACTGTTGCCGTCTCTGAGGAACTAGGTTCAGTGATAAAGAGAATGAATATACTAGGAGGCTGAAAAGTTAGCTGTTGAAGTCCAGAGGTAGGCAGAACAGGTGCTACATCAGCATCGTGTTGCCAGCAACGGCACAAGCTTTGTCCACACTTTCATCTCTCCCCACTTTAACTTGTGGTTTTTAATCTCACATTGCTGCAGGGTAAAACATTGCTGCTGGAGCTCTGGCGATCATGTCAGTGTTCAAACGGGGCAGTGGGAAAGGAGGAGGGGTCTTGCAAAAAAGCAAAGGCAAGTGCCACCAGTCTGAAGCACATAATCTCTCAATTTTCTTCCAGCTCTATGAGTCTAAAGGCATGGTGCCGAGGCAAACAGAGAGAGTATTCTAATATTACTCCAGAGGCATTAAAACACCCTCTGTCCTCCTAGCGTTGTGATAAAAACATAAATATTCTGTTAGAAGAAAACCTAGAGAATATATGTATCTACATGTTAGTATTCAGAAAACTATGGATTATATCATAATTATTATGATAATCAACATTTAAAAAGTTCTTAAATATGGATGAGAAAACTGAGGCTTAAAGAACCTGCTTAATGTCACACAGCTAGTAAATATTAGGATCAGAATTCAAATAAATCTGCTAGAAACAAATGCATTTAGTTTAACATATACTAAAACGAGAGAATACTGTCATATATATTTTGAAAACTGCTTCCTTGAAAGTTCCATTACTGGGGCTGGGCTTGGCATGGAAGAAAGTTTATAGCTAGAATCTCTACCTGTGACCAAAGAAACAATATCCTTTTCCATCTCACTGGTTTTGGTGAGACACTAAAACATGGCTGCTTATTACCAAACTGACTCAACAAGGAACAGAACACTTGCCTTAACATTTCCCATAGAAACCAAACTAGAACACCAGACATTCCCTTTAACTAACAATCTTTCCCTTTCCAGAAGGCCAAAAGAAGCTCTGAAATATCTATTAAGAAACATCAAGAGGCTTTATTGTGATTAAATCTGGAATTCACCAAATTAAAAAAAAAAACAGCTATTTGGTTAATGAGGACTTTTTATAACATTAATAATGAATAATGAACATGAAGCTTAAAGCAGGAAAAGAGAAGTTCATTTGTCTTATTGAAACAAACCATAGTATCTTATTTTTGCATACAACCTTACACGAGGATTAAACTATTCTATTAGTATTCCATTAGTGAATAAGTTTAATGCTTTTATACTAACTCAGACATCATTTTCATTAAAGTTCATAATTATAGAGCCATACAATCTTTCTATTATATTGTCCCAACACAATAGTTTCCTCTTCAATCAGATGCTACTGAACAAAAAGCAGATCTGAATAAATAGAGAGTGAGCCAGGTAATAGCCATCGATGGATTATGTAGGAAGAAGCTAAATTGGAAATAAAAGAGGAAAAGTAAAGTGAAGTAGGAAAGAAGAAAATATACACAGACAGAAGAATAGAGTGGGAATGTGGGGGCTCGGAGCAGAGGGGAGAGGGAGAGGAAGAGAGAAGAGGTGGAGGAGAAGAAAGGGAGGAAGGAGGGGGGCAAGGGAGGAAGTATACGGGAGACTCGGTAATTTTAAATCAATCCGAAATTTAAAAAGGTTGAAACCCAGAGTTCATTAAAGAGTTGGAAAGCCTCACACCCTATCAATATTTCTCTCTTCCCATTAATGCTCCTTCCTCAGCTACTCATGTAAATGCAGCCACATATCCGGTGTAGGACATTGGGATAGGGGAAGCAATGCGTGACAAATTGTATGATAAGGTTCTTGCTGTGGTTCTGAAATGACCGCTGGAAGTCATTGGATCAGTTACATGATCCCTGGGGATCTTACCCTCATGAGCCTTCCTTTTCTGTGTTTATAGAGTTAATAAATGTAAAGACTGTTTTCAGCTTTAAGATTTTGAGTTATTTTTAATGTCTCTCTCTCTCTTCTCTTTCTTTATCTCTCTCCCTCCGTCTCTATCTTTATTTCTAAATCTTAGAAAATTCTCACTAAGAGACAGACTTATCCTTGTGTGATACTCAGTCTTTGGGTGTTGTAGACAAAAAAAATGGGGGGGGGTTCTGTTGAAATTATCATCAGAGGGCAATCTGATAACAAATTCCCAACTGAGCAGGTCTTGGTGAGTAGTCGTGCCTGGGGCATGTAACTTCTTTAGTAAAAGACTTATCTTTGCCTTAAAAAAGCTCTGCCCATTATTTCTGCATATCTTTGAAATACTTCTTTGTAAACCCCTCCTTCACACCCTTTTCAGCTCCTGCTTCTAAAGTGGACCACCGTCAAGCAAGCACACCATCTTAACTATCTTGTAATCCAGTCGTTGCTTTATGCCACCTTCAGGTAATTTTTCTTATATTCCCTCTTAGATCTCAAATGCATAAAAGAAACTGCAAACTGTTATCCTCTGAGCATCTGAGATCTCACTTTCAGCATGGCATCAGTTCTGCTCAAATAAACTCATAAAAATTCTCTACAGGTTTGGACATTCTTACAATGACAGTTCCTATCTTAGGCATTTGTCACCATACACCCACATGTTTGATTCAGAGCCTTCTGGCAGAGCATGCTGCATTAACTGGTCAGAATTGACTTAAAAATGATGACTATGCAGGAAAGTTTGCCTCCAGCACCTCTTCATTCCTCTTTGCTGTTCACAAATATGGCTACCACGTCCTTTCCCCTCCCTGCCCTGAGTCCCTGCTGTGCTGCGCCTGTGGAACATCTTGTCCTTCATAGCATTTCTCTCCAGCTGGACTTTCTCAGGCCACTATTGCTCCCATAGGACCCTGCTATTCCCCAGTGCCGAATGGCTGACATTGCACAGTCCAATAATGTCACCACTGTGAATGTTTTCGCAAGCTTCTAAACTAGCCCATCCTTGTACAGAGAGCTAGCATGAATATGAACAAACCCAGACTTCACCCATCTTTGAATATTCTGGGGCTGTTCTGCTGGTAACAAAGAGGCATAGAGTCAAAGAGTCATTGAGACTGAGGATGGAATTTTTTTTCTGAAAAGAATCTATTATACAACCATCAGTCATCTTGGGAAGAACTTAACATTGAACAAGAAATGAACAGGTAGGGAAGTGAGACTTAAGAAAAATTTTCTTCATTAAAACTAAGGTTTGTTTGAATTCAAGGTGTTGAAACTTTGGGGTTCTGATGAAAAGTGTTTGAGAGACCCTTTGAAAAAACCTGTCTGCTAGGTTTCTATATTTTGAGAAGAATACTAAATGGATTTGCAATTTCCATAAAAGACTTCCAGAAAACCCAGTCCTACTTTTCACTTAAAATTATCTTCCAAGCTGGTCAGACATGTAGTCTAATATAAATCTATTCTATCAAATTCAGTTCATAATCTACAATAAGTATTTGTTAAAGTTCTTAGGCCAATTAACTGAACCAGAAAGCTTTCCAAACGTAACTTGCTAGGGGAATAGATCGGTCTATTAACCATGTGTTTTGGATGTATCTAAATCATTTTAAATTTAAATTTATATGGATTAGATATGATGTTTACTTTAAAACTTTCTTAAGTTATGGGAAGTAGGCATAATTTAACATTATTCCTAAGTCATTATTTATTACCTTCAATTGTACCATAATAATATTTTCAGGAGCTCCTGAAATATGTAGACTATGTCTCTCTGCAGGAAGTTGCCATGTACATGTTTTAAAAATCCCTTTGGACAATTTAACATTCTCTGTCTCCTTTCTTGTTATCAGGCATAATGTGGTTTGCTCTGTGTTTTGCCTTCTTATAACCTATTTCAACTCTTCCAATTGATGCATTCTATCTATTGTAGGCTTGCAAACTTAGTGGCGAGTAGTTATATTTGTGTTCAAATGGCACTGTGAGTAATTTTTGAGACATTGAATGAGGGCCATACTTATTGATACATGCTGTAGAACGTCTATTTTTTGTTCACTCATACATATTTCAAATTTTATTTTATTCCCAGACCTGTTTGAAGTCTGTATGTTTAAAACTGCCAGATAAAAATATCCAGTTTGGTAAGATGTCTAGAAGTCACAAGATGGAAGCTTGCTGTGGGATCATTATTTCATGACAGATTAGATGGCTCTTGTCATTATTGCTAATAAGGCAAACTTTTGCTTTTATGTCATTGTCTGCCTGACAAATTGATAACTGCTTCTTTTGCTCTGTTCTTCATTATCTACTACCTTTCTCTTTCATCGAAATGTTTAATAGCTTTTACTCCAGCAGGCGCTTGATTAAAAGTCATTGAGAATCATTCAATGAACAACACACTGTCTGAGTACAATTAACTTTTAAAAATAAAAATAAAAGCCACAGCCTGATGTTAATCTTGCACAGGACAAAGTAGCTTGTCAGGAGCGGAGAAGAATGCTCGTGTGCCTGTAAACAGATGGCCTCGTAGCATAACTTCACTTGGGCTTTAATGTTAAGTTTTGATTAATTAAAAGATTTTTGTTTAGACAGTAAATTATTCCTCCCAAATCGCAGGTTAGGGTTTGAAACAGCTTTTTGATTATTTGTCTTTTGAAAGCAGAGAGTCGTTAAGATCCAAATTAACTGCTACATGCGGGATTTCTTTATTTTGAAACTGTTAGAAGTGTATTTCAGGAGATGAATGGCCTGATCAAGGACTCTGGGGCAAGTTAGTCAATGTTATTTGAGGGTGCTCACGCTCTGTCATCTATCTCGAGCGAAGAATGATCCTGTCCCAACAAGGTGACAACTAGGGACATACCAATAAAAAAAGTCATGTGAGTTCTATAAGGACCCTTTTCTCCAGGCATGTGCTGCGTGAACCACTGTCACTGGAGTGATGGTAAATCAAGCAGTAAGTTCTTGGTGGGGCGGTGAATGATCAGTTCCATCCGCCCCCTGAGTGCAGCCAGGTTACCACTGCCGCAGCTCAGCATCCTTTTCTGCTGTACATCTTCACGCCCACACCAGATGGTTTGCCGTTTCAGCTAATGGCTTGACACCAGTGAACCAACAGCCAGACATTTGCTACAAATAGGGACAGGCTCAGAGAAGGGCAAAAGAATGAGGAGTTAGTATATTCTCCTAAGGAAGTCTATAGATATAGCCTTCCATGCCTAGGGGATAGAAAGTTAAAAACTACAGTGTGACAAAGACAATTCAGGCTGACTTATACATAAAACACATTTTAAGATGGATGACACTGAACAAAGAGCCTCAAATAACACTAAAGGCCTTTGTTGGCCTGCAAGGGGAAATAGAAGGGCCAGAAAGCTGTGAGTTGAAAATATTATGTTCCTATAGTCATTTTTTCCCTAGCCATTTTAGCCCACTGAAAATGTTCACACTTTATTTGTACAAAAGGTAGCATTTACGATCCCCATGACCTCTTTCTCTGATCTTGTTTCGGCCAGAAATAAAGTGTCCCTTTCCTATAACCTATATCTTCATGTATAAAGTTTTGAGAAATACTAATCTGCTTCTGGGGTGGGATCTTGGTAGAGCTAATAGATTGTCAAGGAACTCTGAACTTCCTCAGCCTGGATGTCCACTACTGTGGCCCCAAAGACTTAAAAACACGGCTTCCGGTGCCAACATTGGCCCTCGTAGGAATGGCATGCCTGCCGGTGTGTGTTCAGGGCTCACTCTTCTTGGAACATTGTTCCAAGCAATTTTTATGTATTAACACATTTAACCCAAGTTTAATTTTAAATACCAAATTCTTAATACTTGTTTCTATTTTTGGGGGGGGGACGCCTGCTTCTCTCTAATGATTGAGCCAAGGGGAGAGGGACGACCTCAATACGGACTTTCAGAGAGAGGAATGGTGTTGGAAGCGTGTGCTTGTGGGGAAGGGACAGTGTGTGGGTTCGATCTGCCTGACTGTAGAGTGGGATCCGGGTCGTGGTACGGACTGGAGGGTGCAGTCTGGGTCACAGAACAACAGTCTTGGAATCTGCACTAGCGAAGCAACACCTGAGGCCAGCTTTCTATCTGTGACTCTATTTGTGGCCTGCAGGAAATCTGTTAATATTATGGCTCTTAGACCCCTGACCTGCTGAATCTGAAAAATAGGAGCTGGTCTAAACTGTTTTTAAGGTTGCTTTCAGCTTTAGCTTTTGGTAGTTATGATTTTAGAATGTGAGGCATTTCTAAGTGAAGAACAAAGAATAATAAACAAGACATTTTGCTGTAGAGCTGAAGACCTACGTGGAGAGTGTGAACAGTGCCGTGGAAACATAGATGGGCATGTTATCATTGATTTTTCGTTAGCCTTACTTAGGGAGGCAGTTTCCAGTTGCTCAGCAAGAACTATAAGTGTCTAAGTAACTTTTAATCTAGTCAGTCTTTGAAGTCAAACTAATTTTTCTTTCTACACATTTATTATTTTGAGCCAGATGAAAATAAATTTTACTTAAAGTTATAGAATAAAATTATAAAAACTTCTTAGAGTTAATAATTATGATCACATTAATAAAAAGAAGAGTTAAAATATAAAACAGTTCACAAAATTTTGAGTTCAGAAAAAGATTGCATATTAAACATTGGGAGGTGTGAGTGTCGACATTAGCTCATTTCAGTGTGGCGGTGCCTCCCTTCAAAGGTTATTGTGAAGATCAAATGAGCTAATGTCTTTGAAATGATACAAGATATTGAGGGTTTCTTTCACTTCCAAGGGTAGGAGCAGCTTTTTATGTGGAGCTACAGCACTGATCTCATATATTTAAAATCCTAGAAAACCAAATATTAAACAGGCACGGCCCCTAAGATATTGCCATAAGTGAGGAAAAGTATTTTGCTCATACTGTCTAATAACTGGTGTGTCCTTTACATTAACACATTGCAAATGTCTTGTGAAAAGATACATTCTCTCAAGCCTTCTTCCAAATTACTTTAATTATATAATCAGATGAATTCCATAAGGCCGATAGTTGTAATGAATATTTGGGAGTTTCATAGAAATTTAGAAAGGGGAAATTTAACAACAACTTTTGGTAAGAAATGGTTAATGTGGAGAAGTTCGGTTTCTTGGAAACCAGGGAAAAAGACAGATGATGGAGGGATCTCCGAATGAGACTCGGGGGAATAATGGAGACAAACTGAGTAAATGAACGGAGCTGAGATTTATGGTGGCTTCTGGTGGATGTTACAGCCTTTGAGGTTTTTTTGAACTGAATTGAAGACGAGTTTGAAAACCTGTAAGACTTACTGCTCCCAGTTCTACCCTGTTTGTTTCTTTACCTTGTAACAAGTTAAAGAAAGCAAAACAGAGGAATTACCCAGATATGTCTGAAATTCTTCGTTTTCATTTATAGCCAATATGTAGCTAGTAGGCAGCCAGAAGCCCAGGTGAGCAAGTCAGATTACTTTCTTTATTCTGCATACCTCTGTAGCAAATTCTGTGCAACTGTTCTATTGATTGGCAGGCCACATAGAACCTCCATCATTCCAGGGACTTGTGGCGTCTCACTCCTCTAGGAGCTCACCTGACTTCACGGAGATCTCAATAGCAGTGATGGTGGTTCTCCTGCCCTAGGGTCACACAGCCTGCCGTGAAGATAGCACCATCCCAGACTGCCTGGCCCCCCACCCCACCCCAAGGCTTACCCTGTGTCAGGCTTGGGCCAACCTTAGACTCTAGGACTCTGGTTTGCCTTTCTAAGCTCCAACCGCCTGTGGACATTTCTGCCTCCTCAGCAAAACTGCCAGGAAGAAAGTAATAGACTAATTCCCATAGGAGCCCCTCGATCAGCACTAGATGACTCTTCCTGTTCTAGAAAAAATAAACCCTTTTAAATTATTTCAAGGCAGTCTACCTGCACCTGGGAATTTCATATTTTTTCCTAAGGTCTTGGGAGGGCCAAAAAAGTGACCTTAACTTTCTATGTTGCCACTTGCTTTTCTCTAAGACAAAGAAGTACAAGGCCACGTATCTGCTGAACTAGGGGAACAGCGAGGGGAAAGAAGAAACAAGAAAAAAACTAATGACATCTACACACATAGAACCGTAATGAATCTAAGTTGAGAATAATACCAACTTCTATATACCAGTAGGTGGAGCTGTAAACTGTCAAATAGCTAGTGGATAAGATTTGGGGAACAAAAATAAAGACTAAACATTATATAATATTACTATTTTCCATGTACAGGTCCAAAGGTTTTTAATGTATGGACTCAATATACCAAACACCTTTTTAAGCGAGTAATGTTATTTTGCCCATTTTATAGATGAGCAAACCAAAGTTCAGGGCCGTGAAGTAACTTGTCCAATGTCACACAGCTTGGAAGTGGAGATAGGTGCTCAGCCTAGACAGTGACCTCAAGAATCACACTCCTACAAACAGAATACAAATGCTTCTTTATATCCCTTTCCAGTAAAGGGATCCTTCCTTCCTCCATCCTGCATTTTATAAACGGTAAAGAATTAAATGCAAATCTTCAAGTCCTTTGCCATGTGTTGGCCTTCAGATAGAATAGAAACAGTTGTTACATTCTGCCTTTCCTTTCCTTGGCTGTCAGACAAGTGTTTTTTAAATGAGCAATCTCCTCCCATCTTCCTAACTCTTTTCTCATGCAGTTCCCTCTACCCGTAAGCCATCCACTGGTCCTCTTTATTCAAAAGGTACTTGTCCTTCAAGTTCAGGTCCATATGTTGCACACTCTATAAAGTCAATCTCATCTCCCTCTATGCAGGGTTCGGTATTTTCATATCAGTTTTCTTATACTTCTGTTACACTAATGATCATTTTCTAATTGTAATATACCCAATCGTGCGCCTGGCCCTACACAATGTACATTTCTTGAGGTAAAGGTCATCTCAAGTCTTCACTTTACATCCTAGTACCTCACACTGGCTCAACAACAATAGGTACTCAATGTGTTTTTAAATTTTTTTAAATGAATGAGCCATTTTGCAGGGATTGGTGGGGAAGAAAGAAAAAAACAAGTAATCAGTGTCTCCTGCTGTTGGAATTGTTGAGCTTTGGAAGGGGTTGGTAGCACATGTTTTGAAATTTATACTCTTTTTGCCTTTTCCCAAATAGAAGCAGCTGTCCCCTGCATCGAAGACAGAAACTTGGTCTGAAAAGCGACACTTGCTCTGTGTGTACAGATGCCTCTGAGAGCAGCTTGTGTGGGTGCAGACGCACCTGACAGTGAATATTAAAGGTCTGGCCTGCTTCATTTCTCACTTTCACAAGGAATCGTATTTAAATAAATTTTATCTCACCGAATAATGATCTCATCTCTGCTTTGCTAAATATCACATTTTCTTGAACAGACTGCTGTCAGGCAAGTGCTGACTGAGAACGTGGTCGAGAATAAAGGGTCATAGAGTCTCTCCAGACTATGTGCCTCCAACCGCAAATGATCTCGAGAGGCACCTTAACTGGGCAGTTCAAACCCAGTTCTTCATAGCTCCTGTTTACTTAGGAGGTGCTGTTCAAGCAGGTCTCACTAAATTTTCCTCTGAATCAGAGAGCTCAATAGATTAACTCGTGTCCAAATGCTGTGATACACGCCTGGTTAATCTTTGGTTGTCACAGCTTCCAGGGCACTCCACCTTGCTTTATTTTTAGCTGAAAATGCTGTGACTGTTTAATTAGAATAAAGTTTTTGCTAGACAATGACAATATTATCAGATTGCTTTCTGCATTTAGAAACAGCTTCCGTTCAAATCTCATTTCCACTAAAGGATCACTTCAAAACAGAAAAATCACTATTTACATTTTAATTACATAGGTTTCATTAGGGATCACAAGGAGTAATTTTGGCATGTGCTCATTGTTCGGGTGAAAAATAGAACAGGGTGCATGAATACTGAGATTCTGGCCCTATTTTTAAGATATCTCTTTCATTTTGATGTTCATTACACACATTGACACAGTTCTTTTTTTTTAAGATTTTATTTATTTATTTTTAGAGAGGGAAGGGAGGGAGAAAGAGAGAGAGAGAGAGACATCAATGTGCGGTTGCTGGGGTCCCTGGCCCGCAACCCAGGCATGTGCCCCGACTGGGAATCGAACCTGCGATGCTTTGGTTTGCAGCCCGCGCTCAATCCACTGAGCCACGCCAGCCAGGGCAACACAGTTCTTAATACAGACACCCATGACCCCCATGAAATGAAAGCAAATGGGCATTGATTAGTCTAGATCTTACTCGATTTCCTAGTAGCAGTTGATACTGTTAACTGCTCTTTCCACCTTGCAATACTTCTTCTTGCTGCTCCCTGCAACACCCCATCTTCCCCCATCCTTACACTCAAAAACAGAGCTGTAAAAAGTGAAATCATATGTTATTTATCTTTTACTGCCTGGCTTATCTCACTTAACATAATGCTTTCCAATTGCATCCATGATGTTGCAAAGAGTAGGAGCTCCTTCTTTCTTTCTGCTGCATAGAATTCCATTGGAACCTAAACAACAAAACAAAGAAACAAGCAAAATATAGTCCAAGACACTGCATTAGAGGACAGGCAGAAAGTGACCAGAGGAGAGAGAAGAGGGAATTTCAGGGGAAAAAAGGAAGGGTTTACAGGAACAAAGTTAAAAGACACATAGATAAAAACTAGGGGGAGGGTGGTAATGGGAAGGAAGTTGGGAGTGGGGTGGGTGGGCTTGATTGGGAGTAAAGGGGAGAAAACTGTACTTGAACAATCATTAAAATAAAATTGAAAAAAAAAAGAAAACAGCTGTAAAGAGATTTCAACATTTAAAGGTCTGAGAGCGGAGAATGAGACCACAGAGAGTATCAGCGGGAAGCTCTTCTCTTTCTATTTCATTTCATCCTGTCCATGGCTTTTTCATTTGCTCTTGATATGCAAATCACTTTCAGATTTGTAGGTACACTTAGTCCTATCAGCCCTCCGAGGTGCAGGCCCACGTATCTCCCCGCCTACTCAATTTCCTAACACATTGTCCGGCTCCCTCACATTCCGACAAAAGTGGGCTTGTGGGCTACGGCATCCCTGAGTCTATTCTCTGGCCTTCCTGTCTCGCAAAACAAATCCCCTGCTTTGTGTGCGAACCAGAAAGCTAAGGAACATTTTAAGCATCTCCTGATCTTTATCCGCCCTTATTTAATTAAAATACGAAATTCTAATTTATTTTATGAACACCTCTGGAGTCTAATTACTTGGCTTTCTCTCATTTCCACACCCTAAAAAAGTTCCAGTCCTTTCCCACTCCCAACATCACACGGTCCTTTCATCTACCATTTCACACTGGGTAACCAGAATGACATTTTAAAATTACAGATCTGATCAGGTGGCACCTCTAATTAAATTTCTCAATGAATTCCTATTGCTCTGAGAATAGAGACCTAGACCCGTAAAATAGCCTGCCAGGCTTCGCATGCTGTGGCCCCTGCCTCTCCCACTTCACCTCACATTTCCTTCCAGGAGCTCTTGGTGGTTCAGCCACTCTGGCCTTTCTTTGGCTTCTCCAGCATGCCAGTCTCCCTCCTGTTCCAGGGTTTCCCCCGTGTTACTCCCTCTGGATGCAAAGTGTTTCCTGGACCCTGCTTCACCTAGTTAACTTCGACTTGGAGGTTGGCTCAAATGCCACTTCCTTGAGCAGGTATTTGCTGGACCTACAGATAACGCCGCGTATTTAGTGATAATCCTCCATAGAACACTTTAATGCATTTAAAATAATTCTGTTTCATTCATTGTTTCTCCATTTATATACTCGGTAGACTGTCAGTTCTCTGAGAAAAGGGCCCGTTATTTTGAGTTTACTACACTATCACCCATAGCTAATGTTAAAGATACACGCAGTTTGATATTAAGGTGGTGAAAAGAGATTTTATTCATTAACTACTTAAAGTGGGGAAAGAGTTGCACTCCATTCTGATTTGTGCAGAAGTGACTGGACAGTCATTCTAGAGGAAGAACAAGGGCAAGTCGCTGGCTCAGTGGTCAGTGTCACTGTGATCAGCCCATTGCATTGCTGGCTGGCAGTGTGGAAGCCAGGGTTCTGCCTCCCCTGGAGACTGGGGTACAGAGGCCCTGCCCGCTTCCTGGTGATTACATGTCAAAAGAATGGCTCTCAGGTACTTGGAAGAGATACATATTCATAATTGTAAAACCTTTTTAGTAAAGCTGTAAGAAAGAGGTCAGGGTCAGGTGTTGGCTGGAACGAACAATTCAATTTTCCTAGCAGTGTTGAGCCTTCTCAGGGCAGGCATTTCAATGCCTGGGGTTATCTTAGGGACATGACCTTTGGCAGCTAGAAACCGTGCTACGGTTTGGTCAAGTGTCTTTGTGCAAGGGTTTGGTCGCTGCAAGTTCTGCCATTCTCACTCACACAGGGCCCACCTGGTGGAGGCGCTCCGTGAACATCTGCTGGGTGTCTGAGTGAATCCTGAGCCCCTCAGGTAGCATGCTCAGAAGTCTTACTAAGGAGAAGAAGCTTGGCATGATATAGCACACCCAGCTCTTGTCAAACACCTTACTGTCAGCATTTCTAGTTCATTTGATCGCTATACTTATTAAGGAAGGATTGCAGGATATTTAACAGGATAGGTTAAACAAAGTGAGTTTCAGGTTCATTTCCCCATTACTCTGTCATTTCAATGTATTCTCCACCACCATGCCCATATCCCCACCCACTGCTGGGTAATCTGAAAGTTGGGACACTTCTGGTTGCAGGTACAAAGAGCTGATCCAAACTCAACACAGAGAGAATTATTGGCTCACGTTACTGAAATGTCTAGGGAGAGAACTGGCTGTGGTACTGTGGTGTTGGAGATTAGGTGATGATTTCAGAGCTCACTTTAGGCTCTGTCACTGGCTCTGCCTTCTGCGGCATTGGCTTCAGTCTCAGGTCCCACCTAGTAGCAAGATGACGGGAACAGGTCCAGTTCGTACAACCACTCAAGTTTGTGTTCCGCAGCAGAGAGGAAGCCCACTCCCCCAAAGGCTCAAACAAAAGTACTTGCATTGAAGCTTTGGAGCTCTGATTGGCCTGGCAGAAGCATGCGCCCATCCTCACACCATCCCCTGTCAGAGAACGGAATGAGCTAACTGGTTTGTAGGCATGGCTCACATGTTCTGTTATTGGGTCCAGGTTTGAGTCGGCTTCCAACTCTCTACAATCCTCAGAGGAAGGGAGATGGGTGGAAGTCCTAAACAGACATGGGGACTGTTTCTCACAGTGTCTGGTGGGGTGTCCTATAGCTCAAAGTACAATAAATATACTCTGTATTGATTTCTTATTGCATTCTCCAGGTACACAGGTACCTTCTCTGTCTATATCTGTTACAAAAAAGTGGTATTTTAACAAAGTAATTTTTATTCATTTACTAATATATTTTTAAGTGTTAGATATCATATAGGTTGCTCAGCTCCCTGCTGTCAGTATTTTTGTTTAATTATTTCAAAAATCAAAATGTCCTTGGCTCCACCCCACTGCCTCCATTTTAGGAACAGTGACAGAAGTGAAGCTGTCCCTGAGTAAGCTCAGAGGGAATTCTGTGGACACTGTGTGGTGTCCTCAGAGTACGTATGACCTTTTTCCTCCTGGGATCATCCATACATCTCTTTGCAAAAGAGCTTGAGAAAGAGAGACACATGGCTTACCTGTTAGGATTTCTAACTGCATGAATTCAGATGTTAGGTTTGAGTTCAGACTTCAGTAGAGGGAGAGAGTAGGCATTTATTCTTCTCCTTCAAGACATGGAGAGGCATTTTGTGCAATAACAGTTTTTCTGAGCCTAACAGCACCTGCCAAAATAACATATTTGTAACCAGAAAGTAGCTCAACTCATCTACCAGAGCCACTTTCAATATATAATTAGAATTCTGCTGCTTCAACTCTGGGCTCTAATGTCAGAATTATTTCTGGCTGTGTATCACAAACACGATTCTATTTAGTATACATGGCTTTCTTGAATGCTTTGTTCTGGGAACCATTTACCATTGATTTGTGTCCAGGTACATTTATCATGTTAGCCCAGCACAGTAATTAAATGGCTGAAGTCATTCCGTATATGAATACTCTGTGCTCATTATTATCATTCCACTTAATTCAGCATCATCTGTAGACTTCTAAATATTGCTTCTGCATCATCTGGTACATACTCAATAACATCCCTGCAATTTAAATGTCTTTCATTTCCAGCTGTGATTTTTGCTCCTAACGTTTCTTCAATTGTAGATCACAATATAGATTTGTGTAGTAATAAAAATGCAGCTCTGAGGAAGACTTAAATACTTCTTATAGTTTGTCCACTGCCTTTAAAATGAATCTCATTTCAAAATATTACATTTCATTTTATTTTCACACATTATTGAGAAAAATGTTCAGTCTTTCTCTAGTGCTTGACGGGCCTTGCATTGCAAAGATGAAAACGTTCTGCTTAGTTCTCCCACTGCAGGAAGTACAACAAACTGACAACTCCAGCTGCTAGCCCCCTGGATCTACCACATTTTCACCAAGGTCATGCCTCTCGAGACTGCTCCCCAGCAATGCCTGACCACTGTGGGGGCTGGAAGCAAGCTCATTCCAGCAAGATGTGTTACTCTCCCAACAGGTGACTTGGACTTGGGGCTTCCTTTCCAAAGCCTTGTCAAACCTTTCTTCGAACTGTGCTGCAGTTGGAGCCCCTTCCCACCCTAGTCCTTCTCCCTCCCATGTCTCCTTCCTTAGGTCCATGCTTGTGTCACAAACTGAAGGCTGTCTCTTTCCCCCACTCAATCCCCAAATATACCTTTGTCATTTCTAATCCCATCTTCATGACTGTTTCTTGAAGGACATGAACCAGCACAACTCACTATTAAGAAAACCTTCCTTAGTTTCTATTACAATTCTACATACCAGCAAAAAAACAAAACAAAAAAAAAAAACTTACCCTTCCAGTTGGTTTAGTGGAGATGGAAGTATAAAATATTTCTGTATCTGAAAAAAAATATTCCGGTATCTGAAGGATTATACTAAGGTATTTGAAAGCATATTCAAATAAGGTATTATTTCTTTTCATTACTAACCCATGTACCTAATTTATTGTATCCTTATTTCTCCAGATCTTATATCTTCTAAGGCAATTTCTTTAATATTCTTAACATTTCTAAAGTTGGGATGCATTTTGTAAGTATGGGTGTGTGATAATTTAAGTCACATCCTTTTTATCTTGTGGTAAGTAAATAGTAGACTATAGAGGATGTTACTGTCATTGCTCTCAAAGTTCTATCAAGTTCTGTCTCTTCTCTCTATCTAGTCTCTCTATACTGTGTGTGTGTGTGTGTGTGTGTGTGTGTGTGTGTGTGTGTAAGCCCTGAACCAAGCATTTTATATCTTCCCCAACTCCATTTAGTTGGTGATTTGTGGAATAGAGGGGGATCTTTGAAGTAGTCCATGTTTCAGCTCCGCTCAGCCATTCTAATACAATATTTCTTTCCTCGGTATCTGAAAGAAAGTCTTAAAACTGTGGTCAGGAATTTGTAATGTTTGTGTGCCATAAGGCAATTTTTTTTCTCTACTGAGTCAGTTTTGTGAATATAATGAAGGCATGATAAGGATGCTCTTTTGGAACCCAGACTCCATCTATTTTCGTCAACTCAAGTCCGCATTTGCATGCATTGCTGGTGCACTTGCTTCCAAGAAGAAACAAAGATGCTAGAAATTTTAAAATGTTCATCTTTGTAGATCAAAATTATAGTACAATCTCTGATACACAAGTTAAAGGTTCAACATCATGTGATTAAAAAAATTACTGATACTTATCGATAATGAATGCAGTGAGAAGGAACATATTGTACAGAGCCATATTTACTTGAGCAAAAATCAATATGATATTAACAGCCTTAAATAGTTGACATTTTTAACAATTACATAAGTGACCTTGCATCTCACTAGTAATCAGCAATGTCATCTCTCAGGTCCAAGCCCACCCTTCTGTGTTCTGCTTCGCCATGCTGGGCCTGGGCCTCCCTCCACAAGCACATTTCTGCTGTGCTGGCGGTTCCCTGCTGGGCTCCACACTTCAGGAAGACTGCACAGCTGGAGGAGGCAGAGGGCCCTCCTTCCTTCTGTTTGCTTTTCCTCTCCGTGTCACCATAGCAACACTTCTCCACTCCAGCAGCAGCTATTCTTCTTGTGGCAGCTGCCAAATCTAATTTGTGGGTTTTCCAGTGTTTGTAGAGCTTTAGAGGCACCAGCCAGCCAATGGGGGCTGGTGTCCCTTCTCAGATATTTGGGTCCTCGTCCCATAGGGTCCTTCCTCCAGGACCAAAGACTACAGCTCTGGCTAGTGAGCACCTCTTCCTCAGAGATTGGAGTTTCAGCTCCTTGGAGTTCTTCTCTAAGCTTCTGAGTTTTCATAATTCTAATCTCATCTGTTGTTTCGAGTCCTCAGCAGGGTAACTTCTTCCTGCAGCTGGTACCTCTAGAGTGTGAGGTATGCTGGAGTTTCTCATTCCAGCTTTGCTAAATTCCTTATGCTCTTCCCTCCCCTATTTTGCATTCAGAGTGGCATGTTGGTAGCTCGACATCAGCCTGGGTGACCATGTATACACCAGCGATGTCCGCAAGCACTGAAAAGCAGAGTTAGTCCCACACCCATGTCGCAGTATCAGTTTGCAAGCACGCCACATCTTTGAGTGACGTGGCTTTAACTTGAAAGCTCTCTGTTCAAAGAACCTGTGAGGGTTTGACTCCTGATTGGACCCTAAATGACCCCATATCACATTTCTCAACTGTGAAATAAGGGGGAAAATAAATATTTTACCTCATAAATTTTATGTGAAGATAAGATGAGACAACATAGGATTTTTAACTTAGTCAATTATAAGCATTCTATAAATGACTTGGGGGCCTCACAATTTCAATTTTGAAATCTGTCTTTTTTTGAGCCCATATTTTCTCTTTCTCTCATTTTAAGCCATTATATAGTTAGAAAATTCTCAAAGTGGGTAAATTTGACCCCAAGAGAACATTTGGTGTTTGGTAACATTTGTGGTTGTCACAACTTGTAAGGGAGGGTGCTGTGGGCACCTAATGGGTAGAATCCAAGGATGCTGCTACATCGTATGGTCCACAGGACAGCCCCACGTGACTACTGCATGGAGAAATTATGCAGCTTCAAACGCCAACACTGCTGAACTGGAGGAAGCCTGAGTATTTTCTTTTTTCAAGAATTTTGGCTGAGCTGAAAACACAAATTTTTCAAATTTTGTAAAGGCCTGGGCTTACTGAAATATTGATATTAGGAAAGAGAGAAAGAGACATTGTTGAAAATGGCACTCAAAAGTCCCTATGTGTACACCAGGGAGAGAGAGAGAGAGAGGGAAGGAGAAGAAGAAGGAGAAAGAGGAGGAGGGGGAGGGGAAGGAGAAGGAGGAGAAGAAGAAGTAGAAGAAGGGGAAGGAGAAGGGGAAGAAGAAGGGGAAAGAAGAAAGAATAAGAAGAAAGAAAAAGGAGGGGAAGGGGAGGGGGAGGAGAAGAAGAAAGAGGAGGAGGAGGAGGAAGAGAGAGGAGAAGGCTTAACACATAAAAGCTAAAAGGTGGAAATAACACAAATGCACATAAACAGGAGAAAAAGTAAGAAAGTGTGGTGTGCCCATAAAATGAAGTATTGGTCAATAATAAAAAGTAACTAACTACTAATAAACACAAAACTTGGATGACTCTTAGAATAATTATGCTAAGTCAAACAAATCGGACAAACAGATATATATTTTGTTATTCTGCTCATCTAAAACTCTAGAAAATGCAATCTAATTTATAGTAACAGAAACAGATTAGTGGATGCCTGGGGTAATTGGAGGGGGAGAAGGCAGGGGCTAGAATTACGAAGATGCATGAGGAAATTTTGTGGGTATATGTTCACTACCTTGACTGTGGTGATGGTTCCATGGGTGTACATCTATGTCAAAACTTATTGCATTTTATAGTTTAAATATGTACAGTGTATCAGGTCAGTTAAATTTCAAAAAGGTGATATTTAAAACTGTCTCTGAGTCTTAAATGCTATGGTCTTTTGGTCTAGCATATGCCAAAGGGATTTTTGTTGAATTGAAATGCTATTCTTTTCCAGTAGGCACAACATTAGATGGCCAGAAAGGGGAAAAAAACAGAAGAGAGAAAATCTTCATCACAGAGACATTCAAGTTATCAAGTTAAAACTATGCGTATCTTCAAAAGCTAAAGTGGTCTTCAGCAGACACCTCGTAGAAGGGCCTCTAACATAATTCACGGCTGCAAGGGAGCTCTGCTGCCAAATCAACCTTACTTAGTTTATTGACTTAAAAATGGATATGACTGACTGCTCAGAAGCAATTTATTTTCCTTTCATGCCTCACTCAATGTGTCAATAAAAACAAATTGACCGCTGCAGTGATGCAACTTGTTGGGCACATCTGCGTGGCTAGATGAATGAAGACCTCTGTTCTTCCTCTGCTACTCACGCTTGAGACACTTACGTCACCTTTGGACGCTTCATTTCCCTTCCGGGTGGAGTAAGAGTAACCCACCTCTAAAATGTTCTTCAGTTCTAAAAACTTTTACCCAAATCTACTTGTACCATTTCTGCTCTGGTAAAACATCTGCTTTCTTTTCTTTTGTTTCTGCCCATCTTCCTTCTGTCCCTTTTCCACCAAAATCTTTCCTTTCTCCTGTCCTCTAACATCTTTTCAGTTTCTGTCAATTAATGACTCACATTAACATGTTGTTTATTTTAAATTTCCTGTACCATATATAGTAGCCATTTTCACTCCTTATTGGACCAACAGAATGGTCTACATAATTCTTTAAACAAAGCCTTACTATTTAATGTGAGCAGGAAAGAGTTGTGCTGCCTCGTGTTTTTGTCAGGGTGTGGGTTTGTCTCCATTTCAGAAAATCAAATCCTTCTGCCACCTAGTGTCTATCAAGGGAAACACAGTCAGAGATATTAAAACTCTCCAACAAAGTCCGAGTGGCGTGTCCCGGTCTACTGAGTGTTTGTACGACATTCTCCCATGCCACATCCTTCCACGATGACGTGTTGTCCCTCATTTGAACCTCATTTATACTCCCTAATTCCCTATTTCCTAGGAAAAAAGTATTTTCTTAACACCCTTACTTCCTTGTTCATGGAGAGAAGATGAAAAAATTCTAGACCTGGAAGGGACCTTGAAAATAATCTAACGCTAACTTCTCATGAAACTCAGCCAAGTATGGCAGATTCACCAGAAGGACACAGGCCTCCTTCTTCCCAGTGAAAAGCTTCTCACGTTAGTTAATCATACCTTCCCTCCAGTTTATAATGAATTAAGGAGCCGAGACATAGTAACTAAGACAAATAACAAAAAAAGCATAAGAGAAAGAAAATACTCTGAAATCTACCAATGAATATGCCATGCTCTTCATAATTTATGTCATTTAAAGTGAAGAATATTGATAGAATTATGTGTTTTTTTTCTTAGTTGATCAAAACAAAATAGGGCAGACATTGTTGCCGTACAACTTAATGGAACTTGACTAGGAGCCATGGCGTCCACTGGGGAAGGACGAGGCAGAGGGAGACCTAGGACTGGGGAAAGGATTGTGGGGAAAGGCAGGGTTCAAAGATGCTGTAAATTAGTAAACTACCAAATAGTCAAAGAGTTCCAATGTTCTTGGAAAAAGTAGCCCCACCAGAACTAGAGATGGTGGGTAAAACTCAATCTGGAGAGGCAGCAGTCAGCTCTTCAATTGCAGCCTGAATTGCAGAGTTGCCCCCGTCTGGGAGAGGGACCACTGCCAAGAATTGGGACAGACTTGTATTAGGCTCTCAGTTATATTGATACAACAGAGAATATGAGTTTCAGAAATTAACTGTGCCACAGATTTAAAAAAGAAGACAGTGGGTCAGTAGTTTAGTGTAGGACAACACAGGAGTACTTAGAACTGGGCTGAGTTCCCTGAGTCCACAGGAGCCAGGGAACTTGCTCTCTCATTCCAAATACTATGCTTGGGCGTGTTAGCAAGGTTGCCTTTAGCTGTTCTACATTGGAGAGAAATCTCCTATTTCACTGTCGAAGGCTCCTTCATTTAACACTATTTACTAAGGCATTTCCTGCCAACATGGAACTGGAAATTCATTGGGAAGTAAATGCGGCCACAGGATAAGCTAAGTGAATGAAATGAAACTAAAGATGAATATCTGATTGGCAGTAGATGTGGCTGGAGAGTCATATATTAACTGTGTCAGCCTAAAGTATTTAGAATTGACATTTTGTATAAGTAGATTCAATTAATATCCCCCAATTCAATGCCTTTACCATAACATTTTAAAACTAAAGTAGCTTTTGCCAATTGTAGACACTACATTAATGATTAAGAAGAAAATCACTAGTAATGAAGAAGGTAAAGAACAAAGAGATTTCAATGAATGAAATTGATCCAAGAATGGCGGAGGAGCAGGCGAAGAGAGTATCAGAGCATAGTCCATTTCACTCAGAGCCTGTTGAGTAGTGGAGGCACCTGAAATCCCACTTTTCTCTGAATATAGTGTCTTACTTTAAAGGATATTGACTGGTTCCCAGTAGACAGTACCATAAAGATATGTGGAGTGAATGAATGAATGAATGAACACATATCAACGATGTTTATCACAGATGATGCTCCATTCTCTTTGGCTGGTGATGATGAGTTGAGTAGGCAGCCAACCTAATTCTTTATCCCACTTTCATTAGCAATTTGAACATTACGTATATGATTTTCACCAACCCCTTCTGTTTTACTTGTTGGTCATCGTAATCTTTGATCTCTGTATAACTTTCCATTGAAAGGAAAGCAGGTTGGGGGACTGTGGGAGAGACAGTTAATCAAGACGGTAAGTTCTTTTCAATGTGACGAGGCAGCTGTCAGTGCCCACCAGCCCGTCTCACTGACGACACACCAGACTGAACTGTTCACGATGACTGACAGCTCCATTTGCCGGCAGCCATTGTGAGTGGCAGTTGCACTTGCACAATGTCCATCTTGAGTGGCATCTCCACACCAAGAACACCTAGTTTGATTGACAGCTTCACATACAAAGAAGTTAAGCTGGGATATCTCCGAGAAGCTGAGAAGAAGGTGTGGGAGAGCTGTGTTCTTTGGACTTTGAGTTTTTCCCCATCGTTTTTTTTTTTTTTCCTGTGAACATTTCATTATCACCACTAAAAGAGTATAAAATACACACAGGCAAAGAAGACAGCACTTGATTTCTCACAGCTGTTCTTCAAGTCAACATAGCTTTGTGGCATGTCACATGAAAATGTTTTCAATCTCTGTAAATGATATAAAACAAACATATTCCAAGTTATAAAACTTTAGTTAGGCTTATCAAATGGCCTTATCATTTTATTATCCATCCAAGGAGACTGATGAGACCCAACACTTTCTACTTCCCATATGGGGGGAGCACAATTTCTGGACTATCTTAGCAAACATTTTTTTTACTTAACTTTGAGTTCACTTCAAAATACAAGGGAGCCAATGAAAGGAAATGACTACCTAAAATTTTAATCTAAGCCATACTAAAAACTAAAATTATTTATTGAGCACCTACTAATGAATAACACAGTACTGGGGACTGGTAATTAGAAAATGCAGTGACTGAACGAAGTTTTTTCAAAAGTGTTTAGCAATAGTACACCTATAGCTGAATTATGTATCAAGTTTCAGGTGCAATTTATTGAAGAGATTATGGAGTTAAAATATATTCAGAGCATGGCAACTAAGGCAATGATGAAATAGTTAATCAAATATATATATGGCTTGAATCAATGAACTTGGGATGTTGTAGCCAAAAATTCTAGGCTTGAAAGGAACATGAGAGTTGGTATCAAATAACTAACTGACTATCAAGTTGGAAGAAAGAAGACATATTTTGAATAATAAAATAAAAACAAAAAGAAGGAAACAAGGACACATGGTGAGAAGTCAGGGCAGGGGCAAAATTAAGCTAAATACAAGAAAGGATTTTCTAACCATTAGCCAAAGTAAAAATGCAGTGGTTTAGCTCTTAAATAGTATTAGGATTTAACCTAAAAAAGAATGTTATTATTATCACAAATTATAACAATAGCTTATTTATCTTTTGAGCCCCTTTACAAATATAGTTTTTAATTTTTCTAACAACTCCCAGTGTAAATTGTCTTAGTTCAGGCTGCCTGCTGTAACACAACACCATAGAATGGGTGACTTATAAACAACAGAAATACATTTCTCGTAATTGTACAGGCTGTAAAGTCCAAGACCAAGAAATCAGCAGATTTGGTCACTGTGAGGACCTATTTTCTGGTTCAAAGATGGTCTTCATCTCTCGTGTCCTCACAAGACAGAAAGGGGACAGGGGTTTTGCTATGGGCTCTGCCCTCACGACCTCATCCCTTTGGGGGTCCCCCCTGTGGGTGACAAAAGGACCTGCCTCCAAATGTTATTATATTTGGGTTTATATTTCTACATATGAATTTTTGGAGGATATAAATATTCAATCCATAGCATAGATTCTCTCTCTCTCTCTCTCTCTCTCTCTCTCTCACACACACACACACACATACACACACACACACACACACAAAGTAATTTGCCTTAGGTCATATGGTTAAATTTTGATTTGAAGTATTTCCAGAATGTGGTGGCTAGTGGAATTCAATGACCTCTTACTTTTTTCCAAGTACCTACTGAACTCTGTGAAACTGATCAGGTATATAAGGGCAAATCCTGAAGGAAGAATACAGAGTATCTAGTGCTGGAGATCAGGAGAGATGTGTTGGCCTATTTTTGTTATCTTCAATACAAATAGTGCTATACATTTGTTTAACAACTTTTAAGTAAGGGGATTGGATTCAGTGACTTTATGCTTTCTTCCAACACTGAAAATATGCAGATTCTGTCAATCTAGCACTCTATAATTTTTGAAGCACTTCCTTAATACTTTTCTTATTTGACCCCAACAAACATCCTGTGAAAAAGAAAATGACCAATACTGACATTTCTGTATTGTAAACAATTAAACAGCAGCCCAATGAAGGCAAGAACTTTTTAAAAAGTCATCAAGGTCTTTTTCATTAAGATTTTATTTATTCATTTTTAGAGAGAAGGGAAGGGAAGGAGAAACAGGAGAGAAACATCAATGTATGGTTATCTCTTGAGCGCCACCTACTGGGGACCCGGCCCACAACCTAAGCATGTGCCCTGACCAGGAATCCAACCAGTGACCTCCTGGTTCGCAGTCCAGCACTCAATCCACTGAGACACATTCGTCAGGCCAGTCATCAATGTCTTGGAGAGCCCACCTTGAATATGACCTTATGGCTTCTGATCAAGTGCATCTTATGCTGTACCCTGCTACTTTAATTTTCTTCTTTTTAAGTGCTGTTAAAAACTCTTGCCAATGTTGTTTCTTTTTATCTTTACTTTCAAAGATTCAAGCTGTTGATTGGGTGCTGACCAGAGTGTCTCTTTCTCAATCTCAAAACCTGCCATAACTTTTTTTGAATACCTAGTCAAATATATAACTTCCAACTCAGTATCAGAGAATTCTGTAGAATGATCACATGCTACCTTTCCAGGCTTATTTTACAATAGCCTCTATTAGTAGTCTGTTTGGGATGTCATAACAAAATATGATAGGCCAAGTGGCTTAGACAACAGAAATGTATTTTCTCACAGTTCTGGAAGCTAGAAGTCCAAGCTCAAGGTGTCAGCAGATTTGGTTTCTCCTGAGACCTCTTTCTTTGGTTTGCAGATGATGGCCTTGTCTTTACCTGGTCTTTCTTTGTGTATATGCATCCCTGGGGTTTCTTTCTGTGTCCAAACACCTCCTGATTGTTCTTTTAAGGATACCGGTCAGATTAATGCCTTTATTTAGCTCAGTCACTTCTTTAAAGGCTTTGTCTCCAAATACAGTTACATCCTGAGGGCCTGGGGGGTAGGGCTTCAATGTAGGAATGGTAGAGGCACACAATTCAGCCTGTAACAGCCCTTCCACTTTAGCCAAAAATGCATTTATTTTCAAAATAAAAAATATATAAATATTTTCCTACCATCTCATCTTTGAACTGACTCTCTTGGAGATGAGAGATGGGGATTATGTATGTCTAGTCAGCTCACTAATAGAGAAGAAACCCGGCGCTTCCTAAAGAGAAAAGTTAATTGAGCTACCAAAGGCTGGAGAGCTGGTCGGTCAGTAGCACTGTCAGAATCAGACGAAGCCTTGGAAAGAGGTCAGAGCCCATGGTCATGTGTCCTCTCAGCAATCCCTTCTGGCTGGAATGAGATTCCCAGTCGTCTTTACCAACTGTAACCTTATTCATTCTGAAAAGATTTCTTACATAGAATGTCTCAGAAGAAGACCTTCTTGATGTACCTAGCCAGAAATTAGCCTTTTCGTTTTAGAAACTTTAAGGCTTTATCTTGAAGCATTTCCCATGTTGCAGTTATCTGCTCATTTGTTTCAACTCCCACATCTGATGTAGATTTCTTAAGCAGTGCATGAATTCAAAAAAAGGAGTCTCGAGTTTTCCACAGTAGCACTTGATATCTTGGTTTGCACCTATACATACTAGATGCCCAATACATATTTATTGCCTTAGATTACATTTTAAGCACCAACCCTCCTATTATAAAAGTCACCCAGTTTTTAAAAATGCAGTACCGGGGAGAAGTGGAAGCAGTTCATAGACCTGCCTGATGCTGTGCAAGTCAGGAGCTCTTAGAGCTTCTGCGGATGCTCGTCGGCTTACAGTGGGGTTATGGCTGGCACACCCATCGCCAGATGAAAATGCTGTAGGTTGAAAATGCATTTAATATATCTAACCTACTGAATATTACAGATTAGCCTAGCCTACCTTAAACGTGCTCAGTACACAATACCCCCCCCAAAAAAAACCCCAAATGAACAAACAAAGAAAAAAAATGCTGGCAGTGTGGCACACTGTGGGGCATATGCTGTTTACCCTGGTGATTGTGGGCCTGGCAGGGGGGGTGGTTCACTGCCACTGCCCAGTGGTGCGGGAGTGTCATACCACTAATTAAAATCATGGAAAAAGATCAAAATTCAAGATTCAAATTTCTACTACATGTGTATCACTTTTGTATCATTGTAAAATAAAAAAATTGCAAGTCTAATCATTGTAAGTTGGGGACCTTCTGTACTCATCACTGGAATTTTAGTTAGTAGTTTGCATATTTGTCACTCCCCACCAGGATACTGTGAGAACTTCCAGGGCTACTGCATCTTATTAATTTTTGTATCCCTAAGATTATTACAGATGCTCTGAAGGTACTGAATGAGCGAATGTGTGACTGGCGAGGCCCTCCGCATCACAGCAGTCGAAGAGAAGTGTGGCTTCCAGTCTGAAATGTTCCGTATTTTGAGACATGAAGTAGTGATAGGTCGCCATCTAGTGGAAAATGTACAGCAATGTTATCAGAAAATAGAACTCCTAGGACATTACATTGAATTTTTACTGGGTTGCATAAGCCCTTATAAAAATCTAATAACTGAAGAGAGAATAAAATTTTCATTGCCTAAGACCTACCAGAACAACACACAAGTTATAGATCCATTAGCATATAATATTTTTAAGATATGTCTTTGATGAAACATAGTAGAGAAAGATTCTCTGGACTTGATGAAACGGAGATGCATCCTCTAGTGTGTTCGAGTGCACAGCTGTGTATCCATCCGGTCAAACATTGTCCTCTTGTTGATCTCACTCCTCTGCCTTCCCTTTCATGTCAGTTACTCTAGTCAGTTGCTACATCAGTGGACAGACTCTCTCAGCTGCAGGAAACTTTTATCTAAGCAAGCATAGTTTCTCCCTCGTTATCTTTACATTGTCTAAACTGTGAAAGTGTCTTAGGACACCAACGACTTTCTTGTTGAAAAGCATTGAAACTGGAATCTGAGTTTATCTGTTCGTATATTCTTTGCACTGTGTGTGTCTCTGAAATTGAA
This sequence comes from Tonatia bakeri, assembly GCA_004024845.1. NCBI lineage: Eukaryota > Metazoa > Chordata > Mammalia > Chiroptera > Phyllostomidae > Tonatia > Tonatia bakeri. The sequence goes on from PVIA01000199.1 coordinate 53,058, forward strand.
AAGAGGATAAAAGCTTCTTAGAAGCACATTTGCCAATTACTGTACAGTTTGAGTGATCTTGCAAGTTATGCCCTCTCTCTGGCCGTCTATTTCATATTTATGCACAAAATAAAGACATTATATTATTAAGATGTTTACTTAGTGCTATTTTATTAAAATAGTGTATTTTATATATATGGAAGTTTAATGAATGGCTTTGAATTCTAGAAAGCTTTTAATCTTTTAAGGGAGCTTGTGTTTTTATTCAAAAATCTGTGTTGGGAATACATTTACAGCAACAACCGAGCTTCAGGTATTTAACTTACTCCAACACCACAAAATATAATAAAATAAGATAAAACCAGACAAGACAGGAGCTACACCACAGGCATCACAGGACTGTGACTCATGTCAAAAGAAAAGTACAGGAGAGAGTTCCATATTCACACTGGCTTTCTGCCTGGAACAGTTTTCAAACACCCACAGCAATAGAAACTACTCAAAACAAGACATAGAAAGTAAACAGACTGAAAAAAGTTAGTGGAGAGTCGATGAGTGTGGGGAAAACTCCAAATACATGTATGATTTAATATATATGTCATTGGAGTCCACAAAGGGAAGAAAAATATTTTTTAAAATTATGGCCAAAAAAATATTCTCAGATTTGGTGAAAATTCTAATTTCACAAATCCGGAAAGCTCAATGAAGTCCCGCCCCCCCACCCCCGCCACAGAAAACATTAAAAAACACCACATAAAGGTATATCATAATAAAATTGCTCACAGCTAGTAATAAATACAAAATCTTACATGCAGCATAAGAGAAACATTACAGAAGAGCAAAGATAAAGATTATAGCACATTTCTCATGTGATGCAATGCAAACAAGAAGACAGTGAAGCAATATCTATGAAGTGCTGTGAACAAACAAAGCTGATAACCTAGAATTCTCTATTTAGCAAAAGTACCTTCCAAAAATGATGCTCTAGCCAGGAGCATCCAGCCTGTGGCCCATAGGCTGCATGGGACTGAGGATGGCTATGAATAGGACCCAACACAAAATTGTAAACTTACCTAAAGCACAATGAGATTTTTTTGTGATTACATGTCACAATGTTTTAATGTGTGGCCCAAGACAGCTCTTCTTCTTCCAGTGTGGCCTAGAGACGCCAAAAGGTTGGACCTCCTGCACAGACTGAACGTTCATACATATGCTCCTCAGATTCACATGTTGAAATCTTACCCCGCCCCCTCACTGTGATAGAATTGGGGGGAAAGCTTTGGGAGATGATGAGACCAAGAGGATGAAGACCTTGTGAATGTGATTAGTGCTTTTATGAAAGGAGCCCCAGAGAGCTCTCTCACTTTTTCCACAATGTAAAAACTCCGCAAAAAGATGGTGGGTTCTTACCAGACACTGAATGAGCTAGAACCTTGATGTCAACTTCGAGCCTCCAGAACTGTGAAAAATAAATTTCTGTTGTCTATGAGCCACCCTAGTCTCGGGTATTCGGTTATAGCAGCGTGAACGGACCAGGAAGCGGAGGTGCTGCTACAACAAACACCTAAAAACTGATGTTCGAACTGAGTGGTAGGAGGAGCCTGGAAGAGTGCTGAGCTGCTTGCTTGAAACAGTCCGCATTGCCGTGAACGAACCAGTTCTGGGCAGAACTCAGAGAGAAGAGAAGAGAGCTTTAGAGAAGGCCTCAATCATCTTTGAGAATATCTGAGAAACTACGAACAGAATATTGGTAGAAATACAGACCAGTCGAAGCCACTGTGATGATGTCAGACAGAAATGAGAAACAGGTTACTGGAAACTGGAGAAAATGTGATCCTCGCTATAGATTGAAGAAGAAATGGGCTGAATTGTGTTTGTGGCCTAGTGTTTTGTGTGAAGTGTACCTTGTAAGCAATACATGGGCTATTTAGCTACAGTCATTTCTAAGCAATGTGTTGAAGGTATGGCTTGGCTCTTCCTATTTATAGTAAAAGATAAAAGAAGAGAAAAGGCTTAAAGACAGAAGGTTGAAGCAAAAAGGAACTGGAACTAAAGATCTGGAAAATTCTCAGCCTATCCATTTTGAGAAAAAAATAAAGGAAAAAAAATAAAAGGAAAGAAAGAAAAACCTTGTTCAGAAGCAAACAGTGAGGATGTGGCCAAGCAACTCTTTGATAAGGAGCTTAGTAGGGGCATGGATCGTGGACCCAATCAGCCACCTCCACAGAAACCAGGTGCTGTTCTTCAAGACCAGGGGAGAATAACCCTGGATGTTATTCACAGATCATCACAGCTGTCTCTTTGGTTTCAAAGAGGGGAACTATCACTTCACTTTCAGCAGGACAGATGGCCTCCTCCTGAAGTCACGAGGGAATAGTCCCTGACCAGCAAAGGTGTGGGGGGATGATGGCCATCCCAGTGGGCCCTGAAGGTGGGACCTCCAACACGGTGGGCCTGTGGGGCAGAGCACTGAGCCAAGAGGAATATTCTTGAGCTTTAATGTTTTATAACATCTGTCTTATCATTTGAACTTACTTGGGACCCATTACTTTTTTCTTTTTTCCTATGTCTGCCTTTTGGAATGGAAATGTCTATCCTATGCTCGTTGAATCATTGTATTTTGAAAGCACTTGACTTGTTTGGAATAACAGTTTCACAGCTGAAGGATGAAATGCACCCCAAGTCTTAAGCATATCTGATCTAAATGACATTTATATGGATGTTTACTGCATGTTAGACATTAGAGTTGATGCTGAAATGAGCTAAGGCTTTTGGGACTCATGGGTTGAAGTGAGTGTATTTTGCATGTGAGAAGGAGATGCCTGTTGAAGGGCTAGGGTTGGAATGCTATAGAATGAATGTCTGTGTCCCCTTGAGTTTGCATATTGAAGACTAATTCCTTACGCAATAGTATTGGGAGGTGAGGCATTTGGGAGGTATTGGATCATGAGGGTGGAGGCCTCATGAATGGATTTAGTGCCCTCCTTTAAAAAACAGAGAGCACCCTGTCCCTTACCTATGTGGTCACACGGATAAAAGATGGCGTTCTATGATCAAGGAAGCAGGTTCTCACCCAACACCATATCTGCCCTTATCTTGATTTGGGAATTTCCAGCCTCCAGAACTCAGAGAAATAAATTTCTGTTGTTTATCGGCCTGCCAATCTATGTCGTTTTGTAACAGCAGCCTGAACGGACTGAGATTAATGACAACAAGAAAAAGACATTTGAGAACTACTAAAGAATAAAGAAATAATCTCCAGTAGACCACATACTCCATGACAGATTGAAAGAAGTCCTTCAGACGGAAGAATATTATACAATATGTGAATCTAAATATATACAAAGAAATAAGATCACCAGAAATAGCACCTATGCAGGCAATATATGAAACTTTTAAATTATTATTTGTTTATTTAATAGGTAAGTGAATGTTTAAAAATAATGACAATGGATTGTGGGACCTATGTAAAGGGTTGAAATGTTTGCCATCTACAACACAAAGGTTGAAAGTGGAAAATTGGAGTCACAATGTTGTTGCAAGATGCTGTTATTACACAGGAAGGAGTAAAATGCCACTTAGAGGTAGACTGTGACCAGTTAAAATAATATGATATGTATTATTAAATATATAATTAGATTATACTTATTAACATTAAAATGACGCTTATAATTTAATTAATTTTAATTAAAATAACACTTAAAATTATAAAATTATACATGTACTTTGTAATACACAATTGTATACAAAAATGTTGAAAAACAGATAAAATATATGTTTTGTGGAAATATATTGTCAATATTAAGTCCAGGAGAATTAGAGACCTTACAGGGTCCAATTATTACAGAAGAATTGAAATATGTTCTATCAGTCCCTAAGAGTACGATGGAAAAATTGCACCAATTGTTTGAGGAACAGATAATGCACGTTAAATAAACTGTTCCATATTATAAAGAAAAATAAAATTTCACCTACCATTTTATAGGTTTGTGATAGCTGAAACATCTAAACAAAATAAGATGTTATAAGGGCACAAGCATTTGTATCTGCATAGTCATGCACACAAACACAGAAAAAATAGGAAAATTACATCTCTGAACATATTTTAAAAACACACAGTTGAAGTAAAAAGCAATCCTGTCCTCCACAAATAGTAAAAGAAGGATAACATAACCGAAGATGTGCTATTTAAGATATGTACGGATAGTTTGATATTGTGAAGTATCTGGATGTAATTTGTATTATTAAAATTGTTAAAAAGAGAAGTAAATGTGATCCTTTCAGCAAGTGCTAAATAAAAGCACTTGGTGAAATTCAGTAAATTTTCTTTATAAAGCTCTCTTAGCTTTATAGCCCTTGCCTACCAGACACCGATAGCACACCAGCATGATCAATAGTAATAAAATAGTCAAAGCTCACTTGAGGAAAGATCTTAAGATGCCCACATTCAAAGAGAATAAACTGATGAGCTCTTTTAACTAAAAATTGAGTTCAATCAGGAGTGGAGAACCTTTATCAATACACAAAAACCTCTAATTATTTTAGGACAGTTAGGGGCATTAGCATTTACACTGGACTATGTTTTCTTTATAAACTAATCGGCTAGGTTCATTATGACGTATTTTTAATACAGTTACCTGGTGCTATAATATAGGATCTCTCTTTCTTGCTGAATTATCATTGCCATGCCACATTAAGTAAGTTATCTGGTAAAAAAAAAGAGGAAAAAAGGAAGAAAGAAAGAATCTCTAATTTCCTATATATCTCTTATTAACTAGAAAATCATATCAATACACCTAATAAGAAGTAGAGTAACAGAGCTTTATATTTAAGGTTTGTCATCAGAGAGCGATTTAGAAAAAAATATGCCAAGAACTTCAGTATGAGGATGAGCAAGTAGGAGCTGGAATTTGGAAAGCCCTCAAGGGAAGGCACAGAATAAAATGTATTCCTATGATATGCAGAGCCAGCTTTGGAAGAAACTATTAACTGTGAATGTTGTCAAATGTCTGTTTTCTAACCTCTCTTAGATTCCACTCCAGCTCCTGACGGCTGGTGCCCGACGCGGCTCCCCAGGTGTAGCGAACACTACAGAGATCCTGGAAATACTGTGTTGCTTGACCTGTGCTCTCTGATTCTTACGTGCTATTTGTGACAAGACACAGACTCACCAACCCCATGGACACGTTCCATTAGAAAGCACTTCACAGTAAGTCCTAATGAATGATAATCATGTAATATGTTTCCACTCTTTTGCATAGTTGCTTGTTTTGGTAAAACAGAACCAGTTTCTGAGATTGAGTCTTTGATGGTGGTGAAATTCAGAAGCAGTAAAAGAATTATCTAAAGTTAACTGATGCCAGCTGAAGAAAGGATCACTGGTTTCCTCTTACCCCACTTTGTGTTATATTTGGATAAATAAAAGTAACATTTATAGATTTGTTTGAAGGACAAATCGGTGAATGAACCCAGCAAAAACAAAACAAAAAACGATGTGATGTTTAAAATCGCACTTTTCCATCCAAGGTGGGTCTTGGAAGTGAGGTCTGGGGCTGGTGACGGCTCAGGAGAACATAAAGGGTCAGCACAGTGGAGTCCAGAGTGATTCAATAACAATATTTTCATTTTAGAAGCAGGAGAGTCAGCTTCTACTTAGCACAGAGCTTGCTACACACTAACTGTGCCTACATTCATTAAGCCCTCTGTCATCTATTTTCCTCTCTCTCCACTTAGTTTGTTGAAAATGTCACAGGCCCCACACCAACACATCTGGTGGATTTCCCGGGTGGGGGCCAGGAGTCAGCACTTTTCATAAACTGGTGACTTGGGGTCACACTGAAAAATAACGCATAGAAATGCAATTACTTCTTTGAACAACAGATGGCAGTGACGTCAAAAGAAAGATAGGTTTTTCCCTAGCTTCAGCAATTGTCAGGGAGCATCTTTGACCTCTGACCTCTGCACGGACACATATGGATATAAAAAGCTTCACTGAAAGCTTGCTGGCTCCAAACATAATTCTTCTTGCATATTTATAACAATATCTTGTTATTATTTTACCTGATGTTACCTTGCATTTATTTAGTAATTTAAAATTTTATGAGCTCTATTAAAAACACATAGAGAAATACACACTGGTAGTTACAAAATAGTCATGGGGATGTAAAGTACAGCATAGGGAATGTAGTCAATAATATGGTAATAACTATGGATGGTGCCTTGTGGGTACTGGAAATATGAGATGGCACACTTTGTAGAGTATATGATTTTCTAATAAGCATGCTGTACACCTGAAATGAATACAATGTAATACTGAATGTAAACTATAATAAAAAAACATATTGCATCATCCTACTTTTCTTGAAGAATTTACTTACTCTACCTATCTACCTCCTTAGTACTGTTATTTGTTCTGGGCAGGTGTATTAAAATAATAATTACACACACACACACACACACACAGATATATATATATATATAATTATCTATTCAACCAGTAGCTCTTAAGCTTCTGCAATGGGTTCTAGGACAGAGAAAACAATAATACTTCTGAAGGATTTAAATAAGTGTAGAGATTAATCAGGGAAATGGAAATGGAAATAATAAAATGATGCCAGTCTATCTTTGGAGAATTAAAGATATTTTTCTGCATGAGGTGCCATGAGAGTCGAAGTCTAAATTTCAAAAAGAGTAAGCCAAACAAAGGAGTTGGAAAGAGACACGAGGGAAGAGTATTCCCAGCAGAGGGAATCCCATTACGCAAACATTTCCAAGCCAAGGGATATCATGGTGACTTAGAAGAACTTTAGGTAATTTGCTTTGTGCTTGCAGCAAAGATTTAGGTGGGATATAAAGGAAGTTTATTCAGAATTATAAGACAGAAGAGACCAAACCATGAAAGGTATCTAATGCCAAGCTCAAGAATTTGGACGCATGAAAAAGGAAGTTATTGCAGGGTAATAAGGAGGCAATTAAAAAGCTCAGTCATATCCACTATATTCTTTGATCTTCATAAAACCATATAAGCATTCTTAGAGGCAGAGAAAGCTGTCAGAAACATTGAGTGGCTTCTTCCAAGGTCATGCAGCTCTGTTAGGCACAGCCCTAGAAAGGGAAGCAGGACTTCAGAGGTATGCCCAGGGTTCTCTCCAAGGTGCATCCTTGTACCGCAACAGAGAAGAGATAAAAACCCCTGAAGCCCCCCGATCCACTGAACACCCACTCTGAGTCGGACAAAGACAGACTACTTCACACGGAGTGTTTCTAACCCCAACCAAAACATGGAACAGCTACTGAACCTGTCGAAGGGATAAGGACATGGATCCAACATCAGAGAACAGAAGGTTTGAAGGAATGTGAACCCTATTGGCCTTAAGTTCAGAGATATTACCTGTTCAGCTGAATCAAGAAAAATAATTTTCTCTGGTCTGTTTTGATGTTTGGGTGTTTTTTGGTAGAGAAAGCACAGTGTTTCAGATGGACTATATTAAAAAAAACTGGAAAATTAAGTGTTTCTGTACATTTAAAGCTTTCCTATACCTTGAGTTGACCTTATATTCATATTGAAAGATTCTCATTTCATACTCCTAAACAGCTCAAAGGAAGTTCATATTAATATTCATACTTTGCAGATGAGGAAATTGAAATCCAGAGAGGTTAAGTGACTTGTACCTACAAGGCTAATAAATGTCAGGCAGAAGAAGCAAACGGTGAGGCAAAAAGAGTGAAATGTTATTAAGCCTATTTATGTGGATAGAATAAAACATAACAAAGGAAGACTCTCTATCTTTGTAGTGACATTTTATTTTCTGATCATAAAAGCAATGTATGTTCATTTTTTAAACTTGAAAAGAAAATGGATGTTTATATTCTTACCAACTAAGTAGCCACACAGTAATATAAAAGGAAAATGTTCTAAAAAGAGTAATAATGGGTGTTTAACCAATATTCTATCCAAAGTTCCTAAAAGAAAATGGCCTGATCAATAGGGGGAAATAGTAACAAGTTAAAAACATAGCTAACTGATTTATAATAAAATTATCACTCTATAACCAGAGAATATACATTTAAAAAAATCCATAGACAATATGTATCAAAAAATCTTAGTCATGTTGTTTCGGTTGCAATGAAACTTCAAGGTAAAATCTAAGTAAAAACAACAGTGATCACAGCATTTGAGGTAGAGAATAATGAAAACAAGAACAGGCTTTATGAAGTAGACTAAACCTATATTGAGAGGGAAACTTTTGCTTCAATTGTTCTTTTTAAATTATTTTTATAAAAATAGAAAATGTAAGCACAGTCGTTTTGAATTAGTGACATTCTACATATCATATGCCTGGAAAATATAAGAGAGTGACATTAGGAAAATGATAGAATTATATCTCAATCACTTTTGAGTGATGTATTAGTAGAATTCCTTTAATAGCAAGTGACAAAAATTCAACTCAAAGCAGATTAAACATGAGGATTTTTTTATTCAATGAATTTTGAGGAAGTTCAACAGAAATGACAAGACATAAAAAGAATGAGGACTATTGGGGACCACAAAGGCAGGAAGTGTGTACTTGATGTTTCTTCTCTCTCTCTCTCTCTCTCTCTCTCCTCTCTGGTTTCATTCTCCATGTGACCAAAACAGCCACAGAAAGTTGTACGTTTTTTGACTTACAGATTTGTGACCTGAGGAGTAATAGTTTGTTTGTTTTTTCCACAAACTAGTGTTAGAATAAGTCCATGGAAGAATTTGGAAAGTGTCCTTTGGGTTATTTAGCAATTAAGAAGTGAGATATATCCTCCTGTCCTTCATACAAGGGTAAGTCTTCGGAAAAACGGTGAGAAGGTCATTGTGGAAAGTCCAAATCAAAAGATGATGGGAACAGACTTGAAAACTAAGCCATGTGATAGAAAATGTGTGATTCTAGAAGTGAAAGGCAAGTTTCAACCCTCAGCTTGAACTGAAGGGATGCTGTGTTGGACAAAAAGAAAGTAATAAAAACCTCCCATGAAAATAGAAGAAAGTAAATAAAAATAAGTAAATAAATAAATATACTTACTGTAAATAAAGGGAAGTGGGGGTGAGGGAGGTAAAAGAAGGTAAATGAGGAATAAATGGTGAAGGAAGGAGACTTGACTTGGGGTGGTGAACACACAATACGATATGCAGATGATGTGTTATAAAGTGAACCCCTGAGTCTTATATGATTTTATTAACCCTTGCCACCCCAATAAATTTAATAAAAACTAAATGAAAAAATACATATATTTTATAGTCACATGCATATGATATATAAATAGAAAACTATGAGTTTAATAACTAATGCAATAAATAGTCCTTTGTAATAGCTACTTAGTAAATGTAATGAATAATAAAGCACACTCAATATTCCAAAGAAGTAAATATATCTACAAACAGAGAACAAATCAAAAATAATTCTTTTCTCAAAACTTAGAAAACTGCAAGAAAATATGACATCACACCCATGCAGAGTTGCTCTAGGCTTCGTTTATGGATCTGAGGCCCCAAATAACAACGCAGATTTGATTGTCTTCCTTCATCTGCCTCTTACCCCAACCTCCTTACAAGAAGTGTCCACTTCAACTCACCTGCGAATCCCAGAGGGGTGCCCAACCCATGGCCTGCAGGCTGTACATGGCCCAGGATGGCTATGAATGTGACATAACACAAATCATTAAAGTCACTTAAAACCTTTCTTTTTGTTTTTGCTCAGCAGTTTTTGTTAGTGTTTGTGTATTTAATGTGTGGCCCAAGACAACTCTTCTTCCAGTGTGGCCCAGAGGCACCAAAATGTTGGACACCCCTGCTAGGGGTTTCTCACGGGCATTCATATCAAACTGCAGGTCTAGTGAGCTGTCCGGTTAGTTCTGTGTGGCATTAGCTGTTTCTTTCCCTTCCCAGTTTTCTGTTGTGGCTGGTAGGTCCACTGGACTTCCTTGCCTTCTAGCAGGGACTGGAGTCTCTGCATGTTTTCCAGATGCCCCTGTGTCATCCTGGAATTGCCTTCTTCTGCCAGAGCCCTCAGTAGCTAGGGATCCAGGAGATGAAAAGCTGAATGCTTTCTCTCTCAACTGGAGCATTCTTTACAAAATACACCAAAGTGTATAGCTCATCTTATAGACTTTAGGAAATGAAACAGCTCTTTAATTTTGACTTTTAGACTCTTTATTCAAGGCAAGTAGTCAGATCTAAATCTAACTGGGATCTGGACAGTGAAAAAAAATGTGACTCTTCTCTTTGTCAACCAGAAGAATCAATTTGTTTATTTCACTGGAGGTGAGTTTTCTATTATTTGCTCTTATTTGCTTCAGAATGATTGTTCTCTCAGATGCAAAGATAAGTGCAAATTTCCTGCCTAGCAATAACTTGGACTTGAGTAGAGGTGTTTGGATTCTTAGTTTATTTTTCTCTGCACTGGTAATGCTCATAGATAGCATATATTTTAAAAAAGAGACACAAACAAACCTACGATTAGAAAAATCTGGATATTCATGAATTGCTCTACCCTTCTCCGTTTTAGTAGGGGTTCACATTACAGTCTTGCTCTCATTGAAACTTCTTGGTCCAATGTTCTCTCAAGTGTCCAAATGAGGCTATCACTTGAAGTCTAAAATAGTATAGCACCAATTTAATTCCGTTTTGTCTCACGTTGCTCTCTAATTGGTACAAACATGTCAGTCATCTCTCTGACTACACAATGAATGTTGAACAGGCAGGAACCATGTCTCACACTATTGTGACCCCAAAGTGCCTAATCTGGGGTTGCATGTGGAGCAATATCTCAGTAAATATGATTTTTGAGTCTTATTTAATATAGATGCTGAACCATTCTTTCCTCTTTCCCAGGATTAGATACTGAAATCATTAATGTAAAATCAATTTGTATTAGAAAATTCTAAAATCATATTCCTATTATATTAGCATGTAATTTTCTGAATATGGTAGAAAATCTCTGCTTGTTAATGAAGTCTGTTTCAACTGCTCTCATTATAAAACTTTCAAATCTCATTAACTAAACCAGGCATTAAAAATACGAGAATAATAGAATGAAATAAAAACATGTTGATATGATTAGATTTGGGTAACTTTCCTCTTCTACAGAGGGAAAAAACTACTGCCTGAGTAAATGATAACTCAAGCATAGGAGATATACCTTTTATAAAGTATAAGGAATATACTTGCCTACATGTTCTAGAAGAATTAACAATTTTCTCAGCCAACTACATCCTAGCTAGAATTATAGAGAGAAGTATGAAAATGTGGAATATCTTAACAAGGGCATTTTTATGATGTATATTTTTAAGGGTGATGTAGAATGAAAGTATGCAGCACATAGATACCATTTACCAATTACAATACTCATGTACAATGTCCTAAGCCTTTATCTAACTATACTTATTGGAAATTTAAACTCAAATTCATCAACAGTTATCCACCCTAAACACCTACACCATACTTTTTTGGGAATGTAGGAAAGAAATAATTTATCAAGCAATGTTGGTTTCTAAAAAGTGTTGGCCTTGCCCTAAGCATTTTTCTTCTCTTTCACTGAGATATGGTACTTCCTGGAGGCAGAAAGGAGGAACAATAAACATCTGAACAATAAATCACCTAGGTCTGGCATATTTAAATCCACTAGAGAATCATAGAATGTCAGAGCTGGAAGCAATCTTCAGATCATTCTAGACCAGATTTTCAACCGGCGTTCTGCAAGGGACACCCCAGGCAGTGTGCCACAAGAATGTTTACAACGTGCCATACCTGACTGTTTAGTCAGGGGCACTGACCTTTTCCCCTGAGATTGTCTAACTTTAAAAAAATGACAGCAGCCCACACAGCAATAGCCATCTGGTGTAAATGAATCAAAATTGTACCTGTTTTTTTTGTCAGATTGGCAAAAAATATTTTTTGGTGTGCCGTAGAATTTTAGTCATTAGTTTATGTGTGCCACAAGATCAAAAAGGTTAAAAACCGCTCTTCGAGACCCACCTGCTGTGTGACCGAGGACAATGACTAGACGGGCACGGCAATCAATGCCTTGGAGCTGGTGGGAAAGGCAGGCTCTCAGCCCCCACCCCAGACTCCTGTACTGGCATCTGCCTTTTAGGTGATGCATGTACAGCTTCAAGTTTGAGACGTGTGAGGGGATTTTTAAAATGCATTTTCATCTGTCACATATCATTTGCCCTTTTTAGTAAAAAGAGGGTTCTACCCTATCAGCATTGCCATTGAGAAAAGCCACACTATTGGTGATATACCCAGGGGAGCTTTTTCCAGGGCCCTTCAAGTTTCCCCATCTAATCACCATTTCTCCGTCCACGTAGTCATGGATTTAAAAGACACCTTTCTCTCACTCCAGTTCTGGGTCTGCCCATATAATGAAATACCACTTTCGGCAAGCTTTGTCTACATGACCTCATCCAGCTGGGATATCTGCCTGCCAGGCCAGCAGAGGACCAATCGCATCATCCATTTTGAGGACAGCACCCTGGGAAGGTAAGTGACCGGGCAAAGGTTAACTGGCAAATGGTGGGTGGAAATGAACATCGAGGGAGATGGCTCACCACCTGGCGAGGTCCTGAGACCATTAGAGCACTTTGGGCATAATGCGGCTCTCATCTGTATTATGTTTCATGCACATTTCCTGCCCTGCGGCCAGTGTTGCCGTTGTAATTACAGACCCATATTCAGCTGCCTTGAGAATGCTGATGGCTGTAAAAAAAAGAGCACTTGCCCCAGTGTGTTGGGGGGAGGGGTGGGCAAATTGCAAATCTATTGTGTAAGGCTGGGAATTTGTGATTTTGGCTGATTCCCCACCACAGAGAAAGATTCGTATGCACACTGTGCCCCCATCAACCCTTCTTCACTTAATGTTGTTATGAAGAGGTTCAGCAGAAATGAGCAGGCAGGGGATGCTGCAAATCCAAGTGGAAAGCAAGCAGAAAACTATTTCTGGACTAAGAATAACAGACTACATTGGTCAAGACTAATATCTAAAATTAGAAAAATGCTGCCTTACAGGATTTGATGGAAAGCATATTTTTAAGAAGCCTCTGCCCCCAACATCACCAGGACTCTATCTAAAATCAGACCACAAGCAATTCATTCCTGTGAATCAAGGCGTCATTTGCTAAAGATTATTTTTTTTGGAACCGGTTTTTGTTTGATGCATCTTTTTCTTCCAGGGGGAAACATAGTAATCCCAAATATAGGGAGTAAATGGCCTAACGGATAAGATGCCCATCTCTCACTGGACCAGAGGGCTTTCATCAGTCAGTCGTGTCCTTATTCCCTCTGAGCCAGCACAAAAGTCTAGATGCAGAATCTATCTCAACACAGAAGAGCAGGCAGCAGGAGCCATGGGCAGATGAAGACAATGTGATAAGACTTAGAACTCATTCTTGATTTAAAGAAACGTTAATGTTTCAGAAGTTCCAGTTTCTGAAATTGAGTAATAACATTAAATTGATTTATGCAGTGTTTCTCCAATCTCCCCCACTATATCATTCCACCTGCATTCATCCAAACCTTTATTAATATCAGAGCTTATTTTACAAAACTAATGAGGAAGAAAAGACGAAATATTGTCATTTGCAACAACATGAATGGACCTTGAGATTATTATGCTAAGTGAAGTAAGTCTGTCAGAAAAAGCTAAAAACCATATGATTTCAATCATATGCGGGATATAAAACTGAAACTCAGACACAAGAACAACCCACAGTATGGTGATTACCAGAGGGAAAGTGGTAGAAGCTGGCAGATTAGTAAAGGGGGCTAAATATACAGTGACAGAAGATGATTTGACTTCGAGTGGTAGGCACACAATACAATATACAGGCCATGTATATTGCACAGAACATTCATAGAAACGTATACTTGAAACTTACATGACCCTATTAACCAATGTTACCCCAATAAATTTAATGAAGAATAGCATAAAAAGGAAAAATGGATATTCTCTGTCCCTACATTAATGCCTTGGAGAAAAGAGGTTTTGTTGCTGTTGTTATTTGATTATTGATTTGTTTTTAAGATAAAATTCAATTGATATAAAATATTTCAACCACTTTGGAAAAGAGTTTTGTCATTACTTAGAAAGTTTAATATAGATTTACCATGCAACCCAGCAATTCCACTCCTGGATATTTACCCAAATAAAAACATATGTTCAAAAATCTTGCATGTCAATGTTCATGGTATCATTATTCATAATAGCTAAAATGTAGAAAATGATTATAGAAAGTGTGGTGCCTCTTGCATACAATGGGGTGCTACCCAGCAGGAAAAAGAATGAACCATTGACACATGCTACCACCAAGACAAACCTCAAAAACACCGTGTCAAGTGAAAGAAAGACACCAGGCAGGAAACCACAAACTATACAGTTTCATTTATCTAAAATGTACAAAATCGACAAATCAATAGAGACAAAAAGTAGATTAGAGGATGTATGGGGCTGGGATGGGAGTGCGGATCAACTGTTAATGGAAATGGAGGATCTTATTGAGATAATTAAAATGTTCTAAAATTGATCATGGTGATAGTTGCAAAACTTGGTAAATTTACTTAAGTTCCAATGGTTGGCTTTATAATATGCAAATTATAATTATACCTCAATACAGTTGCTCAAAACATTTCAAAGGACAAGGACAGGGAGCACTGTGGCATTAAAGAAGGAAAGAAAAAACTTAGAGAAGAGAAAGAGTTGGGAATGTGTATTGAGGGCTGTCTCTAGCAGCTAACCAAATTCATGGTCTTCCTGGGGGCGCTACCAAAGGCAATAGCACTGGCCTTATTTTAGGAAAAGGAGCGTACAAGTGACAGTGCCAACCAAGACCTAACCATGTTCTTTGTTGATGTCTCAGAGCTGCTGGTCAGGCAGCTTTTTTTTTTTTTTAATCAGTCACTCCCAGCAGGCTTAGATCAGGTTAGTTTTTTCTCTCATTGATTCTCAAACATGGAATCAGATTTCTTAAAAATTCTTTGGTCTATAATACACTTTTTCCTTTTTCTACCAATCTATCACATCAAGACTATAGACTTTTTATTTACGTAGAAAAAATTTTCTCTTGGAAGCAATAAAAATGAAAGGAAGGGTGCAGATTGGCTAGACACTTGCTCCGAGACTGAGCTCAGGAAGGATATGTCCAAATCCCACACTGTTAACCACTGATCCATACTTCATCATTAACTTAAAATCCACATCTGGAACTTTGGGTTTCAATCTAGAAGCAATGAGTTCTGTGTCTTCAATAGGAACGTAGCACAAGGCATTGTAGCTATGTAAAGATTGGGTAGTGAGGGTAGATGTCATCTTGATGATTACATGAAGGATTCTGACCACTTGTTCTACTGCAGTGAAATACAGAGAAGTGTAGACATTGAAATATTTGGAACTTTAAAATAAATATGGTTTAAACCCATTGTATATGAAGAAAACGTGTGCAATTCATAGGAATGATGGTACCATTGACCGATACAGGAAAACATGGGTGCAGACCAGGTTGTTAGGAAAAAAGATCATGACCCAAAATGTTCATAGATTGAGGCTCAAATAGCCATCCCAGTGACAATTCCTAGAAGGCAATTTGCTAAATGTATCTAGAAATACAAGGAGAATTGCTGGACTAGAGATTTAAATTTGAGAGCAATCAATATGTGAAAGAATAATTGAAGGCATGTGATATCAGGAAATATGTGAAAGAATCAGGAGAGAGACTATTGTGAGAAGAGAAATTATGACAAAACTTTTTGTCCATCTAAGGACACAAAGTGAGAAATAGTGGCCAATCATGTAGAGACAGGAGATACAGAAAGGAGGTACATTTTGTGCAGGTGGGGCTCAGTATGATCCCCTGCCCACAGTGGAAGGAGCCGGTTTTACATGTATGAACATTTATTTCGATGTTCCCGACCTATACTGGATTCTTCTTTGGATTATTCTTTAAACTGGTTGAAACATTTTTTTTTCTGTTTCCTTCCTTTAATTAATGACTTAAATAAAAACTTTGACATCTATCATTACATATTTATCAGAAAGTCACAATTTTATCTCTTTAAAAATAGTCCTATAGCAAGTCAGAACAATTCATTTTGCAACATCTCAACAATTACTGAAATCAAAAGGAAATGGAAATTTTCCCTTAGAAATAATGTTTACTAGGGTTTTTTCCCCCTAATATATCACCAATCTCCAAGTCGTCCAGGCTTTAGTTTTTGAACTTTTTTTGGGGGGGAGGGTGCAGAACTCAGCCACCATTACCCACTCGTATCTAATTCTAATTACTCCAGCCCAGGGACTATGTCTCTAACATTATCATAATCTCCTCAAATTGACATTTTGCATGCATCTGAGAAGAGCAAACCATATCAGTTTTTGATAGTATGGATAGTATGAAAGTAGAATAATATCTCTCTTCCATAGTATAGCTTTCAGGATCTCCATGATTATAATAGTCCATAGATTGGTTATAAGTGATGTGTGGATAATTTATTAAAAAAAAGAGAATTTAGTAAATCAAGATAAAGGCTAGTCAAAGAATAAGTAGTCCCCAGGAAATCCAACTTTAAAAACAGGATAAAATTAATTAGGAACCAGGGCCTATGAGCCATCATATTTGGGCACCACTTGAACCCTTTGTCACTCTGCTCAAGATTTAAAGATTTTATAAAAATTTTTAACCAACCTGGACTAAATAATCATACCTTGGCTAGGGGCATAATGCCCTGTGTTTGCATAAAGCCCCAGTAATTTATGTATAATGGGTAATTCGCTGAAGGAAAATAGTATGTGATTGGAACAGGTTAAGAAATACTGGATAACCAAAAATAAAAACCAAAGTCTATTAAAATATTCATACTTTATATAGCCTTCTATCTTATTTCTCACTGCATTTTCAGTATTTCTAAATTGCACCCAAATCATTTCTGATACATGATCCTTATTATCAGGTCTTTATATTTTTGCCCATAATATCCATTTTATTTGCAATGCGCTTTCCTCAGTGATTTTATGTCTAACATTCATTCTTTAATGTTTACCCTAAGTTCCACCTCTTTGATGAAAATTTTCTTTATCTGAAATATTCCTCTAACCATCATATTGTAAATATATGATACAAGGTACTATCTCCTTTCCTTCCTTCCTTCCTTCCTTCCTTCCTTCCTTCCTTCCTTCCTTCCTTCCTTCCTTCCTTCCTTTCTTTCTTTCTTTCTTTCTTTCTTTCTTTCTTTCTTTCTTTCTTTCTTTCTTTCTTTCTTTTGAGTGTAAGCTCCTGGTGCACAGGGACTGGGTCTTATTCAATTTTGCACCCCCATACAAAGTTTAACATGGAGCTGACTACATAGTATGCACATAACAAATAATTGTCAAATATATGAATATAACAGCAAACACGTTATTCTACTAAATAGGAAAAGGACTACAGAAGGGAGTCTCCTCTTTTTGCCCAATATTTAAAAAGATGTTATGTTCTTATTTAGTCCATTCTGTCCTCCCTTTTAGTTCAAGACATTATGTCCAGCAATTAAGCAGTTAGAGGCAATAACTGAGATGTTTTTCTGTGCCTTTTAGAAGCAATTGCCAATAGAAATTAGCATTTCCTTCCACTGGAGCCCTCAGCAGCTGCAAAGAGTGACTCACTGAATGGCATGTGACACTGATTATATTATCTGGTGATAAGGGGGTCACAATTAAATAAAACCCTTTGCCAGTGTGTGTGTTGCAACTCCAACCCAGATGAGCTATCCTCTCTTTTCCCACTGAGCTAATGCAGATCTTAGAATAATGGAAGACAGACTTCTGCCACCCTCTATCATTCCAGCAAGGTTCTGCTCCATAATAGGTGTAGTAATTCAGTTGTAATTAAACAAGACCTGATATATTATTTCCTAATGAACTCAAGTGAAGTCATCTTCCACTTCTTCCCAGTGCCTCTAATTAGGCAATAAGGACTATATCATGAGCAATAAAGATCACTTTGCTGGGCCAGTGATGAGGGATTAGAGAGCACACAGGGAGGCCCTGATGGCCCAGAGTGAGAGGCAGGTAGGTGGCAGTTCTAAATGGAACATACTCCATTCCTCTTGCCATCTGCTCCCCAATTACCTAGGTAGCAAGCACTGATGAGGAACAAATTGAATTTAAGCTACAATAAGAAGCTTGAAGCCATCAGTCATCAGCCCAGCAATTTAAATCAGAGTTTTTTGTGTATAAGTTCTTTGTATACTTATTCTAGTGCTTTATTTAATTCCAAGACTTTCATATCCACCACCTCATTGAATCCTCAGGAAACATGAGTGGATTAGAATAGCTTGTTTCTGCTTTTCCTGTCCCATGCATGGAAAGGTTGGGATTCCAGACTTTGAAGTGGCACAGTGGAGGAAGGTCGCAGCAGTCACAGATGTCCACGACTGAATCCTTCATCTAGTCACTCCAAAGATTTCAATTATGTTTGACTCCCTACGATGTCAACTAGTAGATCTGCACTCCTTGCTTCCCTTGTAGATTTTTAGGTGAGAAACAGTGTTGTCTTTCTCGACTTCACTTCAGTTCATCTAAGACAGGGGTTGACACACAGGGCCTCTAGTCCTCCACCTGTGTGTGGAAACCTAGGCACTGTCTATAGCACATCCTTCTTATTCTGGATTCTATGGGAGCTGTTTTACAACTTTGTAGGTTACAGGTAGCTGAGAGCAAAGCAAAAATAATTTGTGAGTGTAGACATGCAACTAAATTCTGTACAGTGGAGGGACAACCCTCTTTCTCCTGTGGAAAACTTGTTTTTTTTTTTCCATTCACACATTTATTTCAATATTTTTTATCTATAAATATATTTACTTATTTTTTATTTAAATTGATTGTAATATTTGTCTGTTTTTCTCATATGAATTTTTAAAAATCTTGGAGTGACATCAGAGGAATGGTGATGTGAGAGATCCCCTTGGTCTCTCCTCTTAAATTTTCAACACTTTGAACAGCTATAATCCAACAAAGGATCCCTTGCTCAATGCCCAAATACATCTGAGAGATCCCTGCACTGAAACATCTAAAGGTGGACAACTGGGGGTGAACTAGCGGAGTGAGAAGGGAGAAGAGCCCAAAGGAGCCACGGACTCAGCCCTGCAGCTCAGTCTGGATTGGGGAGCAATCAGATTAAGGTTGGTACTCCATTCAGCTGCAAGTGGAAAAAGTAATGAGATTTAGTGAGTATTCCTGCTGCAGTAAGCAGTAAGAGCTGAAACTGAACTCAGTGACCTGGGCAGGGATGAAGCAGAAAAGTGCATCCTTAGTCGTCTGGCAAATGGCATTCCAGACAGAGAAACAAAACCATGAAGCCTGGTCACCTTCCCTTAACCTAGCAGAGCCCACCTCCTCCTACCCTTCATGTTGGGTTGCAGAGCACATTACCTACAAACCTGAGAACTGGTACTGCAAAAACACTTTTTTTTTCCCTGAGTGAAAGGTACACTATGAAATTCACCCCATCATTGGAGGGAGGCACAGGGAGATGTGATGAGCCCGCTGGTTTCCATTGCTAGGAGGGCAAAACCACAAAGGAGGCAGCCGGATTCCCCCAGTTCACCCCACCCCTCATTGGGGTGCACTGCCAGTGGCATCTGGGTGTGGGGGACAGCACTGGGATTTCATGGGTTAGGAGCCCCATTGCCTACCAAGTTCCCCTGCAGCGTTGGTCCCCTAGGACTAAAAAGACAGGGTCACAGGAAAAGCTGCCACTTTCCCAGGGAACACAGGCAATTTTCCACCATTCTACCTGGAGATCTGAAAAGCCACAGAAATGTAGATAGCTAAAAAAAAGGAAAAAAAAAGATAAAACCTTGTGATTCAGTGCCACCTACTAGCAAACAATATAATGGTTTCTTACTATCAACATAGATGCCTAGACAGCGAGGGAATTTATCAAATAGCATAAATAAACAAGGTAATGTGGCAGCTCAGAAAGAAAATGAAAAATGTCCAAAAAATAAACTTAAAGACATGTTAATATATAACTTCAATGACATGGAATTCAAGATTGCAGTTCTGGAAAAACTCAATGAGATGCAAGAAAACACAGATAGTCAGTTTAATGAACTCAGAAACCAAATCAATGAGCACAATGAGTACTCTACCAAAGAGACTGAAATTTTAAAAGAGAAACCAAATAGAAATTCTGGAGATGAAGAACTCATAAAGAGATCAAGAAGGAACTAATGAGCATAGAAATAGACGCAGCGATCTAGAAATAGATCTGAATGGTGGAGGAAATAGAGCCGACAGATGGAGGAAAAAATTGGTAATATCGGAGACAGACATCTAGAAATGAGATGGAGGGTAGAAGAGAGAGACTTGAGCATACAAAAATCATAAGAGCTCTGTGAGAACTATCTGACTCCATCAGGAGCGATACAAGGATAATAGGTACACCAGAAGAAGAAGAGAGGGAGAAGGGAACAGAGAGCCTGTTCAAACAAATAGATGTTGAGAACTTCCTAAACCTATGGAAAGAGCTAGACCCTTGAATTCAAGAAGCAAACAGAACACCTAATTATCTCAATCCAAACAGGCCCTCTCTAGTCACATAGCATTAAAACTGTCAAATATTAATGACAAAGAAAGAATTCTCAAGGCAGTTAGGGAAAAGAAGAGAGTGACTTATAAAGGAAAGCCCATTAGGTTATCATTGGACTTCTCAGCAGAAATACTACAGGCTAACAAACAGTGAAACCAAATATTGAAACTACTGAAAAAGAGAAATTACCAGCCAAGAATAATATATCCAGCAAAGTTATTATTTAGATATGAAGGAGAAATCTTTTTTCTAGACATAAAGAAGCTGAGAAAATTTATCATCAGAAGATTTCCATCGCACAAAATACTTGAGGGGACTATTTCACCTGAAACAAAGAATAAAGGGTTACAAAAGTATAAGCAAGAGCACCAACAACCAGCATAAACAGATAATTTGTGACAACAAAAACATAAAAGAGGAGGGGGTAAAGGTCTGAATTTGCAAAGGAGGATGGAAATCAGATGCATTCAAAAGGAAAAGGACTACTGTACATAAGAAACTTTCTTTTTTAATAAACCTAATGGTAACCACACAATAAAAACCCAAAACTGTGAAACATAACAAAAAAGAGGAAACAGAAAGAAAAGTATGGAATACCACCCCCCTCTAAAAAAAAAAAAACAGGCAGCAACACAATGAAAAAGAACTACTGGAGGCAGAGAGTTATTAGGAAACAAAAAGATAAAAAGACTATAGAAGATCCTCATACATCAATAATTACCCTAAATGTAATAGACCAAATTCATGAAAAATGGCATGGAGTAGCAGATTGGATGAAAAAATCCAACTATACAAGGTCTGTCTGGAAAAGGTCCAACCACTGTTAATATGACGAGAACAGTTTGCAGGGCACTGAAGTAACTTGGCAGCCAAGAAGAGTGGATTGGAGTGTGCATGTGTGAACAATGACAACTTCACCGTACTAGTTGGGGGGCGGGGTGGTAAATGCCATTGAATGAGCATGTGTACTGTGTGGCTGTCACATTTAAAATGACTGAGTGAGTAGAGCAAGAAATCTGCATCAAATCTTGCATTAAGCTTGAACATTGCTCTATGGAAACTATTTGGATGATTCCAAAGGTTTTCAGGGATGATGCATTGTGTACAGCACAAATGAGAGTGTGGCCCAAATGCTTCAAAGATGGTCAAGAATCTGTTGAAAGTGATTCATGTTCTGGAAGGCCTGCAACAAGCAGAGCACCTGAGAATGTTGAATGTATATGGGTGGCAATCAACAAAGATCGGCAACTGACGGTGCAAGAACTACTTGTAGAAGCTGACCTGGGGATTCCAAAAACTACTGTGCCCAAGATTTTGATGTAGAAAATGGCATGAAATGTGTTGTGGCAAAATTTGTTCTACAGCTTTTGCTACCAGAGCATAAGGAACATCATGCTGCAGTTGCTAATGACTTGATTCAAACCACTACCAATGAACCAGATTTCTTCAAGAAGGTCATGACTGGATATGAATCATGGGTCTACAGTTATGCTGAGGAAATGAAGGCCCAGTCCTCCCAATGGAAGTAGCGTGGTTCTCCATGCCCAAAAAAGGCACAGCAAAGTTGCAGCAAAATCAAGACCATATTAACTGTGTTTTTTGATTGGGGAGGTGTTGTCCATCATGAAAATGCCCCCCCAAGCCAAACAATTAGTAAGGAATACTACCTCAATATTTTTCACTGTTTGAGAGATTCAATACTATGGGCAACTGGTGACTGACAGCTTCAACACAACAATGTGCCATTCATGCATCATGTCTCGTACAGAGTTTTTTGGCAAAACATCAAATCACTCAGGTGACTCAGCCCCGCTATCGCCCAAATTTGGTGCCCTATGACTTCTGGCTTTTCCCAAAACTAAAATCGCCTTTGAAATCAAGGGAAGAGATTTCAGACCATTGATGAGATTTAGGAAAATACAACTGGGCAACTGATGGAGATTCCAACAAATGATTTTTCAGAGTGTTTTGAACAGTGGAAGAAACACTGGGAGAACTGTGTGAGGTCCCAAGGTACCTACTTAGAAGGGGGCTGAGGCATCATTGCCCTGTGCACAATGTTTCTTGTACCTTGTATCTTCCTCAGTAAATGTCTATTGTTCACAGTACATGGATTGATACTTTCTGGACAGGCCTAATCAACTCAAACTCTGAGGTCAGAGAAGTTTATTTTGGGACTCTCTACTCTCACCCTGACTTCTCTTTACTCAGCTTTCTCTCCTTCTGAAGCCCCAGTACCTGATATGCTTATGTTGCATTCTGAATGGCAACCATATCTGCCCTACCTGAAGTTCCTTATTCAATCCTGCAAGAAAATGTCAGTGTCTCAACTATAAAGTCAAATTTTCCTTACCAGACATACCTCAACTTCATTCATTCATTTATTCACTCATTCACCCATTCAATCCCCAATTGTTGTGTTGGAGGAGGGAGAGAGGAATCTCCCTGGGGCCTCTTTAATAAGTGCATTAGTCTCATTCATGAGGGTTCTGTCCTAATGACCTAATCACTTCCCAAGGGCTCCACTTGCAAACACCATTGCATTGGAGATTAGGTTTCAACATAATTCCAGGGGCACACAAACAACTTACTAAAAGTACATCATTAGGCATCCAGGATACATTAATGAGTGAAAACAAATGTAGCCCTTGCCTTCATGGAGCATTTACTTTGATGAGGGGGTATAGCCATTATGCAAAAAGTTGAGTAAAAAAAATATAAAATTTCCACTGTGAAAAATTCTTTATAGAAGAAATATAAAGTTCTATGAAAACCAGAAGGGAGAAATTCCACATAATTAAGAAGTCAGTGCAGGCTTCCTCAGGGAAGGACTCTTAAACTGCTGGGCTCTGAAAGACCTGTAGGACACTACAGCTCAGTGAAAGAAGAGAACTTTCTGGGCAGGACAGAGTATGTATAAATCACCACTAAATAACTAAAAAAAGACATAGGGGCTAAGATAGGATGAATGAAAGAGGATGTTTAAGATGAGCCAAAGATGTATATTGATCCTCACCGAGACAATGCAGAGTTTTAGAAGCCATTTAAAGGGATTTGTACTTAAGCCTGAATAATGATGTTACCTTAAGGGAGGGTTTTGTTGGCTATGGGGTGGAGAAGAGATTTAAGAAGGCCAGGTTGGAGTTGAATAGACAAATCAGTTACCCATTGCAACTAAGCATGCAAAAGGACTAGGGAATAATATATAGTGCTTGTTTTGTGTCAGGAATTATTCTAAGAGATTTACCTGTATGCACTTATATTCCTACATTTTACAAATGAGCAAACTAAATACTGAGAAAGTTTAAGTAATTTTCCAGATCTCACCATCAGTGAGTGGGAGAGGAAAGGTTCACACACTGGCAATCACTATGGAGTCCACACTCTTCTCAACTGTGCTTCGTTTCTTCTGGGAAATTTGGCAGAACAACCATGAGTGTTGATACTGGAGGGATTTCCCTACATCAGCAACACCCACACGCACATATACAAAGTGTGTGAGGGTGTGTAGCTAAGAAGAGATTAACATATATTCATACACTCTAATGTACCACACTCAAATGTTCCATCAGATAGTTTCAAATTACAGATCATATCTTCTGGTTCAGGGGAATATGGAGATCAGTATGGTTTAAAATATATATATTGAAGAGAATAGATCAATAGAGAAAACATGTTTACTATACAGAAGAGGTCCTTGGGGGTGAATTTCTGATTGTCTCAATGTGAAACCTCAGCAAGTACTAAAGGCCACTGGGCATGTAGCACTTAGAAAAATCAATGCTTGCTGCATTCCACCTGGATTGGTGTTTACAGTTAATCTACCCTGAGTATTCCTCATGGGACCTTGAGATCCAGGTACTTATTAGTCATGAACTTGAATAAGTTACTTAACCCCTCTAAATTTGAGCTTTCTCTAAAATGTGTCAGTAAGATTAAACAAAAAAATGGTTGTGGAGCTTCAAAGAGATATCATTTCTGCAAATATTTTAGTTTCTCCCTCATTGACTATTTTCAAAATTGTCTTCCTTACTGATTTTCTCCCCTTTTCTTCCTCTCAACACTCTTTCTTGTTCCTTTCCAGGTTTCATTCATGTCCTCTTTTGACTTTTTCTAAGAATTTTACATCAATTAACAAAGAAGGAATAAATATAGATTGCTAACTGTAGCAGTTATTTTCATTCAAATATCTATATCTATGTTTCTTTCTCTCTGTTCATCTATCATCTGAAAAATAAAACACAATATGTAAATTCCCATATTGGGTATTTGACCAAGATTGACATATTCTAAAACTAATAAGGGTTCTGGAGGCAGATAGACACAAAACACCATGTTCCTTACTTCTCTTGAAAAAGGAGAAACAAGGCACCCAGAAGGCCTCTGTCCATTCATTACCGTGAGCACCCTTCTTCTTTTGAACATATTTTGGTGTTTTACTTAAGTTATATTACTTTTTAAAAGGCACTCTTTTTTTTCAGTAAGGCATATACATTTTACTACTGATTTTCCACTTTAGAATTATGATATCCCAAATATGACCTTCTAAGAACAGACTGATTATTACAAGCACACTGATGCTAAGTAGATAGTGCTGTTTTGTTAAGGATTTTTGTTTTGTTTACGTGAGCTCACAAGCTCTGGTGTTTCATCCCCGTCTTACTTACTGACATCAGCATTGGCTGGGGATTGCTGCCTGGAAACTCCTGTACCTTCCTGGAGCTTCACCCTTTTATCATGCATTATAAATAATTGAATTAATTATTCAAGACTAGATTTATGTTTTCACCAAGGCAAACACGCTGACCTCTTCACTAATCATCAGGCCCTCCTTAAGAAAGCCTTGGCTCCTTAAGAAAGCCTCAGCTAGCTGCTGACCCAGCTGAACAATGACCCTCGAGGTTTGAGTTTATTTTAAGGACTAGCCAAGATACACAGGATCGATTCTGAACTAAGGTGAGCTGAGCCAGCCTTGAGCTCTGCTTATGGAAATATGCAGACCCTTCCCATAGTGAGATACAAGCTCAAGCATTTGCCCCAAAAATAAAGAAAAGCCAAGGGAAATTCCTGCTACAACTGTTAATTTGAGCAATTATTTTAGATTGATTGCAACTAGATATTAAAAAAAAAACTCTGTTTGAACCCTAAACTGACATGCTTAGCAAAAAAAAAAAAAAAAAAAAAAATCACTGACATGTTACACCTGAATTTGGAAGACAGGAAATCTGTTAATCCTATCTACAGCCTCACAAGTCATATCTCAACTCAGTTCTAGAAACTACATTTTCAAGTCACATATAAAGAACTTTTACTTAGAATATATAGAGAACTCATACTATTTGATAATGAAAAGTCAAATAACCCAACTCAAAATAGGCAAATAATTTGAATACACAGTTCTGTAAAGAGGATAGACAAATGGTCAATAAGCACATGAAAAGATGCTCAATATAATTAGCTAGGAGGGAAGCACCAATCCAAACCACAGTGAGATACCACTTCTTACCCACTGGGATGCTCTGACAATTAAAAAGATAGACTATAACAAGTCTTGGCAAGGATATGGAAAAATTGGAATTCATACACAGCTGGTGGGAATATAAAAAGTTGAGGTCACTTTGGAAAACAGTCTGGCAGGTCAAAGGTTAAAAGCAGAGTTAGCATACGACCCAGCAATTACGTTCATAGGTATATGCCCAAGAGAATTCAAAACACATGTTTACATGAAAACTTATACATGAATGTTTATAGAAGAAGTATTCACAACAGCCAAAAGTTAGAAACAACTCAAATGTCCATCAACTGATAAAAAGATAAATAGAATTTGGCTTATCCACACAATGGAGTAATAGTAAGGAATAAAAAGGAATGATGCATGCTATAACATGACTAAATCCTAGGAACATTATGCATTATGCTAAGGTAAAGAAACAAAGACTACATATTGTATGATCCTATTTATATGAAATGTCTAAAGCAGGCAAATCTAGAGAGACAGAAGGTAGATTAGTGGTTGTCTAGGGCTACTTGATTTGAAGAAAAATAGGCAATGAGTGCTATGTATGAGGTTTCTTTTGGGGGGCAGTACTATTTTTAAATCAATTGTGTGATGTTTGCACAGCTCCAAATACACTAAATTGAATGTACACTTCAAATGGGTGAACTGTATGATGTATGAATTTATCTCAATTTTATCTCTCTTTTCCTATGTCTATAGCACAAGGATTTTATAAGGTACACATTTCACACCCAAAGTCTTCTTACAGTTTACTAATTCTCACCTCATTAGTGAGGCCTTCCCTGGGCTTCCTATTCAAAATAATAACCCTCCCAACCCTGTTTCTTAGTTTACTTTATTTTCTTTCTCTTCAGACTCTTAAGTACATCAAATTTAAGAGATCGTTTATTGTAAAGCATTATCCTTACATCAGAGAGATCAGATGCATGTTAGACTTGTCATACAGTGCGTGTGGATGTGATTGGCTGCTCTTTGGCTGTATAGTTGTTAAAGTCAGCTGTTTTTGTTGGTCTCCTCCAACTTCGCCAGGAACACTGCTAAGTTCCTCACTGCAGTTTCTCTGCCAAGAACAGTGCCTGGACCTAGAAGCTCCCCATGAGTATTTGTCAAATGAGTAAATGAATGGCATATGTAAGAACAGTTTATTATTTTTACTATACTATATTTACTATCATCCTGTAGCAGCAACTGAAAACAGATTACAAATGAAGGGCAGTGATTTGGCAACACTTATGCTATAACCCGCTGATTAATTATCCCCCAGTTTGCCTAACAGCTGGTTAAAGAAATAAGAACACAAGCACAGATCTTTAAAAAGTTATAAGCTTTGAACCACAATCAGAACAGTGAGTAAATTTTCTGTGAAAGTGAATTGTCAACTTTGAAATTCAAGCTTTCTTAAGTAAATGACCCTTGGCTTCTGGGAACCTTATTCTTATTCACCCAGGATGCTTTGGAGATATGGAAGGAATTGTGTGTGTGTGTGTGTGTGTGTGTGTGTGTGTGTGTGTGTGTGTGATTGATGGACAGTAAGTCAAGCTTTGAGACAGACAACTTACCTTTGCAGGCACAAGGATGTCCTTGAAACAGAGGGAACGTGGAACAAATACCTGACCAGCATTTGACATTTCGACAAAGTTGCCCAAATTTCATAAAAAGTAGTTTACAATGATTAAAATAAAATTTTTTAAAAAGTAGGTATCTTTTAGGGCTGCCATACAAAATACCACAAATGGGGTGGCTTAAACAACAAACATTATTTTTTCCATAGGTTGGGAGGCTAGCAGTCCAGTATCAAAATGTTGACAGATTTGGGTCCTTTTGAAGCTTCTGTCCCGCCTGGTAGAAGGTTGCCTTCTTGTGAAGTTCTCTCATTGTCTTCCTCTGCGCACATACATTTCTAGTGCCTCTATGTGTGTCCACACTGTCCCTTTTTATAAGAATAACAATCAGGTTGGATGAGGGTTCATGCTAATGGTCCCATTTTAACTTAATCACCTCTTACTTGTCCTATCTGAAAAGTCACAGTCTCTGGTAGTAGCAATTAGAAATTTAACATAGAAATCATTCAAAGTCACAATTCAACTCATACAGTAGGACTCACAGTTGCTATTCATGATATACTTCAACTCTAGGATTATGAGATTTATTTTCCATTTATCTCAAACATTTTCAAAATATAGCAGGTATTTTGTAATTCTGTCTTCTTGAATCAAATCTACTCTGTCTGAAGGTAATTCATCATTTTTTAATGAATTTATATTTGCATTACCTAGTTTAGCTTTCTACTTTTTACATACTGGTGAAACCCAATGTTCCATTTATAATGAATTGCATTATCCCAGGTTAAAACGTTAAATGCTACTGAATAATGCCAGAAATTTCAGACTCATTAATCTAGATTCTATTAAGCCTGCCAGTCTTTTCAATTCCTGTTACCAGTTCGGCATGCTGAGAGTCATGCTATCCAGGTTTTAGTGAACCTGAGGGGAAAACAACTCAATGGAGACACATCAGTGTATCCATAGGTCTTCTTGTTTTAGTACAATGGATTTATCCAAAGAATAAAATTGCCTTTCAATTTTCTTATTTAGTAATATCTTCTATGATTAAAGGCAAGCATTTATGTGTTAGTTTTTGATCTAGTACTTGATTAATATATATATATATATATATATATATATATAAAATGATGTATGATGGCAGAGGTATTTTTTAAATATATGATTTGTTAATAATCTGAACATTTGTTACTAAGAACACCATAAGATGCAGGACCTCTCTTAGAAGATTTTAATAATCACGTGACAAAAAAATTATATAAAATTAAATAGAATCAATGTTATATAGCCAGGTTCGACAAATAATGCAGGAAAGAGAAAAAGTACATTTCATTAGGAATAATTCACTAAACAAAGAAGGAATTAAAACTCTCATTAAACAGTTATATCATGGAACAATTTTAGGAGAGAATGTCAGAAAACATAAGTTAAAACTTCTATTCTTTTATTAATTTTGGAACTTTGACCAAATTTCCCCAAATCTCTGATGCACATTTTGTAACAGGGTGCAGCCAGGGCCTCTCCCACAAAAGAGGAATTTGTAATGGGGTCCAGAACTCAGGGTGTCTAGGAAACATTAAAAACATAGGATGTCCTCACCCTGTAAGTCTGAATTAGGGGATGGGACACATGGAGCAGGGTCATTGAGAGTTGTTCTGCATAGCAACAGTTTTGCAAATAACCTCAGGAATGGTCATTTAGCATATCTATAACTTTTAACTGATTTCATGGACATGTTAAATAGTTGTGGCTATGCTTTGAGCCAGGGAGATGGGAAAGACTTCCACCCATGACCTAACTGGGAGGCAATTCCCCTTGGTTACAGTGCCTGCATAGGAGCTTGGATATGATTGGCTTCATGGCATGGGGTCATGTCTGCCCCGAATTATTATGGAAGCTCAGAAAAGCTGGAAAAATAAGGAAATGCTAGCAGATGTAGCTGATTGTGGGAGGAGTTGGAAATGGGGCTGCAGAGGAAGATTGGCATGGGGACTTAAACCCAGCTGCAGCAGGAATGTGAGAGGAGGAACCATACAGCTTTGGCCAGAGAGGGAGAACCATGCTCCCTTTGCCATGTAGCTTAAGAAGCTGGAAAGCAAGATGTAGCAGCAATGCAGAGCTCTTTCTTAGCAGTTTGGAAGAATGCAGGAAAGACACTGTGGGAAGGAAACGGGTAAAAGGACTGTTGCTGGTGGACCAGGAGAAGATGCCACATGGGTTTAGATTGAGAAATGGAGATCCTGGCAACACAGTTGATGGTGCTGGGAATGTGGGGGGCCTGCCAGCTGAACATGGATTACTGGGAAGAACCTGTGGGGGTTTGGGGGCACCTGAGCCACAGACTTCTATTTCTCCCCTGAGATATGGTACCCTGTACTAGGCAAAGTGGGTAAGGAAGGACTGTGTGTGTTTATGGGTGTTTTAAGGGACTTTAGGGATTTATTGAACACATTAAGTCATCACTCTTAAGTCTGTATAAATTTTGAATAAATAATTCCTTTCCTTTTCACCAATCTCTGACATTGAGAGCTGTAATTCTTGGTGGTAAGCAAGGCAAACCTAGTACAGGGGGACCCTGGGAGAAGAGGGTCCATTCGGTAACAGTATATCATCTGCCATGATGGGTCCATTTGGTAACAGTTTTACTCCTGAAAAATGGAAATTATAATAATATCAACTCAATCGCTTGGCCTCTTCTTGACCTGTGCCACTATGATTTAAACACCCCGGATCCTATTTGTTCTGAGAATATGAACACACATTTCGGGAAAAATTTTAAGTATATTTAAATATTTTCTTCACTATCCTATAAAAGAATGTAAAGCCATTTGTATTTTTTACATATCAAAAATACATTAAAACACTGTATAATGTAGCAGGATGTTGACAATTGTTAAAACTAAGTATTGGGTATAATAGTGTTCTTTATACTATTTTCTCTATCTTTGTTTAAATAAAATAATTTTTTTTTCTAAAAAAGAGCCTTACTTTATTACCTAATGATATGAAAATCTATTTATACAGTTTTACCATAAAATTTTATTCTAAGTAATAGAACTACGGCATTTTCTATGCGGCTCTTCTTCATTTCCTTACAACCCTGCTATTGTTTTTCCTTTTTTGGTGTTAACAGGAAAAATATTTTATTTCATTTACAATTTGTTGTTTTTTTTTTTTTAGATTTTATTCATTTATTTTTAGAGAGGGAAGGGAGGGAGGGAGGGAGAGAGAGAGAGAGAAATATCGATATGCGGTTGCTGGGGGACATGGCCTGCAACCTAGGCATGTGCCCTGACTGGGAATCGAACCTGCGATGCCTGGTTCGCAGCCCGCGCTCAATCCACTGAGCTACACCCGCCAGGGCTCATTTACAATTTTTTAAATTTGTTCTTTTATTTTTCAATTTTTTGGTATTAAAAGAAACAAAATATTTTATTTATTTTTATTATATTTCATTTAATTTTTTAAACATTTTCATTGAAATTATTGTGATGACACTGATTAATAAAATTATATAGGCTTTAAGTGTACAATTGCATAATACATCATCTGTACATTATATTGTGTTCACCACCTAAAGTCGCACCTCCTTCTGCCAACATTTATTTCTCCTTTGCCCTCTCATACAGCCCCCTCCTCCCTTTCCCTCTCGTGATCACCATCTTCCCTCTAGAAATCACCACTGTATTTTATCTATCAGTTATTTTGTAGCTATCAGTTATTTTTTTCCTTGATTACTCCTTCACCTTCTTTCACCTAGCCCTTGACCTTCTCTGCTCTGACAGCTGTCAGTCAGTTCTCTGTATCTATGAGTCTATTCCTGTCTTATTCATTAACTTACTTTGTTCATTAGATTCCACATATAAGTGAAATCATATGATACTTATTTTTCTCTGACTGGTTTATTTCATTCAGCATAATATTCTTAAGGTCTATCCATGCTACTGCAAAGGATAAGATTTTCTTCTTTTTTATGGCCAAGTAGTATTCCATTGTAAATGTACCACATCTTTGTTATCCACTCGTGGGCTGGTTCCAAATCTTGGCTACTGTAAATAGTGCTGCAATGAACACAGATCAATGGAGCAGAACAGAGATCCTAGAAATAAACCCATGCCTTTATGGTCAATTAACATTTTACAAAAGAGTCAAGAATATACAATGGGGTAAAGATAGTCTATTCAATAAACGATATGGAGAATATTGGACATATACATGCAAAAAAATAAAATTAGACTACTTTCTTATACCATACACAAGAATAAACTGAAAATAGATTAAAGACTTAAATGTAAGACTTGAAACCATATAAATCCTAGAAGAAAACATAGGCAGTAAAATCACAGGCATCTCTCACAGCAATATTTTTTTCTGATACATCCGTCCCCTTGAGCAAGGGAAACAAGGAAAAATAAACAAAGGGCACTACATCAAACTAAAAAGTTTTTTTGCACAGCAAAGAAAACCATCAACAAAATGAAAAGACAACCCTCTCAAAGGGAGGACATATTCACTAATTATACATTTGACAAGGGGTTAATATGCAAAATTCATAAAACTCAATACCAAAAAATAATCCAATTAAAAAATGGTTCAAATGACCCGAATAAACACTTCTCCAAAGAGGACATGCAAATGACCAATAGACATATGAAAAGATGCTCAATGTCACTAATCATTAGAGAAATGCAAATTAAAACCACAATGAAATATAATCTCAAACCTGTCAGAATGACCATTACCAATAAAATCCACAAGTAACAAGTGCCGGTCAGGATATGGAGAAAAAGGAACACTTGTGGATTGTTGGTGGAAATCCAGATTTATACAGCCACTGTGGAAAAACAGGTTAGAGGTTCCTCAGAAAATTAAAAATGGAATTGCCTTCTAACTCAGCAATTTCACTTCTGGGAATATATCTGAAGAAACCTGAACACTAATGTGAGTGAATATATAAACCCCTATGTTCACTGCAGTGTTATTTACAACAATCAAGATTTGCAAGCAGCCTATAACACTGTCTTTGCAACAGAAACAACAAAAACATTAAAGTTAAAATTTTTTCTTTGTCTTCTCTATTCAAATAAGGTCTTTCTTTAAGTTCTAAGCAGTACACAATAAATTGATGGGCTTTATTCTATGTGTTGGTGACTTACCTAGTTCAATATTGTTCCTTACCTTTTAAGTATCTGTGTTTTACTTAAAGTAAATCAAAAGACAAATCACTGGACGTCTCAGACAATTATCATGAGAAGGGTCTACTTTTGAAAAATGTGCCGTCCTTTTGACTGGGAAGGAATTTTGTTCTATCATTGAGTCCCTAGTTCCCTAAAGCAGCAAGTTAAGGGAATGAAAATGTAGTGCTTTACATGTGCATACATGTGTGTGTGTTTGCATTTAAGTGGAGAGCAACCTCGAGTAAGTTCCCTCTATCAATTATTTATTTGTGCATTCACCGAACACCTCGAGGTTGGCAAACACTGTTCTAGGCACTGGAGATGCACCAGTGAACAAAAACACACAAAATTCCCTGCCTAACTACAACATATGCTGGAAGGGAAGGGAAAAGAGAAAATAATTAGATAAGTGAGCAGAATAAATGGCATATCAGATAGTACTAGTGCTATGAAGAAAAATAAGACATAGAAGGGGAAAAGAGTGATTGAGGAGACAGACTATTTTAAGTATGAGAGTGAGAAAGGTGTCACTGCTTAAGGGCAGACACCTGAAATATGTGAGGCTGTGAATCATGTGGCCACTAGCCAATGTCTACTCAAGACAGTCACAAGTTTGTGGCAGGGCAGTGGCAGGAGCAAGAAACAGAGAGGTGATCATGATTGGAGAAGGGTGTTGTGGGTATAAAAGTGATAGCAGGACTTGGGATTCGAGGTTCTTCTCCTGATCAGAAGGAAAAGCTCTGGTAGTTTTGGAACAGAGAAAGATGCCTTGTTCTGCTTTAGAGGATGAGGACATTCTGAGGCTCCGAGATACCAGAGGAAGTGGCAGACAGATGATCAACACATACCTACAAAAACATTTCACCAAGGCATTTGGTGTGACTATATTGATTGAACAAGTGGGTTTGCTAAAGTAGGCATGGCTGAAAGTATGCGGAGGTATGTGATATCACAGATATTATTTTTAATTAAGTGCTCTACAGTGTCATCTGTTTTCTGTTAATTCATACAGGGAGGGAAACATCCAAGATCCCAGATTCCGATTAACTCACTTGTATCCTATGAGTCTCGGTATGATAATTCCTACTCAGATCTTCTCTGCCTAATCCCTTAGGGACCTAGATTCCCCAGTTATACTCTCTTACTGCTCCTTATATTTTTTCCTCTATGGAACATGTTATAATTTGTAATTATTTATGTGAGGGGACAAATATTTTGATGTGATTTCCTCTTGGTGAACTGAGTAGCAGACCTCTGCCAGAACTCATCTGAGACATCTGTTTGTGAAAGATTTAGTATTTATAACTGATGAAATATAAAAAGAAATATGAAGGTAATATTCAGCTTCTCACATAACAAATAGTAAAGCAGGAGAGTGTCACTTGAAAGGGAGCTGTCGTAGGGTCTTTAATTTCCTGCATTTTTCATATAAAGGGACAGGTCTGAAGCTCAGCTCTCTGTGGAGAGCAGAACCCCCTCTACTGGAGGCTCTGGCAGCTGGACCAGCAATATGTATCTGGAGAGCATCTCATAGGAGAAGTGGAGGCAGCCTACTTTTTCCTAGCTTTGGGGATTTGGAAATGAGAGCAGAGTCAGGAATGTGCTGGGGACTGGTCCTGCTACTAGTGTGTGCCTTTGGGAGGAGGTGGTCACATGGAGATCTGGAGAGATGCCGCATTCAAATGAACCTCACAACCTGTCACAACCAGGAGGAGAGAGGGCTTGACATTTATTACCACAGCCGATTTTATTTGCTCTGTGGCACAAATGTAGAATTGAAAGACAGTTGTCCTCTTATGGTGCCTGGTATGTTAAGGCAAAGTGCCTACTCAGCTGAGGACAGACCATTAGATGATAGAAGGAAGCAAAGGCTCAGGGGCCATCATCAGTGAGAAATGAGGACAGGCAGAATTAGCAAGGGAGAAGATGGTGATGCTTTCTGAGATCACTGATGTGGGTACAGGAATGCACCATGATTTGCCAGTCATAGCCTTCAACATTGGAACCCAGAAGGGTGCAGAACATCCAGGTGGGTGAGAGGCACCCCAAGAGCCAGCACATATCCAGGAATTCCTTTAACTCCACTTCCAAGGACATGAGGTGCCTGCACTAAACCTTTTCCTCTCATTCCTATAGACTACATCTTAGAGAGACCACCAGGTGAAGATTATCTGAGAAATGGAAAATTTTATTCAATAGAAGATAATATTTTAGTGAATTATAATAAGCTTCAGATTAAGTTGAACATTTAATTTTCTCCCTGAGAATGTGGGTGGGAGGATGTAGGTGAAAAAACCATAATGATTATAGATAAAATCGAGAAATTACATTGTCTTTTCACATTCATGTGGTAGATGAGGGAATACCACTGTCCCACTACATATGTTTATCTATGTGATTATCTATTTAATGTCTGTCTTCCCAGATAAGATTCCCATGAGGAATATTGTACTTACTACAGTATTCCCAATGCATAAAGTGCCCTCAAGAGGCACTGAGTTATGTGATGAATAATGAGTAAATGAATGAATAATGGAAGAATACATAAATTAATGAAGGCACATGAAATGACCTTTACATTACATTTTGATACAAAATTCAGGCATTACTAGACTACAGTGGTGCCTAAGGACATCGAGAAGACTGTGGCAACACTTCTGCTTTACCAGAGTGTAAGGAAGTGGCTTAGATACCACGCACCAGAGAAAAAGCCATTTTGTTCTCAAAACCTGCAAGCCCTTGTGGGACATCTTTTAGACTGGGTGAGGCCTCTAAGACACAGAAGGGGAAAATGCCATAGGAGTTGCTGTGTTTCCCAGCTTTTGTTTCTTCATATCATTATTTTTAAAATCCTTTACTGAAAGGGAATCAATAACAAAATAATGCACAACTTTCCCTTTGTAAGGACAATGAGCAAAGGGGCTCACTGAGCATCTTCACAATTCATCTGCAAATTTTATTATTTCAGGCAGACTTTTTTTAGTACTAATTCTCCAAAGACATAGTTTCAGCAATTAATTCATGCTTTCTAAATTTAAAGCATACTAATGAGACATCCATCAGGGGGAGAGGGGAAAACCTTCTAAGAAATGAGTGGCTTAAAATATAGTACACATAAATTAACTTTCAAAAAATTCTCTTCTATAAATACGTCATCTCATCATGTATATATTGTGTGGGCCACATATGTTTTTTAATTCCATCATCTATTTGCTTGGATACACATGTGTTAGTTCTAAATATGGATGGTCTTAATATGCATATGCTTATGTCTATTAGCAAGTTTTCATACAGAAATTATTCTAGGTCTACCCCATGCCACATGTTGCAAACTTTACAGTGTCATGGAAAGATATCATCTCTATGATCAAAGGATCTGCATTCTTTTGGGGGAGATGGATGCACGTACATGCTACAAACTAGATCATAATCAAATCCTAAAACTGAGCTGTTTCTGCAGAAGTGGAAGGATTGTGGGGAGCTGGGTCGTGGGAGTAACTCCACATACATGGGACTCAAAGTGAACCTTGAAGGGTAGATTGCCTTGGATAAGGAAAGAGAAAAGAGGCAGATAATTCTGACCATAAAAAATTGGATTTTAGTCTAAATGTTTTAAGGACAGAGAGTAGCATGTTTTATTGGATGGGCAGAGCACTGGAATGCAAGGGAACCTGTTTGGAGTTCTGATTTGGCCATGAGGCATATCCTTCAGGAATAGAGCAGAAAAATGAACCAGGACAACAATTTTCAATTTACATAGCAAAAAAAAAAAACAATTTGATTTGATTTTGAAACCACCAGTGTCATGCTCTCAGGATGTTAACAAGAATTATAGTTGGCATTCCAGGTTTTCCAAGCAAAAATATCAGGAAGGATCCCCTTCCTTTTTGCTGAGGGAAAGCAGACACCCAACTCCAATGTGGGATTAACTCCTGCTTAATACATGTGGGGAAACAAGGGATTGATCATATGACAATTCCAATGCATTGAAAGCCATGTAACTCCCTGTTGGCCACTGGAATTTCAAGAATTCAAGTGAAGTAGCATGGTGCCAAAAGCAAGATTTAGTGATGTCTTTGAAGTCTGGAAATACTTTGTTGATGTTCAAAACCTTGAGTTATTAATCATATTTCACATGTGTATAGCATGTCACACAACTTGGATATATATTCAAATCTGTAATTTTAGCCATCTCTAATGCAGTTTCCTCTCCTGAGCTTTAGATATTCATTCATATATAAATGTTTTGTGAATATCAGCATGTCCAAAACTAAAGACATTAGTACCTGGTCTTAATCACAACTCAATCATAACTCTTTTCTTTCCATATTCTCTAAACTGATGAAGGAAAAAACAAAGGTTCAGCTTACACCTCTCCTCCAGCCTCACTGTTGTAGCCAACCTATTAGCAAATCCCACTGATTTCATGATCCAATTTTTTTCTTAGATTTATGTTCAATTACCATTTTGCAATTTCTGTCTAACTTTTTAGTATGGTGTCTTAGCCAGTTCAAGCTGTTATAACAAAATACCATAGACTGTGTTGTTTAAAAACAGATATTCACTTGTCATAGTTCTGGAGGCTGAAAAGACCAAGATCAAGTTTCTGGCCAACTTAATTCCCGGTAAGGACTCTATTCCTGGCTTGCAGCCTTCTCACTGTGTTCTCACATGAGAAAGTAAGAGATAGTTCTGGCCTCTCTCTTCCTTTTCTTATAATGATATTAATATCAACACAGGGGCCCCACCCTCATGATCTCATCTAAACTTCATTACCGCTTAAAGGCTACACCTCTAAAAACTATCCCATTGGAGAGCAGGGTTTCAACACATGAATTTTAGAGGAATAAACATTCAGTCCATAACACACGTTGTGTAAGGCCCTTTCTGCTTTCCAGTAATACTGCTTACCACTCACTTCTCACACCTCACATTGTGATTTCAGACCGGCATAGTGACCCATACTTATTCATCCTTTTGAACCCCTTCAGGATTATACCACTCGTGACACACTCCCCACAGTTTTCTCTCCTTTGCCTGTGTAGTGACTTCTTCATTCTTTAAAATCGCCTTCAAAAGCAGCTCCTCTAGAAAATCTTTCCTGGATCCTGTTCTCTTTCACTGCTTGCCTAAGTGTTGTTCCTTTGTATTCTCATTGCCTCCTTTTCAGACCCCTGACTTAGAATATTACAAAAAAAAAACAATGTGTTCCTAGGCACCTCTTCTTAATACTCCTTAAGCTCTTAAAAATGGACACAACATAATATTTGCTTATATTTTTCCAAGACTAAACATGTAATTTAGTGTATATTAGTTCAAACGTATCACTAGAGGATCAAGAATTTATGCATCAAAGTCAGAACAGCTATATTGGAGAGCTATAAGGTAAAATGCAGTGACTTAAGAACTGACTATTTTTGCTTGATTTGATCATGTCTTCAGTTTATTTTGCTTGAGAGTCCTATAATAGTTCAGCCCCTTCTCAGTATTTTTAAATTAATCTTGAATGAGAATAAAGGAGAGGCAGCATCCAGAGGCAGAAGCAAACTGTTTTAATTTAGAATTTGAGTTTCTCCCTCAGGCCTTTGCAGAAAACATTGATGGTGACATCGTGTTGCAACTTGAAGTCGCATGTTACATTTCAGACATTTAGAAAGGAGGGTCACTTGAATTCCTCCCAGCTTTTTGATTTTCTTGGAAAAAACACTAGACAGAATTTTCTACTCTTAAGACAGTCTAACAAAAAATGGTTACACTGGGAAACTGAACTTAGAAAGATAAAGGCTAAAATTCCTTGTCTGCCTCTTATAAAAAATATATTAAGTTTATTAAACTCTCCAATACACCATTTCCCCATCTGTAAATTTTGATTAGCAATATTTCCTCCCAAATTTATCATAATCACTAATTTTCATTGGTTTAGATAAGGCTCAAGTATTGATGAAAGTTTTCAGTTGCAAGCCTCAGAAACTGATTGTAGTTGTAAGTGATAAAATAAATAGATTGGAAAAATATAAGATACTCGTAGAAATAACTAACACCTATATATTTTAAAGATTTTATTTATTTTTTAGAGAGGAAGAGGGAGAGAGAAAGAGAGGGAGAGAAACGTCAATGTGTAGTTGCCTCTCGTGTGCCCCTTACTGGGGACCTGGCCCACAATGCAGGCATGTGCCCTGACTGGGAATTGAACCTGTGATGCTTTGATTCACAAGCTCGCACTCAGCCACTGAGCCACACCAACCAGGGCCTAACACTTGTATTAGCAGACTTCGAAAATGATATTTAAGGTAAATGTTGGAGGGGAAGAAGGAAAAGGCTTTGAACCAGCAGAAACTGTGGGACCAGGATGCCCCACTGCGGACAATACACCTAGCACTCCTCTACCTGGGCATTTACTTGGTATGAAGTTTAATCTTTCTTTAGGTTTTCTGTTACTAACCCCAGATTCAAAGTCTTGGGTAGGAGTATCAAATTTTTAAAGACCTAATCCTCTTTTCTCACCATTTTTCTCAAAATGGGAGAAATAATTATTTTCTATAGTTGGCTAGTAGTTGGTCGGACTTTTTTTTCCACCAACAGCAAAAATAACTGAGGACTTTTCCCAGAAAGGAAGAAGGGATTAAATTCTAGTAAAAGAGAAATAGCAAACAGCTATTACAATCGATGTGCCTGCCCCCACCCACAGGTACTCTTCTTCCCTTTTGTACACAAGATCACTCCCTCCTGTCACTATCCCTCTTCTAACCAAAGCCATACTGAACACCTCCTGAAAGAGATTAATTCAAAGGACATGTTACCCCCATCAACTCTTAAATACACGTTTTGGGGTAAGGACACTCATCCATCTTAATTCTCTTTTGATGAAATATTGATTAAAAGGATGTATGTAACCAATAACACAACACTTTATAAAGATATAGCAACCAAAATGATAGGGAAGCAAAGCAAAGTCACTGTGAAAGAATGGATGAATGTACATGAGGACAAAAAGGGGCTACAAAGGGTACTGCAGTGTTTCTGCAACTTTATAGCAATGACATCCCTTGGCTTTTGCCCTCCACTCCCATTTAATGACTCTGCTTTCGGCACCTCAGCTGATCAGGAGCAGTTAACCAAGAGTGAGACAAAAACCTTTACTCCTGAGTGACAGGTTGCCTCTATTCAGTTGCTGACTTCTCTATTTACTTAAATACAACCTTTTTATTGAAGTACAATGCACAGGGGAAATGTGCATTAACGTGCATTTCAACAGCTTTTTGCAAATTAATCAAACCTGTGAACCAACACTGAGATTGAGAAACAGACTCCTGCCAGAAGTCTTCTCTGAGTCGCCTTCCAGTCATCACTACCTTCAGATATGCCCTCACACCTACCAAGTAACAGTGCAGATTAGCTTGACTTCTTAGTCCTCCATTAACTTTTGCCACTGCAGCAGATCCCCTGAGTTCCACTGTGGCTTCTCCCCAGCAACACTGTGTTGCAGAAACCCATCTTTTTCTCCACAGTCAAAATCAATCACCCCAATTGACACAATGCCCTTCTTTTTCAATCTTTTTGCCTGGTTGTATGAGGAACAGTAGAGCATGTTGGTAAGGGTGAAATATTATCCTTGCCAGGTGCAAGTTAACTGCTTCTTTTGTTTTCTATTTATCAGACTAATGGCAAAACATTTGTCACCAGATGCTAGGGGCAATGCAATTTTGCTCTTGTAACAAATCTACTTTTGTTATTGGTGTTTATCATGTAATCCAATGCTATTCTTCAATGCCACATGTGTCTTTTGTATTTGGCCACATAAAGATGTAATGAGAATGTGTGGGAATCATCTCCCCTAGATCTTATAAGTCGTAACAGTTACATTCACTTCTGGGACACCCCAGGCTGCTTAGGATTTACTGTTTTGGTCGGAATGGATTTCCAGTGGTGCATGTTTACCTATTTCTACAAGCACTTACTTCATGAAGTCAACAAGCCTCAGTTTAGCAAGCCTACTAATTATAGTACATACATAGGAACAAGCCAGGACACTAAAGTGCTGAAGATTTATATAATTTATTTTTTTCTCATATTCTTTTTAGCCTAGACATTTTGTTAAAGGGTAGGAAAAAGTTTTACAGTTCAAATTTGGGTGGTGTTACTTTTTTTTTTTTTTAAGTATGTGACTCATTTCCTTCCAGGAGCTTGAAAATTGTGAACTGACTCAGGTTTGAAAAATAAGTTAGAAATCTAAACATCAAAAAGAACATTAGTGGACTCCTCTTCTGTTTGTTTCCAGTAACATTATGATCAAATAGTAGTCTTCAAATACATCTGCATATTAAACGATTCTGATCAGCTCCATATTGGTCAGAATCGTCCAGAGAAACAAAACCAACAGAATATATAGAAAGAAATATATAAGAGGAGAATTATTATAGGAATTGGCTCACACAATTATGGAGGCCAAGAAGTCCCACCATCTGCCATCTGCAAGCTAGAGAAGCAGAGTAGCTGATGGTTTAATTTAGTTTAAGTCCAAAAGCCCGAGAATTGAGGTGGGGGAGTCCAGGGCATAAATCCTAGTCGCAGTTTGAATGCCCAAGAACCAGGAACGTCAATATCCAAGGGTTGAAGAAGATGGATGTCCCGCTCAAGTAGTGTAAATTTGCCCTTTCTCTGCTTTTGAATCTATTTGGGGTCTTAACATATTGGTTGATACCCCCACCTGCATTGGTGAGGTCAATCTTCTTTACAGTCTACTGATTCAAATGGTAATTTCTTTGAGGATCATGCTCGTCGATACACCCAGAAAAAAATGTTTTAACAGTAATCTGGACCTAGGCCAGTCACAGTGACACATAATATTAATAACTATCACCAGTAGAAATTTTATAAAAAGTATTTTATGTTATTTTACACTATTTAGTTAGAAAGCTGAGGAACTTGATTTTTTTCCCTTCTATCTATATTCATCCAGAAGCAGCCATTTCACCCCAGAGTAATCGAATTCCTCATGTCCCTTATACTTTTCAAGGCACCAGCATCAGAACCTTATCCTCTGGGCCTCTGATTACATATGAATACAACGGATTTTTCAGACAAATCTTTTTATTCACATATTTTGAGATTCCCAGCATGAAATGGTCTAACTCTAAGCTGTTCACAAGAAACTTCAAGTATATATATAGAGAGAGTCTGTCCAGAAAAAGCCTGACCATTGTTAATATAATGAGAATGGTAGGTGCAACATTGATGTAACCTGACAGCCAAGGACAGTGGACTGGAATGCACATGTGTGAACAATGATGACTTCACTGTACTAGGCAGTGGGGGTGCTAGACACTGTTGAGTGAGCGTGTGTACTGTGTGGCCATCACATTCAAAATGGCAGTGAATAGAGCAACGAATCTGCATCAAAATTCATGTTAAGCATGATCATTCCTTCCCAGAAACTATTGAGATGATTCAGAAGGCTTTCAGAAACAATGCAATGAGCACAGCACAAATAAAAGTGTGGCACAAACACTTCAAAGATGGTTGAGAATCTGTTGAAAGTAATCCATGTTCTGGAAGGCCTGCAGCAAGCAGAACACCTGAGAATGTTGAACGTGTGTGGGCTGCAATCAACAAAGATCAGCGACTACAATGCAAGAACTAGATGCTGATCTGGGGATTCCAAAAACTACTGTGTCTGAGATTTTGAGGCAGATTCTTGGCATGAAACATGCCGTGGCAAAATTCATTCTGCAGCTTCTGCTACCAGAGCAGAAGGAACATTGTGTTGCAGTTGCTAATGATGCTGGGAGAACTGTGTGAGGTTCCAAGATACCTACTTTGAAGAGGACTGAGGTGTCACTGTCCTACATATAGTTTGTTGTATCTTGTATCTTCTTCAATAAATGTCCCTTTTTCATATTGCATGAATGGATACCTTCTGGACAGGAATAATGAAAAATATGTATGTATATGTGTGTATATATATGTATATATATGAAGAACAGGAAGAATATACCTTACAAAATATGAATTAAAAGAAAGCAGGAGTTGGCTACAATAATGTCAAAGGATGCAGAGTTGAAAGAAAGAAAATTAATAGAATTAATGATGCAATCATTAATTACATTATGATCACATCATTATGTAATCACTATTACATTAATGATGAAAGGTTTAATCAAAAAAGAACACAAAGCAATCTCCAGTGTGTTTTCACCAAATAGCAGAACTATGTGTTATATGAAGCAGAAACTGAGGTGTCTGAAAGGAGAACTACAAAAATCACAAATAAACTTTGAAAATTTAAACATCTTCTTAACAGTTGAGGGAATGACTAGACAGAAGATAATCAAAAATATAGAATAACTCAACAATATGATCAATGAAAGAATCTACATTTATAGAACATTCCACCTAACCACTACAAAATACTTATTACTTTCAAGTGCCACAGAACATTGACTTATATAGGCCATATCCAGGACCACAAAACAAACTCCAACACATTAAAAGAATTGAAATATACAGAGCATGTTCTTTTGCCACAGTGAAATTGGTATTAGAAATAGAAATAGAATCCAAGACATAACAGAGACATAAAAGGAAAACTTAAAACTAGTAGTCCTGAATAAATAATCACTGTCTTACCTTAAGAAAACTGGAAAAAAGAAAACAAATAAACCCAAAATAAGTAGAA
This sequence comes from Tonatia bakeri, assembly GCA_004024845.1. Taxonomy (NCBI): domain Eukaryota; kingdom Metazoa; phylum Chordata; class Mammalia; order Chiroptera; family Phyllostomidae; genus Tonatia; species Tonatia bakeri. Next base: position 96,558 of record PVIA01000199.1, read on the forward strand.
AGAAGAAAACAAGGTAAGTGCAGAAATTAGTGAATTTGACAAGGGGGATGTGTTCTAATGTATATCTCAGTGTTCACTGTAGACCTTGGAATGACCCCGTTGTTTAAAAGACAAGCATACAGTTGGAGGCCCATGTTGTCAATAGATGCCTAACTGTGTCCTTTGTACATACATTAGTGCAAAAGCTGGCATTTTGTGGCATTTTCCTATACAACTAAACATATTCTTGTCATATAACCAACATTGTGTTCCTAGTGAGTTACCCAAATGAGTTTAAAATGCATATCCATTTGCACAAAAATATTTATAGCAACCCAACTCATAACTGCCAAAACTTGGAAGCAAATAAGATGCCCATTACAGACTGAACTGTGTTTCCCCAAAACTGACATGTGGAAGCCACAACTTGCAGAACCTCAGAATGTGACCATATTTGGATGTAGGGCCTTTAAGTGAGTGGTAATTAAAAAGAGGTTGTTAGGGTGGGCCTCATGCAATCTGGACGATGTCCTTATAAAAAGACAAGCTTCGGACTCACAGAGAGACAACAGGGATGTGCGTGCACAGAGAAAGACCATGTGAGGATATAGTGAGGAGGTAGCCCTTTACGAGAAGAAACCAAACCTGCCAACACCTAGAACTTGGACTTCTAGCCTCCAGAACCGGAAGAAAATAAGTTTCTGCAACTGGAGTCACGGGGTCTGTAATTTTGTTATAGAAACCCTAATGAACTAATACAATGTCTCTCAATAGGGAGAAAGATACAGTGTTGTACATGCATAAAATGAAGTATACGATGTGAATTGATGGTGAAAAGAAATGAGTTACCAAGTAATGAAAAGACATGGATTAATATGAAATAAATATTGCTAAGTAAAGAAAAAGCTGCATACTGTATGGCATACATTGTATATATACCATATATGTAATATGGTATATTGTATATACCATTATTGTATAAAACGTTAGCAAAAAGGCAAAACTACAGAAACAGTAGAAAGATTAGAGATTGTCAGAAGTTCAAAAGGAGGGAGGGAGACAGGTATATTTTAGGGCAGTGGAACTATTCTAATATGATACCATGTGGTTGGTACATGTCATTACCTATGTCAAAACTATGGAATGTACAACAAAAAGAGTAAACTCTGATGTAAACAATGGACTTTAGCTAATAATAATATATTAATGTTAGCTCAGTAATGGTAACAAATGTACCACTCCAATGGAAGATGTTAATAATAAGAGAAATGGAGACCTCTGTAGATTCTGCTCAACTTTTCTGTAAAAATAACATTGCTCAAAAAATAAAGTGTATTAACATTAAAAAAATAAATTCTCTTCTACAAAATCTATTTAATAAAACATAACTATCACATTTATTTGATGTTGAGTGAAATAATTTAAAATGTATGAGGTGAAGCTGAATGATTTTTGCAATGAAGAATAAACATAAGACGATATAATATTCTGCTTAAAATTCATTTTTCAGAATCTTAATTAATTCAATAAATCTTCACAGTCATTTGTAAAGCATTTGTTCTTTCACAGATATTCATTTTGTACCTTTCTTTGCCTTCATTCTATCTATTTATTTACTGTTTGTTTGTTTGTTTGTTTGTTTATTGGTGAAGAAGGAAAAAGGACATTTATATTTTTATAGAAGCTGGTCACCGCCTTTACCACAAATTTGCCTCCTTGATCAAGCCGCCAGGTGTTTCTTGCATAACTCCTCATTTCTTTCTCTTCAGGTCTTCCCCATTACACTTCATGAGCCAGCCTCCTTTCATTGCTCATTCCTCTCCACCCCCTTCCTTCTCCTCCCGCTCCCCCCACACTCATCTTTTACCCTCCTTCTCATCTCTAAAACACCTCTCATAAGAGCAATTTCCTTTCTTTTCTTTTTTTTATTAAGTGAAAGTAGGCTTATTAAAAGCTTAGGACAATGAGGCTACAAAGGGCCCCTGGAGATAGGCTCAGGGGGTAAGCCTGGGCAGAGCTGCCACTGCCCACTGCTCCCCTGGCTGCAAGTCTCCTCTAAACCCTTAGAGTTTAGGATAAAGAAATCAATAGCATGTGCCCAAGGAAAGGAGTGCGGGCATGCTCAAAGAATGCACACACTGGTGTTCTTGGACCTGAGGGGTTTCCTCTGTTATCTATAGGCAGGAATTTTAGGGGAGATCCCAGGGGAGGATCTCCACAAAATATCATTAGATTGCCAGGTGTGTCATTTATTATGCAGATGTATTAAAATGAGTGTGTAATGGGGCCCAGGGTCATTTTCTGGTCATTTTTACCTCTTTCTTGGATTAGTCTGGATCTAACTGATATTTGTTATCGACCTTCCTGACTATGGTGATTTAGGCATCTGCTTTGAGTCTTCTTCAGTTAGGGAGATACATTAATTTTCATGTAATCAACAGGGATAAGAATGAAAGTAAACATTCCTCAGAGAAAAGAATACTGTGAATGATTGTCTTTCTGATGGTTATCAGAATTTCTCCAGAGAACACAGAAGAACATAAGTCTCTGAAAAAGTCTTGGGAGAAGAGCCCTGGAGATAAAATGTGCTCTGTTCACAATTTCGCCCTCTGTCCCAAAGAACAGAACACAAATAGACACAGAAACCAACACAAACATGGACAAGCAAAGGGTGCACACATAATCACATTTCCATTTATGAAATTACACTACAGTCTTAATTTTACTATTTAGGATTATTTAAAATGCTACATCTCATATGGCATTTTAAAAATCTATTTGTTATTTAATTATGCAGAAATTTCAGTACGTCAAAGAAATTTTCCCTGGGTCATTAACCACTGAAATTTAGTAAGTCAATTAACACTGGAGCAAGTATCCTTTTGATGAAACCAAAATTTTCAGCTTAATTAATTTAGTAAGTAAAGAGTGTGTAGATTATTCATTTCTGGCAGAAAATATGTATATTAGAAGCAGTCTATGATGAATGTTAATAGAGAGACAGTAACTTTGCCTTTAGTAATTTTATGATAAATGGGAATCACTGTGCATGATGTAGAAGGATGACCACAGTGTGGTCATGTTATTACTGGTAGAAACTCAGAAGAGTACTAAGAGTAATATATTATTAATCTAGAGTATATTCTTGAATAGTGTTTCTAACAGGGGTCATAGGTTGTCTAACTCCAGACGTAACTCCCCAATTCTTCCTTGCCATCACTGCTTCCTCCTGTCAGAGAGGAAGGACAAGCAATAGACGAGACGATGCTACTGTAACTCCCTAGAATTAGGAATTGATAAATATATGACAATTTTATTAGCACTGCACTCAGTCTTGGTGCACTGAAGCGTTTGGTGAGCTCACGGCAGTGTCTCATTCACATGTAAATGTACAAGAAGTGATCTAGAATCTAAAGTCACCTAAAATAGATGTGACAGTAGCATATATATTGCGTGGGGGTGGGAAGAAGAAGGAATAAAGAGAGTCAATGCTTTACTGAACTCTAAAATAAAATGGCAGGAAGACTCTTTTTGAAAAGAAGAAGTAACAATAAGAGAAGTCAAAATACCTAGCCCAGCATCAGAACAATTACGGGAAGTTATGGAAGAATGACAGAATATCTAACCAACTGAAAGAGAGTAAGAACTCTAGACCAAACATAAGAAACTAGTTGTATCTTCATGTAATTCCTAAAGGAAGGCAGGTATAATTTATTTTTATCAGCACTGCTGGTGCCTTTTTTTCTCAAAATAATTTGCTTGTGCATAAACTATTCTACCTCATTTTTCTTACTAATCATTTTTCTATGGCCTAAACCTTTACATTATCCAATAGTTCAAGAATGGCTTTCCCATTGATTGTATGTTTCCATATAAAATTTTGTTTAGACACATAACAATTTGGGGTTGATTAAATAAAAATCCTTCCTCCCAAATTGTTTTTCTTCTAGTAATCTCAATCAGTAGGTAAACAATAAAATCTGCTTATCACCTAGTTCTATGAGCTATGCAATCAAACTATATTCATTTAATTTATAATATATTTCTGTTTTAAATCTAGAGTTTTCTTCCCAATTTTTCATAAAAACAAAAATTTCAATTTCAGTTATGTTGAAGTAGTATATTTTTTATTTAAATATTTTGCCACTATTTTATTCATAATTTTTGTTGTCTGGGGTGAGAGACAAATAATTTTTCTTCTGTATTTCACTAAAAAAGAGATATGTAATATTCATCCTTTGCTTTACACAGGATAATATTTGGAAATCATTGTTAAAAACTGAATTTCTCTCTGAAATTATTTTACTTATGCACAAAGAAACTTTTCCTTTAGTGTACATCTGCCAGTGACAGAAACTCTTAGTTTGTTGAAGTTTGAAAGTTTTTTTTCTCTTTTCACTTTAAATAAGTGAATTTAAGGGATTTTAAAAAATAGTACATAGAATTCTAGTTTGGCTGTTGCTTCCCCCCTCCCTCCCTCTCTACTTCCCTCCTTTCTTGCCTTTCTTTCTAAGTAGGAATCCTGAAGGGCTTTTCCTTTCATTTATTATGCTTAGAATTTTTCAGCCATCGTCTCTTTAAGGTTTGCTGTAGCCCCATTTTTGTTTCACCCTTTTTGGAAGTTTAAACATCTTTTAACCGTGTCATCTACATCTTTCTCACATTATCTGTGATACCTTCCTTTAGTCTCCTTATACTTTCTAGTGTTTTCTTTTTCCTTTTTTCTTCCTGACCTATCTCCCAGTTTACTAACGTTCTTTTAGCCATAATTTATTAGATACATCCAATTAGTTTGTAACTTTAGTTTCTGTGTTTTTCAGGTAAGTAATTTCTATCTAGTCCTTATATTTTTTGAGTTTTCTACCAAAATCCTTCTTGTCTTTTATCTAACTAACCACATGAGATATGTATCTGATCACTACATTTTCAAGATCCCCCAAATATCTATCTGTTGCTCTTGTTTTTAAATCATGTTTCTTGTTTCTTATGAGTCTGGTTATTTTCTTAAGTAGTAAATAGCATATATGAAAACAATGTAGGAATAAAAATATAGAAATATATTAAAGTATTCAGATGTAACCTCACTTTAGAAAAGATGTTTGCTTTGGACAAGAAGCCAAATGTACTGTAATTCAGTGCTATGGACTGCAAAATGATGCAGGTCTGGTCTTCAGCCCTGGCTCTGGCAGTGCACTCTGCTTCACATGTTTGGTAGGTTGAACTCTTTAAGTTCTGGACACAAAATATTTTGTTTTAACCGAGTCCTGTCTTCCTCAACAGGCCATGAACTCCCTTTTGTCACCTTAACTCTAAGAAATTTCTTGAAGTTCTGAATCATCTCAGCCTTTTACCCAAACCTTGAAGATTTAGTAGAATGCTTCTAGAGAAAAACTGATCTCACATGCCAGACTATCTTCTCTGCATTGCCTTCTGGTTGTTGATGTCTACTCATCGTTGCACTGTTTTTACTTGAGAATTTCAGTGATATATATTTAACATTTTGAATAGATTTTTTACTTAATATTAATGGGAGTTTTGTGTTTAACAACCTCATTTATTACCAGAAATATCAAATATATATATTCTATATTACTTATCATGACTTACTTTTACTCTAGGCACAACAGCAAAGGCAGAGAGGGGATGTCTCTGAACTCCCCTTGTCTGCTTAAACATAGGCCTCCAGCAGAATCAATTGTCGTAAATCCCCTCCCTGGAACCTAGGTATATCAAGCATGGAAGACTGACTCATCATAAGAGAGGAGTGTGGAAGCTGTGATACGATACCTAGACGAACCTTCTCAGAAACAATCATATTTCCCATCCAATTTCTAAGGACCCATTCGTTTTTCCTAGTAATTATTTACTCTCCCTTAAGACATCTACATCCCTCCACCCTTTTCCCAGTTAAGATAATATTAAAGTCTGAATGCTAAACCACCTCTGTTTGTTACTCATTTTACCCTGGGTATCCCACACATATACTTGAGGTACACATGTTAATAAGCTTCTGTTTTCCTCCTATTAATCTGTCTTTTATTACAGGAGTCTCAGCTAAGAACTCAGAAAGGCAAAGGGAAAATTCTTTTTTCTCCCACCAACCATTCAACTGTCTAATCCGTGGAAATTTAAGAGATGACAAAGCCACAGCAAAAAATAATAGCTAGTATTTGTTGAGATTACTGCCTATGTATAAAATTTATTGAAAATTTACAATAGCCCTATTAATTTTGCACTATTAAAGCATAAGGCAAACAAGAAAACTAAAAGTAAAACTGATAGTCTAAGTACGTGTATCACAGTACAGGTCAAATCCAGATAATTTGGATCATGCTGCCCATCACTCTGATTTAATCTTTTCATGCCAAACTCTTTCCTGTTTGGCATGCCATAAAACACTTCAATTATTAATGTTTATAAATACAGAGTACACATAGCCAGTTATATTTTAATGGTGCCTACCAACTATTTCATAATCATATTTATAAAGACTGAGAAATAGAAAACTCAACTTGTTTCTCACAGCTCTTTAGAGTCTTAGATATCATACAAGGATTATTTGCATAAAAGTAATATAAATATTAATTTAATTAAGATACACAGTAAAGCATATACCATATTTCACCATGTATAATGTGTACCCATGCTTTATGAGCATTATATATGGATTATTATACTCATTACTATATCCATGGTATGTAATCACTATACCCATGTATAATATGTATTCTTATTCTTCCCTCAAAAATTTGGGCAAAAAGGTATGTATTATACATGGCAAAATATGGGTAATCAGTTGCAAATGTGTTTTCTATTAGTAACTGTCTATGAAAAGGAATAATAATAATAGACGCATATAAATATTTGTTTGTAATTATATCTACACAAGGTCTGTCCAGAAAGTATCCAGCCACATGCTATGAAAAATGGAGACATTTATTGAAAAAGATACAAGATACATTGTGCATAGGACAATGGTGCCTCAGTCTCCTTCGAAGTGGGCACCATTGTCCTATGTTCTCCCAGTTGCCATGAGCTATCCCATTGTATTTTCCTCACTGATGGTTTGAAATCTCTTCTCTTTCAAAGGTGATTTTAGTTTTGGGAAAAGCCAGAAGACACAGGGCACCAAATCAGAGCCATAGGGCGGCTAAGTCACCTGGGTGATTTGATGTTTTGCCAAAAAATGCCACATGAGACATGATGCATGAGAAGGCACATGTGTGTGATGAAGCTGCCAGTCACCAGTTGTCCACGGATGTGGCCTTCTGAATCACCCAAATAGTTTCCATGAAAGAGTGTTCAAAATAAACACAAAATATGATGCAAATTTGTTGCTCTACTTGCTCATTTAGAATGTGATGGTCACACAGTACACATGCTCAATCATAAAGGTGTGTACCACCCCCACTGACTATTATAGGAAGTTGTCATTGTTCATACATGTGCATTTCAGTCCTCTTTCCTTGACTGCCAGGTTACATTGATGTCATGCAAACCATTCTCCTTATATTAACAATGGCTGGACTTTTTCCATACAGACCTTGTACGTTAACAAATTTAATCTTCAGAACAACTCTATTAGTTGGTCACAAAAATTATCTCATTTCACAGGTCAGAAAACGGAGACACAGAAAGATAAAGCAAACTTCCCCTGACTCACAGAGCTAGTGTGCCAAAGAGCTGAATATTTCTTAAAATCAGTCTATCTCCAGACTCCATACACTTAACATCCACGTGTGCTCAGGTAGAGTTAGCAGACTGGAATCAATCCTTTGCCCCACCATCACCTCCCAGTGCCCAGTTCAAATCCTACCAGTGAGCCTTAATTCTCTTTAAGAAGTATTTGTTGAGAACAGAATAAACAAGTGGTCAATTCTGACTCAGTCTCTTACAGTTTTTTGAGACCATGGATGATACTTAGTCTTTGCATGCCTTAGTCCTCACGTCTCTAAAATAAGGATAAAAGTCATACCTACTCCCCTAGATTGTTTTAAGTAAGAGGTGACTCTCTGAGCATAGAACACACTTTATTCTCTTCTCAGTCACTTTTATGACTCTCTAGGTATATAGTTTACACATGAAAAATGTGTACAATGAAGGTGAGTTTTTATGTAGGAGAAAGGATTTTCACACATCCTTGAATGAGAAGAAGGCCTTAGATTTGTATATGAACCAATTAACTCTTCATTATTTCACCTTGTGAAATGGAAATTATCACTTAGTTTTGAGAAGACAAAAAGACTTTCCTTAAAAATAATCTCAAAACCAAAAACCCTTTTGAATTTGCAAAGATCCCTTCCCTCAACTTGCACTGCACGTAAATGGTCCAGAAAAATAACTATTATCCTGCCAGCACTCACCATGTTATTTGCTTTCTGCCACTTTATTGATTTACCTTTAATGCATAATTATCCAGTGTGTTTAACATTACTAATTCAGGCCCCGCTTAACTTCCCACTGAATGAAGCCTTTCTCATTATTCTCCCCCAAGCTATTTCTCTCCTTCCTTTTCTGATTTCCTTAGCCCTGGTTGCGCTAAATTAGAACTTGGGAGGCTGTCATTTGTTAACGTAAATGAACTGTTCCTGTTCAAATTTCTCAGGCGTCAAACACCCATTTGTTATTGCGGCCACTCTTCCAAGCACCAGTGTGTTTTATGTGTTAATGATGAAAGCGTCATTCTCTATTTGCCAACTTAAATGGGACATTGAAGGATACCAGAACCTAATGGGTTATGACTGAGAAAGAATCCCAGGCGTCTGGATAAGGATAGTGAGAGACAAGCTGAAATGAAATAATATGACAATAACAACAGCACAACAGCAACAAAACCCACAATGCATAGGAATCCAGAGGCACAGAGAAAACGCCACTGTGTAGTAAACCTTGGGTGGCCCCTGACAAAGAGGAATTTGCTGCAGGAAGATAACTTTAGCAATTTCACTAAACTCTGAAAGCATAAGAATAGTCATTCCAGTCCTACCTTTTTATTTTGCCATTTAAAAAATTAGTTTTATTTGTATTGAATGTGTATTATATTGTGTGTTCACCACGCCAAGTCAAGTCTCCTTCCATCACCATTTATCTTTCCTTCACCCTTTTTTACCTCTTGCCCCCGTTTCCTCTCTAGTCATCACCGTGCTGTGGTCTGCATCTCTAAGTTTTTTTGCTTGATCTTTTTACCTTTTCCGCCCATCGCCCACCCCACTTCCCTTTGACAACTGTCAGTCTGTTATCTGTATATATGTGTCTGTTTCTATTGTGTTTTATCAGTTTATTTTGTTCATTAGCTTCCACACATAAGTTAGATCACATATTTGTCTTTCTCTGACTAGCTTATTTCACTTAGCATAATACTGTCCAGGTCCATCCATGCTGCTGCAAAGGGTAAGATTTGCCTCTTTTTCATGGCTGAGTAGTAGTCCATTGTGTAATTTGACCACTTCTTCTCATTAAGGGAAAATATCAAATAATGTGGTTAAATCTACCAAGACTTAAGCTTCTGTCCTGTGCTTCAACCCTAATTATGTTTCATTCTTTCTAGAGGTAGTAGTTCCATTTTAACTGGGACATGGCCAAAACCTCCATCACACTGAGAGGAATGAAGCAGTAAAGGTGGAAATCCAGGCTGCTGTGGAGTGTGGGTTCCCGTTATATGACACAGACAGAAGAGCAGACAAGGCTGTTCCACAGAACATTTAGCAGACAATAATGCTGCTGACAGTTTCTTGCCTCAAAGTAAATAAGGAGTCGTCCACATACTCTTCAAGACTTTTTTTATAGAGATGATATGAAAGAAGTAAAATAAACACCCTTCTGTGTCTGTAAGAAAAAGTAAAAGAAAATTTGGGGAGATTCTTTTGTTTCAATCTGCTTATTCTTTAAGAATTTTATAACCCATGAAACTGTGTTATAAACATATACCTAATAATTTATCTTCATGTCTAATTATTCAGAATTGTTCCTTTTGAACATGAAAATCCTGAAAGAAAAGTGAATAGCAACCAAATAACCGCTTTTAAAACATATCTCTGAGGCCAGCTTGAACCACAGACTTAAAGTGCCCATGCCTGTGTTCTATCCTGTGATTCTCCTGCAACAATCAGCACTTTGAGACAGCTCAGTCCAGAACAGATGCACAGGAGAACAACAAGAGATCAAAAGGAATGTCCCATTTCTACCAAAGATAACAACCAGTGGGAACTAATAACAAACCTGGGGAAATAAGCTGAGAATAAATAGAGAGAAACTCAAAGCAGCACAGAGTTGGTATTGACTTACCACACCGGTGTGGACCCATGAAGGTGTGAGCAGAGAGGCCCAGCAGCCGCGTGGATGCCTCACGTGGCTGAAGGCTGGGATCTGTGTGACGAGCAGTACAGGTCATGTCTCAGTGGGGCCTCCTCCAAAACTACGGAAATGAACAAAGATCACCCAGATAAGAATAATCTGGCAATTTTCTCAGAGTTTGAGATACCAAGGGCATCAGTTTATCGCTTGCATTTGGTGAAGACCCACAAAGGTGGGCAGAGGAGTGAGAAAAATTTACAGTAAAAACTAAGTGTTCAATTAGAGATTGTTGCTTTGTAGAAGCTGGACATGTCATTTCCTAGGTAATCGGTTTGGGGAGATTGACTGGCTTTCTCTGGCTGGTTCTGAGTTGAGACCAGGAGCAAATGATGGAACTGGCAGTCACTCACCAAATGTGGATCATTCTGGGCCACTTGCTACACTTTGTGGTTTATCTTCCTGCCTGTTGCTATAAGCGATCACGAGTCAGTTACATTGTCATATACGGACTGGCCATTTATATATTCAATCTCTCAGAATTGTCAAGTAATTCCCATATTAAAGCAATTGACAATATTGAACTTTACCCAAGACTTTTGATCCTGAAGTACAATGAAGGCTTAAAAAAATTCTCCCACCTCTTTGTATTCTAGAAACAATTTAAAGCAAGGGATGATCTTTTCCATATGTCTTAGATAAGACATATCGAGGCCCCCTTTATATGCCCATGAGAAAGCCAAAGACTCTCCCAGTTCCCTTTTTTTTTGCTTCATAAATAGTAAGCTGAGTTGTTTGTACTCACTGACCAGCCTGGACAAAGCACCTGCTACCTTGACTTGACCAAATTTTAGTTTGGCTCATCTTATTTCCATACACCTGAAATTCATCCATCCTGACTCTAACCCAGGATCCAGTCCAGCGTAAACTGACTTCACAAAACAGCATTTTTGAACAAGCATGGATCATTCCTTTCATCCCACTTTCCCACATCCCATTCTTTATAGACCTTTTCACTTGTCGCTGCTCTCCTGCTGCCGCACCTTTGAGATGATGGTGGATCTTACGGTCAGAGTACCCTGCCCATTGACACAGACCATCTCCCGCAATGGCACATCCCTTTCTCTCCTCTTGCCATAACCTACGTGTAATGTCCCTTCTTACCTAAATCCACATTTGTTTTTTTATGTGACACTTTGCAGTTTAAAAATCCCTGTAGTAGCTTAATTTGACTCTATCATGGAGAAAATCTGCACTGCCCCCTTATCTTGATGATAAAGCTAAGAGCTTTTGATTCGACAGTTAGGCAATCTATCATGTTTGCTATCTGACAGTGACTTCCCATCAGCTCAGGCAAGCGGCATTATTAAATGCAAGTGCTTATCTGTCATGTGAACTTTTCTCCTGTTTTTTTCTGAATGCAGGTTCGCATTGCTCTCCAGATCATCTTTTGTGCGGGTAGGGGGATGCAGCTCTCCCCAAAATCTTTATTGGAAAATATATTTTAGAATTTTCTGTGGATTTGGAATGCTTTATTAATCATTAGGAGAGAGGGTAATGGCAGGAAGGACTGAGGAGGCATTGTAGAGGAGGGAGAGGAAATTTTAAAATTGCACATGGCGGCTATTCTAGCCCTTGTTTTAAAGTATAACTAAAAATCCTTTAGCACAAGATCATTGACAGATTAAATCTGATAAAGTGGTGAAATAAATACAATGGGTCACAGACTGTGTGATAAAGGAAAGGCCCCAGGAAACACCAAATGACAACAAAATCAGTTCAAGTAATGCAACCAAAAGTCTATTCCTTATCTGGAAATATCATAAATTCTCTGGACTTTGGACAATCACATTGCTTTATCTCTGACCTTTGGTACATTTCCCCTCCCCTTCTTTCGTATCTGGAAAAATATTATTATTGACATGTCACAAATGTATTAGTGCTTCTCTAAAAAGACTCTATGCCAATCACTTTATAACCCGTGTAGGAAAAACAACCAGGATGAGACTGTGGAAGAGCTACTAATCCAGTTAGAGATGCCATACACATAATAAGAGTGGACATAATTAAGTATTGATTTTTAAATATACTTTGGGATTAGTCCATGCTGTAAATTCTATACAATTTTTTTTACTATAACCTGATTATTGTTGAAGAATAATTCACAAAAGAAGGCAGATTTCATTTGACTTTGAAGAATGACAGGAAGGAAGAAATGGAAAGAGAGTGGAGGACACTTCAGGTCATTCCATGAGATGCTGCAGGAAAATTGAGAGCAGTATGTGCAGATGAAAACACAAAATGAGAAGCAGCAAAAAAAAAAAGGAGAGCAGTATTACATTGTTGGGAGTCCCATAACTTTACTGTCCTTAAACTGTGATATACTGCTGTTTACGTAACATATTAAGCTAGATGCTTAAGTCATTTATTTTCTTACAATGACTGTGAAAGTACTTAAAACTAAATTTTTTTTCCAGTACCATTTGGATCTACAACCATTTGTTATGATATATAGTGCTTTCATTTAATTGAAGTCAGTCTTAACTATTTTTTTTCATCAAAAACATTTAGAAATGTGGTATAAAATTTTCAAATATTTCAGAGATTTTTGTCATTGTTATGTTGCATACATTTGCTTTCAGTTAATAGGGTTATGCTTTGGATACAGAGATTACACCATCTCTACTGTTTGGAATTCATTTAGCTTTTTCTTTGTGGTTTAATTGTTCTCATTTTTTTGGTATATTTTTAAGTATGCCATGGACATTTAAGAAGAGGGTAATTTTTTTCTTTGCTGATTAACTAATACTATTGTTTATATTATTTATTTCCCCTCTGTTCCCACTACTGGTTATCTGCTTGACCTTTTTGAATCTGAGGAAAATAAGTTCATCTGTCTTTACTAATATTTTCTGTCAATATTTTTTTTACTTTCAAGATGTTAGTGCTTTATAGGTTTGATGCAATAATCTGTTACATGAAACTTCTATGACATATATCATTATTTTGATACATGTATTATGCTTATATTAACACATAGATATATAACTTATATACCTTACTTTTATATAAGTAGTTAAATTTTTAAACTCAAATCTAATTTATTTTCCTATGAGGATATGTATATACATATGTAGTCCAAATAATTGAAAAAAATCTCAGTTTAGCAATTATTTGAAATACGTTTTTTGCCCTGTGCATCTCATGGATACTACTAACAGTTCAGTGACTCTCTTTTCTAATTCTACTGATTTTACTGGCTATTTTAGAACAGTATCCTGCCATTGGGAGTATTACAACTTTAAAAATGTATTTTTATATGTGGTAAGTCATGTCAACCTTTTTAAAATGTTTTAAATTTTTTATTTTATCTTTTTAATTTTAATTTTCTTTTACTTTTTCATTACAATGTATCCCCCTTATGACATTTTCCACCTCTACCCGCCCCAACAATCACCACATGTCATCTGTGTCCATAAGACCCTTTTCTTTAGTGCTCAAGATCTCTACCCCCAAACCCGCCTGTGTCTACCGATCACATTATCTTTTCTTCATAACGTTTCTGCTTATCTTTTATGTTTAGATAAAATCAAAGTAGCTTAATCAAGTTACAAAGAAAAAATAATGAGTTTATGAGCTAGATTATACTAAATTAATATTTTTGTCAAGGAACATTCTTTTTCTTCAAATTTTGGGTTAATCGTGAGTACAAGCAATGCCTATTTATTTAGAGCTTGCTATAGTAAGGCAATCAGCTATCATCACTTGCATTTGGAAGAGACTCAAAGGCAGACAAAGGAGTGGGAAGCTATATATTGGGGTATTTAACTGTGCCCTTATTGGAGGTTGTGGGTGTGCCATGCTGGTGGGAATGCAAAGTAGCGTGGTTGTGATGGAAAACATTGTAGAGGTTTCTTAAAAATTTAAGGTCCACCCTGGCGGGGGTGGCTCAGTGGATTGGGTGCTGGCCTGCGAATCAAAGCATCGCTGGTTCAATTCCCAGTCTGGGGCACATGCCTGAGTTGTGGGCCAGGTCCCTAGTAAGGGGCATGCAAGAGGCAACCACACACTGGTGTTTTGCTCCCTCTCTTTCTCTGTCCCTTCCCCTCTCTAAAAATAAAAAAAATAAAAAATTTTAAATATATTAAAAAAATAAAGATCCAGCAATCCTACTTCTGGGTATACATCTAAAAGAATTCAAAGCAGAATCTTGAAGACATTTGCAGCCCTCATGTTCACTGAAGCATTATTCACACTATTCAAGAAGTAGAAGCTATCCAAATATTCATCAATAAATAAACTTATTTTAAACAGTGACGTATACATATTTAAAAAAAACACAGCCTTCAAAACAAGCAAAATGCTATCACATGCTATAACATGGATAAACCTTGAGGACATTATGGTAAGAGAAATAAGCCACTCATAAAAGATCAAAAATACTCTGTGATTCCACTCATGTGAAGCATCTAAATTAGTCAATATGATAAAAAAAGAAAGTAGAAAGGTGATTGGCAAGCACTGAGGAAAAGAAGGAAGGGAAAATTAGTGTTTAGTGGGTACAGAGTTTCAGTGTTACAAGGTGAGAAAGTTCTGAAAATCTGTTTCTCAATAATGTAAATATACTTAACACTACTGAACTATCCACTTAAAAATGTTTAACATGGCATACTTAATATTATGCATTTTTACCACTATAAAATAATTACAGTTTTATTTATTCTTTGCTAAGGTCTTATATAAGAAAGATATTGAGTTCAATCAAATAGTTCCTACATCAAATCAAAGCTAATAATATTTTCCTTTGACCTACTAATATGATAGATTCCTCTCCACATAATAATGTATATTGTTATTCCTGGAATGCATGTCAAAAACTCTGTTTCTGATATTTCTGCCCTATCACTCTCCCTGTACTTTCTGTGGTGTATGCCATCTCAATTAATGATGATTCCATTCTTCGAGGTGCTCGAATCAAATTGTGCTGAGCACCTCTCATGATTCTCACTCTCAGTGTCCTCATCTGAGTCACCACTGCCTGTGGTGGGGATCACTGCAATAGCTGCCAAACATGCTTCTGTTCTTATTCAGATGATTATTATGCAGAGATCAGGGTTATCACATTCCTAATGCCAAAATCTCTCTGTGTGGGGAAAGCCAAGAAGGATAGTCATGGAAGAAAGAAACAATTCTATGATATCCAATACTACTCCCATTTGGGGATATTTTGTAGAAGGTTAAAAAATATAACTAGATAGAAAAATGATTAAGCAATATAATAATTGAAATGAAGAAGTTTCTAGACTATGAATTTGAAGATATAATGTCATGAAATTTGTAAACAGTAAGAGTGTCATTTCTAGTACACTTATTAAATAACATACTGTGCATCTTCACTTAGAATAATAATAATATGGTTAATAAGAATTGACATTTAAAGATCTTCAATAGATTTTAAGCGAGCAGGTAAGGTGAATAATAGCATAAATACTAGTTTTTGTAGAATAAAACGTGCACAGATTGGGAAGATCAAGAGAATATAATGTTAGTTCTTGCAAAAGTCCAGTGAAATATACTAAATTCTAACAAAGTTGACAGAAGAAGGCACACACTAACCATATTAGAAATGAGAAGGAGGAATAGGGACATAATGATAAAAAGGGATGCTTTTTACAAAAACAAAAATAAATACACAATTTATGTTGACATATTTGAGAACTGAGATGAAAGAAATGCATTCTAGGAAAAAAATTTAACTAACAAAATTCTTTAAAAAAAAAAAGAAAAGAATCATGATATTTAAATAAAATTAAATTGGTATCCAAAAAAATTTCAGGACAATTTCAAGATATGTCTTACCCTGAGTATTTATTTCTATGATGCTAGAACTATGGTAGTAACACCAGACAATGACACCGTAAGAAAGAAAAAGCATTATAACCTTCACCTGAGAATGTAAAGTTTCACATGCAAAACTATAAAATGCTTACATGTGTATGCATACAGACACTAAGCAATCTAATAGTAATGGAGAAAAAAAATGGGATAACTGTAACTGAACAAAAATAAATAAAAACCTTGGACATGTAATGTTTATAATATGAATATAAAGGAAGTTTGAAAATAGAGAATTTCTTCATCATAGTATGAACAAATAACAAGATAATATAGTATAAATTCAATAGATGAAAAAATGAGTTGCTAATATTAAACAAACATAAGTATTTCATCAAACCAATATGGTAAGGAAACATGTCAATTTATAAGGGTTATCTACCAGAATATATAGCAAATATACTGGACAATGAAACATGGTTAGAAGTATTTTCTTTAAAATCAATAAATGCAAGGATGTATGTTATAATCAGTCTGTATTCTATTTTCATTGGGTTTATGATTCAACTTCCCTTGTACCACACTTTACCATCTGTGTAAACTTGAGGATGTGGGTTATTACTATTATTATCTCTTTGCTTCCTATTGTTGTTTCAAATATTATACAGCTTAATTTGGTAAACACTAAGCATCTAGAATATTGCTAGAACAATAGGAGTCAATAAAGAAGGTTTTAAAAATAAATATGGGCTTCTGGCCAAGAGGAGGCATAGGTAGATACACTTTGCCTTCTCACAAAACTAAAAGAAGGACAACAACAAATTTAAAATAAAAAAATAACCAGAACTGCCAGAAAATCTACCTATATGGAAGTCCAATAACCAAGGAGTTAAAAAAGAAACATTCAGCCAGATTGGTAGGAGGGGCAGCGATGGACAGTGAGACGGAGAGGACTCACAACAGGGCCGCTGCTGGTGGGCCAGGTGAGGCTGTGGCTGGTGGACCAGGCAGTCCCACATTTGCCTGCGGATGAAACAGGAGGAACAACTGGGAAGCAAGACACACGTGCAACCCAGGGCTCCAGCACAGGGAAATAAAGCCTGGAAGTCTCTCACTGAACAAAACCTGAGGGGGTTACGGCAGCAGGAGAAACTCCCACAGTCACAGGAGTTCCTTGGAGAGATCCAGAGGACCCTACAAAGTACACAAACCTGCCCACCCAGGAATCAGCACCAGAAGGGCCCAATTTGCTTGTGGGTATTGGAGGGAGTGGCTAAAAGCTGACAAAGAGCTGAACAAGTGGCATTGTTCCCTCCCTGACCTTTCCCCCACTTACAATGCTACACAGCAGCAATCTGTGTTGCCCTACCCTGGTGAACATCTAAGGCTCCACCCTTTACTACATAAAAAGGCGTGCTAAGACAGAAAATATGGTCCAAATGAAAGAACAGATGAAAACTTCAGAAAAAATACAACTAAGCCAACCTATCAGATGCAGAGTTCAAAACATTGGTAATTAGGATACTCACAGAAATGGTTAAGTGTGGTCAAGAAATAAAGGAAAAAGTGAAGGCTATGACAAGTGAAATAAAGGAAAATATACAGAGAACCAAAAGTAAAGGGAAGGAAACTGGGACTCAGACCTACAGTTTGGAGCAGAAGGAATAAATAAGCATTCAACCAGAACAGAATGAAGAAACAAGAATTCAAAAAAATGAGGAGAGGCTTATGAATCTCCGGGACAACTTTAAATGTTCCAACATCTGAATCATAGGGGTGCCAGAAGGAGAAGCAGAGCAAGAAATTGAAAATTTATTTGAACAAATAATGAAGGAGAATTTCCCCAATCTGGCAAAGGAAATAGACTTCCAGGAAGTCCAGGAAGCTCAGAGAGTCCCCAACATGTTGGACCCAAGGAAGCACATACCAAGGCACATCATAATTACATTACCAAAGATTAAAGATAAGGAGAGAAACTTAACAGCAGCAAGAGAAAAGGAGACAGTTACCTACAAAGGAGTTACCATCAGACTGTCAGCTGATTTCTCAAAAGAAACCTTGCAGGCGAGAAGGGGTTGGAAAGAAATATTCAAAGTCATGAAGGGCAAGGACCTATATCCAAGATTACTCTATCCAGCAAAGCTATCATTTAGAATGGAAGGGCAGATAAAGTGCTTCCTAGATAAGGTCAAGTTAAAGGAGTTCATCATCACCAAGCCCTTATTGTATGAAATGTTAAAGGGACTTATCTAAGAAAAAGATAAAAAATATGAAAGTAAAATGACAACAACTATCAACAAGCAAACCTAAAAAAAAACAAAAATGAACTAAGCAAACAACTAGAATAGGAAAAGATTCACGGAAACAGAGACCACATGGAGGATTATCAGTGGGGAGGGGGTGGGGGGAGAATAGGGGAAAAAGTATATGGAATAAGAAACATAAATGGTAGGTACAAAAGAAACAGGGGGAGGTTAAAAATAGTATGAGAAATGGAGAAGCAAAAGGACTTATATATATGACCTATGGACATAAACTAAGGTGGGGGAATGCTAGTTGGAGGGGGTTACAGGGTAGAGGGGAATAAAAAGGAGAAAATAATGGGACAACTGTAATAGCATAATCAATAAACTATTTTTTAAAAAGAACAAAAAATAAATATGGAAGCATAAGAAAAAGTTTTTTCTCAAAGTTGAAAAACTGATACTAAAATATATATGTAAATGTAATGGACACCAAATAGCAAAAGTTTTTAAGGAAAAGAATAAAGAAGATATAGAAAGATTTTTGCCTTAGAAGATTCAAGACTTTACACACACCATTAACTACTGTGGTACTTAAGAAAAGACACAATACATGAACCAATGGACCAGATCAAACTTCCAACAGTCCCATGCACACGTGACAATATGGTAAACTCTACACTAATATATCAGAACAAAAGAAGAAATTGAATAAAAGATGGTGCTGGGAGTTTTGGCCATCTGTATGGAAAAATATTGAACTCATTTAAAAAATATACAAAAAATTAAAATGCAAAATTTCTAAAAATAAACAAATAAAATTGAAAGAAGAAATAATTACAAAACAATTATTTAGCAAAAATTCTATGTCATTGTGGTAGGTTAAAAACTTTATACATAAAGACAAGTCATAATAAAAAAAAATCTAACTGCCCTGGCTGGTGTAGCTCAGTGAATTGAATGTGGGCTGCAAACCAAAGGGTCGCCAGTTCGATTCCCAGTCAGGGCACATGCCTAGGTTGCAGGTCAGGTCCCCATGTGAGAGGCAACTACATACTGATGTTTCTCTTTCTCTTTCTCCCTCCCTTGCCCTCTCTCTAAAAATAAATAAATAAAATCTTTAAAAAATCTAACCATATATGAAAAGATAGGCAACTTTGAAAGATTTGAAGTTATTTTATGTTGTGGTTGTTGTTCAACACATAACAACAAACGTAGTGAAAAAACAAACTACAAACTGGAAAAATTATTGCAGTGCTTTTAACTAGGATATATCATAAATAAAATGATATAGACAAATGGCAATAGCAGGACAAAAATAAGAAATATGAATAGGTAATTCAATTATTAGAAAACTGAAATGACCCATTGAAAAATGTGATTTATTTCAATAGCAAGAATGCAAATGCAAATAAAAGCTATAATGCCATTTCGGATCCCTTCAGTTTTCAGGAATGAAAATATCTGTCACTATCAGTTCTAGAAAACATTAGGACTAATGGGTTCTTTCATTCATGACTCATAAGCACATGGACCAGGAAGGTATTTGGAGCGATAATTTGGAAATGCCTACTAAAATATGAAGATTTCTACTTGTCACTGAAGCTTTGTTTGTACTGGCATAAAGATTAAGGAAGACTATTATTAGAAATTTAGTAAAAAGTTATGGTGTGTTTGTTTCTAGTAGTTCTTCAAGTAGTTAAAATAAATCAATGTATTTATATGTATCAATACAAATACACTTAAATACAAGGATAAATATTGCAGGTACTATGGTTATGTTTGAGTCATTATCTTTTAGAGATCATGAAAAAATAATTGGGCATGAGAATGTTGAGAATTTACTTCAAAATAATCTATTCTCCAATGGGAATTAGTTAGAAGCAGAGAGAAAGCAAAGGGATGAATACTGTAAGTGAGTATTAGCTATATTGGAGTTTATTTTCTCAATTTTTATTTGTGTTTGAATATTTTTATAAATAAAAAGCTAAAAAGGTGAACAATTTTATAGAACATAATCAAATTTACATAAAATTTATGATACAGAAAAATGATTTGTACTACAAAGATTCAGGGCACAGAAATTATGAGTTCAATTAGTTTATACTTAATTACATATGACTTTGTAAAATGATTATCCAAACTATATTATAAGTGAAAATTGAATATAATATATTGTGAACATTTTCCTACAACTATGAAACAGCCACAAGCATATACCAAAGAAAGGAAAACACCCAACTTTTCCCAATAGTGGTACCTCCCTAATCATACCATACAAGAGATCATTTTTTGTGTGTGTATTCAAAAATTTTGTGATTTTGTTATTTTTATGTTAAAGTCTAAATAACATGAGAGTTTTCATGCTTCCATAATCATCCAACAATGATAGTCCCAAAATACTTCAGGAAAAATAAGTTGAAATTATTTTTATAACCAAAATCAGTTTATCTTCCTTCCTCTAATATCTTTATAACTTCCTTTTCCAAATGCCTTCATAACTGCTATCATAGAGCATGCAGATCGTTTTAATGTTACTTAAGTTTTATGATTTCAAATTGATGCACACTTTATCAAATACATTTTTATTCACTTAAAACCAGGGACTTAAGAAGAACAGACACTATTGTTCATCATGGAATGGTGGGACACCTACCTCTCATGGGGTTAAGGTCAGATAAGGAACTGATTCTGTTCTCCTTGTCTAATGATGCTACTGATTGGTGGCCTGTGTTTATGAGTATGAGGGGTGGGGAGAGATAAAGAAGGGCAGTTGAGCAGGAGCAAGAGAGAGAAAAAGAAAGAAAGAGAGGAAATAATAAGAGAGATATCTTGGTTAATATTGCAGATGTATAAATTTTATTCCATCTGAATGTTTTATTTGCTATTAGCATCTCTAGCTGTGCTCAGTGATTTGCTCAGTGAGAGCCTGGAAGGAAGGCTCTTGCCTGACCCAGCAAAGGTGATGTGAAGAGAGCATTGCTGGCATGAATCTCTGGGTCATTGCCATTGTCAAGGGCATCATTTCCCTTGGCTTAGTTATATGAAAGAAAATTAAGCCATTAGATATTTTTTACAGTTATTTTTTCAGCGGAGAGCAACAATGAAAGATGATTGAAGAGCCAAGACCCAAAGACTCTTCAATTTTCTAAATTGCTTTAATTTGATGGAGAAGGAATGCTACATTTTGTTAAATTATATTATGATAAAGAGAAGCTGGTTGCTTCTCAGCATGAATTTAAAAGCAAATTATTTCCACAAAAAAAGGACGATGTATTTAACTAGATAAGTAATTATGCTGTGGTGCTAGTATCTCCCCTGCCTCAGATTAGAAAAGAAGAATTCAATTATCACTCTATTAGATCGAAAAATAATTTTAGTGATACATTTCAAGTAAATCAATTTATTCCTAGGCAGTTCTAATGAATTTTTGGATGAACTATGTATGAATTTTGCTGGTTGAAATCTTTAGTCAACGCTTGTGCTTAAAATTCAAACTTGTACTTATTTTATGTCCAATTAGCATTTTCTCCAATATTATTTTTCTTAAATTATATAGTACATTATACTTAATTTATAGCAGAGTATAACCATATTTATTGTGAAGTTTAACCAAATTAATATAAAATATTAATGTATTTCTAAATAATTTTATTATTTAATTTCCATTATTTTGCAATAAGCAGTAGACAAATATGTAGTAAATATATGTATGCATGTCTATACATGAAGTGTAACTATATGGTGATGGGGGAAAGAGGAAGAAAGAGACAAACATGGTTAAGAGGCTACATGGCTTTTTCTTGTGGTTAAAACTGTTTGTATTTTGCCCTGGCTGGCATAGCTCAGTGGTTTGAGCGCGGGCTGCGAACCAGAGCATCGCAGGTTCAATTCCCAGTCAGGGCACATGCCTGGGTTGCAGGCCATGTCCCCCAGCAACCGCACATTGATGTTTCTCTCTCTCTGTCTTTCTCCCTCCCTTCCCTCTCTAAAATAAATAAATAAAATATTAAAAAAATGTTTGTATTTTGTCATATTTATTTCCAGGCTTCTATTATAAAATGATGAACAGAGTTAATGTCTCCTGTTTTTCAAATACTTTATTGAAGTATAAATGACATGCAATAAACTTTGTATTTAAGTATTCAGTTTTACATGTGTATAAATTATGTATGTGTATGTTTATGTATGTGTGTGTATAAACACATGTGTATATGTATGTATATACACACATGTGTATGTGAGAGAGAGGGAGAGAGGAAATTGAACATGAGAGAGATGAGTTGGTACTGATGCTTTTACTGCCTTGACTGAGTGGGAAGGGAGAGGAAAATAAGAAAGAAGAGGTGGCAGGATAAAAAACCAAGAGGTTTGTTTTAAAAAGATCTTATACATGCTTAACTGAGCAGGGTGAAGTTGGTGTGGTCCATGAATAAAGCTGAAATGTCAAAGATGTAAACATTAAGAGAATGAATAAATAGGAAAAAACCCATGCAGAAAGAAATGATAAAAAATTGTGTGTTTCAAACTAGGATCTAGATGAGAAGAAAAAATAAATAAAACTCTACCCTGAGAATTCCTAAGCTTGCTATCCTGTAGGTTGAAGGCCTAATTTACACTTCTTACATGTCTACTTAACCGATAAATGAATGTAAAAATTGCAACTGGGACAGTTATATCCCAGTGAGGCTAAACCTAAAATATTAAATTATAAAACATGCTAGAAAATAATCTACCATATCTGAGGATATACAGACTAAATAAATAGCAATATCAAGCCCTACCGGGAATGTCTAATCTTTTGGCATCTCTGGGCCACACCGGAAGAAGAGTTGTCTTAGGCCACACATTAAATACACTGAGACATGTAATAACAAAAAAGGCTCATAATGTTTTGAGTAAATTTACAATTTTGTGTTGGGCCGCATTCATAGCCATCCTGGGCAACCACTTTCCATTCCTCTTACCCCAGTAACAGTGCATCCCCTAAATTTGCTCAGTCTGATTGACAGCTCTTTGAGGTCATGAGCATGTATCATACACACACACACACATACACACATATATGATATACTTGTTACTATATATAGTATATAGTGTATACCATAGTATATAATATACTATAGTAATAGTATATATAGTATAGTATACATATATTCTATGTATATATACTTATTATTTTCACAATGTTCTATTTATAGAGGGAATGTAATAATTTAATATATTTTAACATATTTGAATCATTATCAGAAAATATATGTTATAATCATACAGTATTTAATCAATTCTGTTTAATTTGCTATCCATTCTTTTTAGTAAAGAAATCAATGTATTTAGTTTCATATCAAATGGCATTATTTAAGCTGTTTTTAATAACACAGAATGCAATTCCTGATTTTGAAGAAATTGAAAAATGGAGCCAAGCAAAAGAAAACCATCTAAAATCCCATTATTAAAGATAACTATTGTTAATATTTTATGATATAAATTTCTAAGTATTTTCCACACATGATCATACACATAAAAATATACAAATAAAACAAACATATATATGTGTGTATCTAAAATTATTAGTTATGTAATACTCATCTAATATGTTTTTACTCCACAGTGTATATTAAACTATTTATATATTAGTAACAATATATTTTCATTTTTAATGCTTGCATGGTATTTTGTTTTATAGATATATTGTAAGTATGTAACTGATCAGTTGTTAGATTTCAAGTTGTAATTTTCTTTAGTCTCATGAAAGTTATAATAAGCCTCAATTTTATATATATTCTCTTTTGAAGTTATCATATTATTATTATTATTTTAGAATATAATTCTAACTTCAAATTTTCAGGATAAATGATATGAGTATTGGTAAAACGTTAACAAAATTATAACCTCATTTTCACTCTTATCGGCAGTTAGAAAATTCTAGAGATGTAGGATTTTACCAGTCACATGTAAAAATTCAGAATTAATCTCTTTCTTAATCAAGTTCTTCTTAAAACATATTTAGATGTTGAGGTCTGTTCCTCCCAAAGAACATTTTTAAATTTTCCACATTTGTAATTTTTTATTGATTGAATAAAACTGGAACTAATTTCTTTTCAAAACTGAATTAGATTATATCCTAGCTCACATACACCCCTGGGAATCTGGTGTGTCCCCATTTTGCTTCTTTAAATGAATTTGGAAACTGTGTAATTTTTAGGCCTGCCTCAAGGAAATCAAACAAAAATGACCTTGGCATTTGTTGACTTAGCATGGACTTCATCACCTTTGAAAATTAATTAAAATGCTTAAGGTTGGCTTCTCTTCATTTAAATACCGACTACTCTCCTAATCAAACTGAGAGCTTGCACTGCTGCATTCCATTTAGAAAAGCTAAAGAAAATTGCATGCACAAAGTTGAATTTATTTAAAAAAATAAAAAGACAAATTTCGTATTCATTCATGTAACCACTTTGTGAAGTGTGCCGTTTTCGTTGAATCTAATGCTATTTCACCTTCTCCCTCTTTTGTCCTGGATGAGGCAATTACAACCTCAGATTGCTACACAGCCTGGGAGCATCAGGAAGACTGTTAACACCTTGCCTCTCTGGCACAAGATCACACTCAACAGCTTATTAAGATTCCGGCATCAGTACCAATGACTAACGGGAAGCAAAGGTCTGGGATTTACCTCCAACTCATTTAATTACAAAAATCAATGAACTGCTGGAGCTGAGCCAGGTGAGAGAAAATGAACATAGCCCAACTGACATTTTGTTTGGGTTATCATGATAGTTCAAGCAATGCTGCTTCAAAAAAAGATCACATCTACAAGATCCCAGATTGGCAAAATAATGGCACTCAAAAAATTTGAAATATTTTAAAATGTTTGCTTTTGAATAAAAGTATATAATGTAGGTTTGTAATTATATTCAGTAACATGTCAAACTTCTTGACCATGACTCACAATAAAAATAGTTTTTATATTATAATCCATTACATACACATACATACACACAACATAATTAACTACCTATAGGGTTTTCGCAAAAGACATAAGAAAAGTGCACTATACAACATATAGCTGGCATGGTATAGTTGGCAGGTATCTGGCATGTAGTAGGGTACTTCATTGTGTTAATAGTGCTCAATTACTGTAGAATTCATCAATCCAAAAATTTGTTCCTATGTGCCATATTATTATCAGGTACAAAGGGTTTTTTTTCAAAAAGCAGCTGGAATGTATAAATATAAGGAATTCACAAACTGACCAAGAAGGGACAAAATGGAGCATGATAGTTGGGAAATGGGTAATACAGTAAATAAAGCTCACAGGTATTTGCGGACAGCAATGACAGTGAGCTGGGGTGGCATTGTAAGAAACGGTGATGGGACTAAATGAGAAAACAGAAAGTGAATGGGAAAGAAAGGAGTTTTGAGGATTGAAGAGAGACCAAGAAGTGAAAGGTAGTCTAGAGATTTTTCAAACAGCATCAGTAAACACAGACAAAAATAAGCACAGGCAGATTTTGCATCCTAATTGGCACTGCTATGTCACCTAGGGCAAGTTAACTAGCCCTCACCTTTCTTGTTGGTAAAACAGGATGATGACTCCTACCTCTTAGGGTTTTTGACTCTTACAAAATTTAAATGTTTTACTATTCAGAAAGGTAAGCACTTTGCACAAAGTAACTTGTCAATAAATGTTAAATATTTCTAATATTACGGCCACTATCCTTATCTGTATATAATTACTAAGGTTGTATCACTGCAGTTATTTTGCTTCTCTCTCAGTTATTAGGCAGTGAACACGTATTCTGCTTCCCTTCATGGCCACACTCGAAATCTTTATCAGTAACACACTAACAAAAAAGAGATAGGAATCTAATAAAAACGGTGGGACAGTTTTACACATTTTAAATATTTAGGATACACATAAATACTTCAATAAATACTTCACTTTGAAAAACACCCAGAGGTGTTTGTGGAAATGGGCATGGGAAGGGTCGCAGCTTGTGAGGTGCCCTGAAGTGGTGGAGGCATAGTGATCTTAAGTTACATGGGGAGTAGAAACATCCGATGCGGAGCAGTATGGGACATAATGCAGAGAATCAAAGCAGCTGGGAGACCTGTGAGCTGCGTGCAGTTTGTGTATTCCAATGCCACTTCCTTCTTTTAGGTGTAATTTTCTTTGTTTGCCTAGAGGTTTTCAAAGACAAAATTGCACATAAGCAACCCTGAAATTTTTGTGATGCTTAATTTGCTCCTTGATATATCAATCATGTGAGAACACACTTGTTTTTGAAACAAGTATTGTAGTAGACCTGACTGTACCTCAGCATACCTCAAAACGACTGTAACAGATCAAGCATCCCTCATGGGTGTAGGTCGTCTGCTGAGCTTAGAGGATAAAAGGAAATATAAAATATAGTCTCTGCCCTCAAGGGGCTCACAATCTAGTAAAAAAAAAAAAAGAAAGAAAAAGGCCAGTAGGAGACAGACAATTACACCACATCACACTATGCTTTATGAACTGTTAGCTTTCCTGAGTAGTTGGAGCCAAATGGGAAGGTGGCTGGAGGGATGTGAACTCAGAAAAAGCTTCTAAGGACACAATTAGGAGAAACCCATTATCTGGATCTTAATTTCAGCTCCACCACTTTCTTGCTTCAAAATCTTGGGCTTGCTACTTCAGTGCTCTTTGCTTTACTTTCCTCGTCTACAACATCAGATGGTAACAACTTCACCTATTAAAGGGCTCTGAGGAGGAATAAAAAGACTTATTCTGAGTAGAATACTTAGAACAATGCCTGGCACATACTGACTGAGCATTTAGTTATTGCCATGGTAGTTACTTTCAATGTCATCATCATCATCATCATCATCATCATCATCATCATCAGAGCTGGCTATTATTATTATCAAGAATGAGCTGGAAATGTCACATAAAGGAGTCTGACATTCTTCCTGGAAGAAATGAAAAACCAGCATAGCAATTTAAGCAGGGAAGTCACAACATTAACTTTTATAATAGAGCTTTGATAGCAATTAGGAATATGGATTGAGGACAGGTAAAATGGGAGGCAAGCATATTTCTTCACTAATTCAAGGGAAAGTTCGAAAGGACAGTCACAGGGAAATGAAGAAAAGAGAACATATTAAAAAGACATGAGATGAAACCTGTAGGCCTTTATAACTGATTGATTATATGCTGAGCTAGAGGGAGGAAAAGGAATCTACAATGAGTTTCGAATTTCTGTTTAACCAACTGAATAGCTTGTGAGGTCATTCACAAGACTAGGGATACAATTGGAAACAGAGATTTGAATAGGAAAATTATCAGTGTAGTTTTGGGCTTATTAAAATTGAAGTGCTTATATGACTATATGATGAATAATTAAAAATAAAGATCTTTATTTGTGAGAAATCTCTGGGCTGGATACTTACTTGGATTTGGATTGTGCACAGTATCAATAACGCACAAATGTACAGCACCAGCCAACACTGTAGTTACCAGAATCGGCGCCCTTCACCTGCACGTGCACATTTCTTTACTTGTTTTTTTATCACAACTCTTTAGTTCCTTAATCCTATCCCAAAATAATGTCAAGATGCTTCCTTCTAATATATCAATTCAGAAATAATATAAGCTTTTCTAGTTGATATCAAGGTCCTAAAAGTTAGATGCAGCATATCCATAAAATATATTTCCCACTCTACCTCATTCTTCCTGTTGTCATCAGTAGAACTATAATACTCACTGTTCTTCACTGTGACAACTAATATGTCACCTTCATGAGGAGTTTCTGTCATTGCCTGTACTCTAACGACCTATTCTTAACTGGTTAGAATGCTTACAACAATGCCCGACATACTGACCGAGCATTTAGTCATTCTCAACTAGTTAGTTGAGAATCAACATTCCTTATCAAAGTGTTTGACCATTTATAAACAATTAATAAATCTTGTAATTTTTCTGTTTCCCTATTGACAACATTCAAAAGATTGATTTTCTTCAAGACTTTTAGTTCACATATGTAACACGTTGATATACTGTGTTAATTTACTTATTATTATTAATTATGCATGTGTGTTCTTGAAAATATTAGTAATAGATATTTTAAGCTACTAATTTAACTTTACTGATGTGGATGTCATGTGAAAAACAGCTGCCATTAGAAATATAAAGGACTTAAACTTTTAAAGGTTATCAAAAAACAATATAAAATTTTATTCCTAGAGATAGGCCATTAAAAGTATTTTCTTTCAAATTAGACATACTAAACTATGCCTACCAGCATCATTATTGATTGTATTAAATATGTAATGTCTTAGCTAATGCAATATAACAAGAAAATCAGTAAAAGTTATAAGAATGTAAAGAAAGAAACCAAATTGCCACTATTTTCAAATAACTCAGAATCATCTGTGAAAGTAGTTAAGAATATAGGCTTTTGAATGTCAGTTCCAGAGATCCTCAGTCAGTCAGTCTAAGTTTCTCAGATACAGTTTCTTTTGTTTTCTTTTGTTTTATCTCTATGGCCATACTTTTTATTTCTTAGCAAGACTTAAAATTTTTGGTTGTTGAAAATGGGACATTTTGACTATTATAATGTCGAAACATTGGAAGTCAGATTCTCCTTTCTATGATTTATTGTTTCTGCTTATTATAGTTGTTGTTTGCTTGGTGAACCCTCTGAACGTGTTCTGTAAATTCTGTGTGCTGTGTTTTATATTCCCCTTGAGGTTTCTGTTCTGTTTCCTTGGTGGTGAGCTAACAATTGGGCAGAGATTTCTTTAAATGACCAGAACCAAAAAAATCATCCAGTCTTTGCCAATAAACTGTGTGTTTATGTTGCAAAATGCCTTCAATGAGGAGGACCTCATTGAAGGTGAC
The DNA here is from genome assembly GCA_004024845.1 of Tonatia bakeri. Classification (NCBI taxonomy): domain Eukaryota; kingdom Metazoa; phylum Chordata; class Mammalia; order Chiroptera; family Phyllostomidae; genus Tonatia; species Tonatia bakeri. Next base: position 125,787 of record PVIA01000199.1, read on the forward strand.
TCTGCCTCAGCTTTCACTTCCTTCTTCCACTGAGTCTCAAGGTCTGCAGAAGGTGAGGTCTTAGGGCCTCCTGTTATCTCTCCGAGGATGCCTAAAACCCTGGACATGTGTGTGGCCTTCTAGATTCTCAGGTATATGTTGGATCTTTTCAAAATCTTAAATATATCAGCCTTTCCTCTCAAGCTTTTTTTTTGTATTAAATATTATCTATTGCATCAGGCAGCAGCAAACTAAGACATTAGCCTATAAATGTTTTCACTCTATCTGTACCCACATGTTTATTGCAGCATTATTTATAATAGCCAAGACATGGATGCAACCTAAGTATCCATCAACATATGACTGAATAAAGAAAATGTGATATATATGTATATACACACACATATATATAAAATGCATGATATAGAGTAGTATATTATTCAGTCATAAAAAGAAGGAAACCCTGGCACTTGCGAGAACATGGATAGATCTCGAAGGCAATATGTTAAGTGTGAAATAAGTCAGACAGAGACAGACAAACACTGCATGATCTCAGTTATATTTGGAATCTAAAAGAACCAAACTCATAGAAACAGAGAACAGATTGCTGGTTGCCAGACACAATGATGGGGGAAATGGTGACAGTTCTCAAAAGGTACAAACTTCTAGTCATAAAAAAATCAGTGATGCGGATGTAATGGACAACACGGTGACTATTAAACACTAAAAGAAATTTTGAATAAAAGAGAAGAAGGAAATGTAATCATACGTTAATGTTAAGAGCTAAATTGTGTTTATTGTAAATCCATATGTTGAAGTCCTAACACCTGGTACCTCAAAATGTAACTGTATTTGGAGATAGCATCTTTAAAGAGGTACTTAAGGTAAATTTAGGTCTTACAGGGGGCCCTAATCAAATATGACTGGTGTCCTTACAAGAGAAGACTAGATCAAGACACCCAGAGAGAAAACCACAGAGATACAGGGAAATGATGGCCACCTCCAAAGCCAGGAGAGAGGCCTCGAGCTACTCCTCTGCGAACACCCTGATCCTGAAATCTAGCTTCTAAACTGGTGAGGAAATGCATTTCTGTTTTGATGCCACCTAGGCTGTGGTTCTTTCCTAGGACAGCCCTAGAAAATTAATAGTTGATTCTAAAACATGGTAAAACAAACAAAAATGGATTTGTTAAAAGACAAATTGGCTTCAGTGCTAGTTCTGCCACCTACTAGGTTTATGAGCATTCTCTGTTTTCAATTCCTAATTTTTCATTGGGTTTCAAAACCTTATCTTCCTATAATATTGTACGTAAATTGTTTTCTGATGTCCTTGATGCTCTATAAATCTTAAGTGCTGGTGGTGGCATTCTGGCTCTAGCAGTAATAGTACTATTGGTGGTAGCATAGTTATGAAGATGCTTTATAAAATTACAAGTTTATGTGTTTTCCAAATTTCCTATAATAGCCGTGCTTAACTTCCCTAATCAGAAAAATGTCAATGAATGGTATTTTAAAATGCATTCATTGTAAGACTCTTTAGACAAATTGTCTTTAGTTAATCATTTGTGATAAGTAATATATATTAAAGCATACAAATCAATAACCACTAGGAACAGACTTGTACTCAAACTGAGACTTCTTTGGCGTATAGCAGCAAGCAGAATTGCACATAAGAAGACTCAAAAAGCATCCTAGTAAAAAGGAGTAGGAGGGGATTATTATTGGACTTGAACACATGCAATTTGATTCTAGGATAGTTTACAGGAAGCAGTGGTCAGGTTTGGATTGGGTGCTGTCAGGAAGTAGGGGCAATTCTGTGATTGGGTATCTTGGCACCTTTGTGTTGTAAGTGGGAGAATTGATATGTAATCAGAGTTGTTACTGGTGAAGAAATTCTGGCCACCATTGTTATTCTGGATGGTTAGTTATTTTTTGTGGTGTATGGTGTTCTTTCCATTTAGTTTCATCATTGAATGTCTGTGTCACTGTCATGTTCCTCCAGGGATACACATGGCTTCATCTGAGTATTGTGTATATTCTGTGAAAGTTTTTGTTGTGTTTGTTTTGTCTGTGTTCAGTTGGGAACATGCCAGCCTGGAGCTCAGCTTCTAGCTGCCAGTTGCCAGTGATATATATATATATGTATATCATTGTGTGTATATATATATACACACTTCCTTTTAGTTTGGAGGTTGCTGATGTGAATGTCTCAGAAGGAGTTATGGCATCACATTTTCAATGCCTTAGTTCCCTTTTGTAGACAATAATCTGCACTAACTAGACCACTCTGCTTGGCAAATGCATCTGTGAATAATTGGTGCTCAAACACAGTTTTTGAATAATTAAACAAGACTGATTATGTCATTAAAATGTTCTTTTATCAAAAATAGGGCTGCAGTTTTACAATTCCCCAAATTTATCTCTAAGGAATTCACCCTTAGTCAGCTGGGGCCTAAAATATATTCCCTTCCAAAGTAGGGGTTTACAGATAAAGTTCCACTCAGGTGTTATTTCTTAGATGAGAAAGGGAGAATGATTCAGCATGCTAGGCAAACCTGAATTACAACCAGTGAATTATTTTCAAATAAAATGCATTAAATGCTTTACTCATAGGGGAGAGGTTCTTTGAGTTAGGCAACCTCTCCAATGCTCCCCACATGCCCTGCAGGCTGCAGAGGCTGGGAGGAGCATAGAGGAGGAGCTGGAGGGAGTCCCATAACCTTGTCAATTGTTCCCGAGTAGAGCCCTGGATCTACTGGTGCCTAAGTGTCCAGGTGGAGGTGAGGAATGAGAGGTAAAAGGACATTTGGAAAGGGGTTGCTCTGAGTTATTTCCTCATAGCTGGGGACAAAAATTTTCCCATTTTCTGCTTATCCTGATGGTGGAGTGAAATCTAACAAAGCTTCAAAAATTAAAGAATTCTCACAGGGCCTTATTGAAAAAAGGCAGGAAAATGAACAGAGGCAATTTTTAAAAGTCACAATCAGAGGGGAGCCATGTACAGCTTGCAATTATGTGCTGGAGAATGTTGAACTGTGAAGGGTCAGAATTCACAGGAGAAAAGTATCCAGCTAAGGACCCTACTAATGAATTCAAAAGGGCTGTTCTTGCTTCAAAAATGTCAAAGAATATGAATCAGTTAAATCTTGTAAGGGAAACACAAAAAACCTCAGTGACTAATGATGGCAACGAATATTTGAGTCATTTAGATATTGATTTAGGGGACTTTTTAAATTGGATTAAAAAACATAAATGCTTGCTTTCTAGGGTTAATAGATTTGGGTCAAAAATCTGTATAAGGGTTTAGTAAATCAAATAATTGCTAATCTCTAAAGTAAAGAATTAAAACACTTGGATAGACTGAGAAAGACTGACCTTGCTAGAGGGCAGCCACTGCACAAAGAGTGATTGCAAGGAGGAAAAGAGAAACCAGGCTAAGCAAGGCTCTGCAGAACTAAGAGACATTTTGTGCCTTTTGGAAAGCATTAGTTGCTTGAAATTCAAAATGCCTAGAATATGCTTCCTCAGGTGAGTTATAACGAGAAAATTCTAGAGTTCTCAATTCCAAGATAATTTGCAAAAAGTCAATTTCACTCTTAAATATGATTGACTGAGTGAGAATTAATCTCTTTAATCTTACGCATTGTTGTTGTCACCATGGAGGACAGGATAGAGAAGTAAAACAACATGAAGATGTGTGGCCTTTCTTCCTGAAAACCTGGAGTTTTATTTTTCAGACTTCCCAGATACTCCTTTCTGCTCTATTTATCTCATCTCTTGGGAACCTTCCCCAAATGGCTCAGGTACACAACTACCTGTAAGAAATCGTCCCTCTTCACTATTAAAATGAGCTTTGGGGAAATGGTGTGCTAAAGACATTCACATTGAGGTGTAACTGATCACAATTGGTGCAAACATTATTTCAACAAGTGGAAAAGCTCTGTAAGGCTGAGGAATGGAGCTTTAATGAAGGGTTTCAGATGGGAACCATTAGGTGGTACTGATTTGTGGTACCTATATCTGAAATCCCACTAGCATTTATATGTTAGCTTTTCCTCCAAGTCGGGCTCCCTCCCTTCTCTGTTCCTAAGAGGCTCATTTGAAATTTGAATGGAGTGAGTTCAACCGTAGCAGTCCCCTCAAGGCATGTTTACAGATTGAAAATCTCTCTGGTTATAAGGTCTCAAGAACTGAAGGAACTAAAGAGTAATTGGATGCAAAGCATGTCTAGGCACAATTAGGGGGGAGAAACTGGAAAGTAAAGCAAAACAATAATAGGACTCACCAAGACTGTCTACTGTCTAGTTCAGAGAAGCAGGAGGAAGGAAATTGAAAAGGGAAATTTCTGGGAAGTTACTTAGCTGTGGGATTTCACAAAAATGACTCAATTCCACCAACCAATTCTACTTCAATTGATTTCAAATCCCCAGCTACAGCCCAGAGAGTGACTTAACAAGGACAAACTCACCCAACTGGACTCACAAGGTGAGTGGGGAACAAAGAAGGGCAGGTGATAATGTGGTAGGCAGTTAGACAGACAAGAAGAGCACAAGAGTGATGAGCCAGGTACAGAAGGTCATCACCAGGGCAGAAAACCCCAGGTGCCTAACAAAGGGCAAAACTTGGGAAATAAGAACCTCACCCCCACAGTAACCTTTTCTCTCCTATTATATTGCTGGCTTGCAGTTTAGACCCACTGACCTTTCATGTCACTGATCATGTGGTTCAGACCCTCCCCTGACCTCTCCTCCTCTGGCACGTCTCTAGTCATATGGTAGACTCCATTAGAGGAGAAGAGTGGCCTCATGCAACTCCCACACAGATCCTTGCATGACCACTCCCTTAAGTATTAACCCCTAGGGATAACATCTAGACCTCAGTTGTGTTTCAGCTCCAGGCCCAGAAAAGCAGCAAAACTAGGCAAGTGATGCTGTGGCTGACATCAGGACCAGCTCATTGACTGATGACTCCCTGCCCTGGTGCTGACCAAAAAGTGGAGACTACAACCCACAAAGGATCCACCTGGAAAACTGATGAATATTCCATTGAGATCCTCTCCTGGGACCTTCCCTAATACCCATCCTTTAAAGCCCTGAGGGCAGAGGACCAGGCACACTCTCCCTCCCCAGAGCAAGCCTGAGCCTTCCCCTCTACGTCTTCTCTCCCAGTGCTTACCTTTACCTTTCTCTCTCCTGAACTCCAAGGACCACTTTTTTCTGCCTCTGTAACTTGTTTCCTAAGCCTATTTCTTCTGCTGCTCAGGTATTCTACCTCTGTGACTTTCTAAAAAAAACTTTCTTATAGTTTGAGTCTTTTTTTAAACTTTTTTTTGTATTGTTCAATAAAAAATTACAGTTCAAGTACAGTTGTCTCCACTTTCCCCCACCACTCCCCCACCACTCAAGCCGTCCCCACTTCCCACCCTGGATCCTACCCCACTTTGGTTTTTTCCATGTTTCCTTTATAGATGTTCCTGAAAACCCTTCCCTCTTCTCCCCCACCCACCCCCAATATCCCCTCCCAGCTTCCTTCTGGTTATTGTCAGTTTGTTCTTAATTTCAGCACCTCTGGTTATATTTTGCTTGCTTATTTGAGTCTTTTGACTCTGAATTCCTTCTTAGCTAGAGGTCAAGTACAGAGGCTGCTGAACCGAGGTTGGGTCTGATGCCACTGGTCTAACACCTGATGCCATTTCATGGCCAACAACAACCTCAGTTTGTATCCAAGTGTTCTAAAAGTCACCTACAAGCCAGGGGCCAAGTTGAGGGAATTATCTAAACGCAAGAGGGGCCTGAGGCATGGACCAGTTAGCATCACAATCATTTGCAGGAACAAAGGTCCTTTTGTTCTCTCTACTTTGGATTAGAGGAGAAATGGCTTCCTTTGAAACCCAATGACCTTTAAGTTTTTTCTCAGTTACTATCCCTTTTTGTCCTACAATCTCTGAGTGATGCTGTAGCTGAAGATGTAAATGACTGTAACTCTTGCTTAGTGGAGGTTGAGGACCACATGAGTCCCTGAACCTCTCTGGCAGTAACTAACAATGCAAATAGAACACTAAATTCAATAAGATAAATATTTCTGAATGTCTACCTAGAGCCTGCTACCATCCCAGATGAGTAAGCATAAAGTCAAAAGAGCTGACAAATGAATAACTCACTCAATTTGTTGAATATATCCTTTCAAAGGAGATTTAAATAAAACATCACAGGAGGACAAAAGGATGGGTTACTTCGGAAGAGTGGGGATGGATAGAAGAGAGTTTTGGGAGTTATTTAGCTCCCATTTCCTTAAGAGTACCATTATTGCTTAAATGTCTCACCATTCTTTTTCTTCTTCTTTTATTAAAGACAAAAAGAAGAGAGCTATTTGCCAAAATCTTATATTAAAAGAGGGTGAGCTTTATGAAAAAGAACAGGCTATAGAATCTTTTAATTGGTGTCATTTCCTTTTATTTTTTGTCAAACACAAGGAGGAATTTTAATATCATTTCTGTTCATTTTTTGATCTGAGGAAGGAATTTCCATTAAGTGGATCAATCCAAAGATTTTCCAGTTCTAGGAAGACAGTGCCGTCAGATAAAGCAACTGTGATTTTAAGAGGAACTGAAAGATCATCACAAGCCTGGACTTTAGAGGCACTGTTTTCTGAAAAGCAAAACAAAACAAAAAATAAATAAATAAAAAGAAATCCTAACAGAGTGCCTCTGAAAGGCTTCTCAGCAGGGTTAGCCCACTTACACACCCAAGCATGCCTTGGATCAGCCCCCTGTTGGTTTTATTTAACAAGAGAAGTACTTGTATTCACTTTGGCATACCTTAGTGGTTGCTGGTTTAAGGGGAATTCAACAGAACCTTAAGGACAACTGCTCAAGGCTCTGATTCACTGTGTCAAGATAAAAGGGTTAATCCTGAAAAAGCAACATCTTTGGTAAATACACCCTGTCCCTATCTGAATCAACATATATTCATTTCTTCCATTTTTTACATTATTTCATTTAAAGACAAAAGTCTTATTAGCATTATTAAGAACTTTCTTTGTATGCTAGGTTTATAATAAAAGCATGCAATTTAGAGAAAAGAGTCTTTTTTTTCAGCTGGGTCAGTTTTTTTTAATTTAAAAAAACAGTTATAAAATGAATTCTATCATAGTTAAAAGGAGTAGGCATTTTTTTAATGTAACTTGTCTATAGTTCTCCTTCAATATCCCTCTTTCCTGTTTCTGCTTCTTTCTCCTTCCTTTTAGAAACTGCATGTTCTGATTGCCCAGGATTCGCCTCATTAGTGAAAGAGGGATAGGGAAGTCTATCCTTCCCAAGTAGGGAAGACAGCTGAACACATGACACCCAACAGTGGGCAGACGAGACTGGCAGCAGTTTAGTAGTCGCGTACACTGCCTTGGAGAAATGGCTGACCAGGGGACTGGACGAAGAAATATACAAGACGAGTCTGGAGCAGTTAAAGCACCAGAAAACAAGGAAGTTCTGCAACAACTACAACAACAGTGAACAATGGTAACGAGGTTATGAAAAATGACAAGAGAGCCAAATGTAAAAGCTCCCAATGTCCAAAGCTGGAACAGTTTGAGCCACAAAATAAAATAGTATTGGATTATAATCTAAAGTCTAAAACAAATAGTTATGATTTTATACTAATAAAGCAAATGATTGAATATATCAATAAATGGGGCAGAAGAGCCAAATCAACCATACAGAAAAACTCCAAGTAATTTTTGTATATATTCTGCCCTAAAGAGGTGGGAACATACTTCCCCACTCCTTAGATGTGAGCTGAGCAGAGTGAGCGCCTTCTAAAGAGCACTGTATGGGAAGGAGAGAGTGTCACCTCACAGTGGGGAAACCTAACAAGCACTACTTCAACCCGGCGATCAAGGTCAACATCATGTAATGTGCTGGGCATGTCGTTTTACCTCCAAGATCTTCCTCCCCCAACCATAATCCCAGTCTAACAATGATAAAACCATGATAAAACTCCAGTAAAGGGACACCCTAAAATGCACCTGATCCAAATGTCTCAAAACTGTCAATGTCACCAAAACAATAAAATCCAAGAAACTGTTAGTCAGCAAGACTCTGAAAAGGTCTGATACCTAAACATAATATGGTATCCTTGAACAGAAAAAGGACATTACATAACAACAGAAGAAATCTGAATGAAGTATGGACCTTAGTCCAGAGAAATGAATGAATATTGGTTTATTAATTGTAAGAAGTATACCATACTAAGATAAACTGTCACTAATAGGAGAACTAGTATGCAGACCAGGGTAGGGGAATTCTATACCACTTGCTCAATTTTTCTGAAAATCTAAAACTGTTCTAAAATGTAAACTTTATTTTTTAAAACATTCCTATAGGTCAGGACTTAAAAAAACATTAATGACGTCTTAGTTTAATTATTCTAGAGACATTTTATATATACAGGGTGTGGCAAAAGTAGGTTTATAGTTGTGAGTGCACAAAATGCAAAGTTTGTGTTTATATTATTATTTATTATTATATTATTTTTCAAACAAACAACTGTAATTTTGCCCTATCCTTTATGTAAAAGCTTAGTGAAAAAAGAGAATTATACATGATAGAATTTCAAAGACTGTTGAAGTTTTGGGAAAATATCAATTGAGGTTTTTTTTGGCACTCCTTCCAAACTCATTACTTTCATTGTTAATCTAAACTAAATCTATATATTCTCACATTATTTTATCTGAAGTAAAAGTCACAATTTTGGGAATGGCATTTAAAACTAGAGTGACCAAGACATTACATGAGAAAGGAAAGGTGTTATAAAAAAGTGATTCTGCCTACATGCCCAACTCCAACAGGAAGTCCTAATAATAAAACAGTTTTGGAAAGAGCAGCCCAAAATTCCAGACACCTCCCACATACAAAAGGTCATTTGAAGAGGTAGGAAAACTGATGGCTTGGGCTATAAAAATGTGATGTTAGCATTCTAGTTTTCCTAAGTTTCCAGAATAGTTCCAAGAAGAGTTTTTAATGATTTTTGGGTATTTTGATTTACTTTCTTAAAGATGAAACTTCTCTCGGAAAAGAATACTTCTATCTATATAATTCTATTGCTTGATTATCTTAGCAACAGAAGTATATCTGTTCATCTTTCCAAAGAATCATCTTCAGTTACATTGATTTTCTTTATTTTATATCTATTTTTATTTCAGTAAGTTCCATTTCTGTCTATTATTTTATTGTCTCTAATTATTTGAGATTTGATTTCCTCCTTTTTTATGTTTCATTACAGCGAAATCTTAGAGCATTTATTTTACATCTTTCTTCTTTTCTAATATAAACATGTAAAGGTATGAATTTTTCTCCTTCTTACTGCTATAGTTGCATCCCCCAAATCTTGTAAGGTTTTGTTTGAAGGCCCATGTGTCCAGTCACTTGGGTGCCTCAGTAAATAGGGTCTGAACCGTCCTACCCAATGAGCCATTCAGACCAGAAGAGATACTAGACAGAATGAGAGAAATCTAGAGTGCCTAGCAGAGGAAGGAGATGAGTATCCATCAGAGCCTCAAGACCCAGATACAGCGACAGGAACTGGTAACCCTTTTTCTTTAAATCATCTCAGGAAACAAAACCAACCAGAATCCTAGAGCAGTTGTTTCCAGGAGAGAGAAATGCACACCATCCAAAAAGTGGATTAGAATGTAAGAGGTGCACTGTAGTCATCACAGTGGAGGGTCACCAAGGGCTGACCAGGTCCTTTCTCAGGACTGAGCCACTTCTCCTCACCTTCTGGAAAGGCTGCTGCTGAGACTCATAGCTGTGTTGCTCTCTGGAAATTGCCTTCAGCCAGATGGGGTCACTTTTCCCAAGTTTGTGCCTTTTCAACTAGGGCAGCCTGTGCCCTATGACTGGTTGATGAATAGGTACATAGGACTAGACCTCGCCTCGGGGCATCTCTAATGTCGACCCCACGGGATTGGCTGGGGTTGCTCTTATGACTGGATCACAGTGCAACTTCTCCCACTAAGAGATCCCATTTTTCTCACTCTCAGGGAATATATCCCAAAGGATCCACCCCTAAAAGAATATCCCAATAAGCCACCCCCACACAAGTCTTAGAATCTTAGGAACCTGACCTATGTCAGAAAATCATACTTCAATGAGAACTCAAATTTAAAAGGAAAAACATAGTGAGATCATCTGATTATGATAAAGCAACTCATATCACATCAATTCTTTCACCAAGAATAAATAAATTATTTCAAAAACATAAGATCAGTTATATCATCCCACCTGCAGGTACCAAGGAACATGACTTAAGGGAATGAACTAAAAACTGTTCATTGACAAATGCATTACATATTTATAATAACTTACTATATGTGTAAAGAACACTGTTAGAGTCACTTCTGTGGGTAATCGGTAAAGATGGATAAGTTTCTCCAGGACACTCATAAAATGCAATTACTGTTCTGGACAGCTTTCCATCTGCAGCTGCCACTTTACAGAAAGCCCTCCAAACATAGAATATTATCCAAAAGCAGATCCTTATTTGCAAGCACATTTTCTGTTCTGCTGATGTCTACTGTGAGACTTGGGGTCAGTTAGAGTCTACAGTGTGTATCTATTGGTCGTTTCATGGAACATTTCATGCCAGTGGACAAAGTCACCCTGACCCCTGTTGAAACTGATAGCTGCGGGGCTTCTGTCTGGGTCAAACATCACTTTGCTTGCGGGCCAAGAACTGGAGACTGGGAGTGGTGGAAAAAAGATGATTTGTATCGGGCTGAAGTTCAGAACACCCTGCAACTCTTGTCATTGCAGGATTTTTCTGTATGCCAAAGGACCCTGCGCTGGCTATGCTGGAAATGCAGTCAGCTCGAGGCAAACCCAGACATTTGACTTTTCTTTGGTTACCCCATACTTTTGCTTTTGCATGCTTATCTTTTGTTGTGGAGCTACTTTTCCCCAAGATATCCATCTTCTGTATCATAGTTTCATTTATGCCAAATTCTCTCACCAATATTCTGGACTTTGCACCTTCTGCTTTTCTCTAAGATGCCAATTCCACTTAATTTATTATAATGCTTTGTACCTCGAATCCAAAGGTAGGAATATGAACAATAAATGATTGTTAACCACATGCTATGAGCAGGACAAATCAGTAATTCCTTCGTTCATCTCTTTTGTTCAGAGAGAGAGTAGAGTGCAAAGGCCCTCACACTGTGAAGTCTGGGTTGCAAAGAGCAACCATTTCTGTTTCAGAGGGGTTTATGCTGAAACTTCAGGCAGGTCTTCTGTGGGCAGAAAAAAAAGCCAAGAGCATCTGCACCACAATGGGGAAAGCACTGGAGGGAAGTTCAGGAATTAGCCTATTGTTCCTAAAAGACAAAGAAGTAACTTTGCAAATAATGCAAACATTAATTCCTCCACAAAGAATTGTCCCACGTTATCTCCAGGGGAAATCAACATGCTTTAATATGCAAGAAGCTTAATGCTCTACCTGCTTGTTCAAATGCTGGTAGAGCATTAAACTCTCTGCATATGTGGCAGATTTTTCACTAGGAAACTTGGTAATGGGTTATCTGAAGAGGAATGTAAAGAACCACTCTCAAATTGAATCATGGGTCTAAAGCATTCTGCCTTAGAATCTTGTGGTCAATTGGCCAAGGGTTAATATAAGGCATATTTTGTGGTGACAAAACTCAGGAAAGTATCAAGAGACCACATTTTTCTCTGAGGCTAAGCTTTGTAAAATACAAGTGAATGTGGGAAACTGGTGGAAAAATCTATCCATACATTTTCCCTGTGACATCATCAGAGACTTGCCTATTCTTGCAATAAAGCTCCAGCATATGCCATCATCTTAGCCTGAAAGGTCTGGTCTGTCCAAATATACCACATTTGCTTGCTTGCTTCAGAAAAATAAAAAGTGTGGTTCCTTAAGGTGTATTACAAGAAGAATAACCTTGGGTTACTTATTAGAGGCCAAGTGTCCTACCTCCATTGAGAGAACTTGGAGAAGATACTTGATATAAGAACCATCAGAAACTCATTTTTCCCCCTTTTTAAAAATTCTTGTTTATTCTATTACAGTTGTACATAGTTTTCCCTGTTTGCCCCCCTCTGTGCAACCCCTCTGTTCCCACAGTCCATCCCCACATCATTGCCCATGTCCACGATCATTCATACATGTCCTTTCACTAGTCCCTTTCCCTTCTTTCCACCACCCCCACCCCTCCCTTTCCTCTGACAGCTGTCAGTCTGTTCCATGTTTCCATGTCTCTGGTTCTGTTTTGCTCATGACTTTATTTTGTTCATTAGAGTCCTCTTACAAGTGAGGTAGAAACTCAATTCTTTAGAGTTTCACATAAATTTTCTCTACTCATCTGGGTTCAAAAGAAAAAGCAGGTTATAAGATGTTGTGTGAAGTATGGTTGCAAATGTATTCATAATATTGTATATGCATGAGAAAATACACTAGAAGATTCATGAATACACAAATTATCTCAAAATATCTAAATATGCATTTCTGGAAATTCTCTCTATACACACACACACACATAAACATAGTTATATAGATACCAATAATTATATAAAAAGCATATAATCCATATTATTAAAAATAACATGTATAATACATAAACTATAAAAATTATAAAATTATAGAATTATAATTCATTTTCCCACAGTCTTCCCATCTAAGTTAATGTCAATTCTGTCCTCAGAGTTTTTAGGCCAAAAATACTTGAAGTCAGCCTTTCCTCTGCTGTCTTTCTTATTCCTGACCTTCTAACCATTAAAAAATATTGTCACTGAATTCAAAATATTTCCAGGATCTAGTATTTCCAGTACTGTCATCCTCTCTTGGCTCCTACATGAACCTCAAAACTGCTTTCTCAGCTAAAATTCTTGTTTCTTGGCATGTTCTCAATTAGAGCAGTCAGAGAAATCCTTTTTGAAACCTGAGAACTTATAAGACCACACATAGAAATGTGTGTCTTATAAGACCACACTTAGACATGGCCCTAGAAATACATCTTTGTTTCTTGAGACAAAGGAAACACTATCAGTGATTTGGAGCATCTATTTAAAGCCATCCCAGTGTTCCATACATGGGTCATGGTAATGAAATTTTATTTTCACCCAGTTTGTAAACTGGGAGTGCCATAGTTTAAAAACTGGTTTGAAGATCTAACCCCTTCATTTGCTAGATTAGGAGACCAAGACCAGAGAATCATCTCACTCAGTAAATTGACAGCCCTGTGTGGCTCAAGAATGTGGGCCTCTGATGGTTTTCAGATATCTCAGCCACCTGAGAATCTTTGAGTAACAGACTGCAAGGTGTACATCTTGGCTGATCACCCTTAGAATATGCCTCTGTAGGGCTGGGCCACTGCCTGATGGATGACTACCATGGGAATCAGTGTCTCTCATTAGCATGAACTAATAAATATTTTTACAAGCCAATTTTTTCAGGATATCTATTTCTTTGTGCGAAGTTCAGTGTGGTGACTTCAAATAGGTTGCAGCTGGCCTTGGGATTCCTGTGGAAAAAGAACAGTCTACACTGTTGTGGGCTACGAACATACTACTACTAATAAAAAAAAAATAGTGCAGGCTCTTTTGCAAACAATTAGAATGTCTGAGCAAAGCTGTCTGTTGCTTAGGAGGAAGGGTGGGAGCCATACCCCAAATGTCAGTAAAATAGTTAAAGGAGAATTCTACTGTGTTATTACTCCTTAGACCCATTTAAGCAGATTTAATTTTGAGAAGATAAGGCTTCTCTAATTTAGATCTGAAAGGGAACTTTCAGATCATTTGGTCCAATGTTCTCACTTACACGATGAGGAATATGAGGCCCAGAAGGGAAAACTTAACTTTTCCAAGTTTACCCCACTAATTAGACATTAAACAGAGCCTGGAACCAAACTCTCAGGTTTCAGTGTTTTTCCTACCCACCAATATAGTGAGGCCTGGAAGGAATTTACTTATGATTGGTATTTTACAACAAATTCCTAACTGTTTCAATTATAATTTTAACCTTTAATCTCATCCTATGAATCCATCACCCATTACATAACATATTTTTTAAAATGTATGTACGTTAATTAACTCTTTCAGAAATCTCTTTTTTCAAATAAGAGCTTCTTGATATTTACATTTTATATATATGTATCCCTCAAATAGTAGTAGGATGATAAATCTAAACTTTAAATATTTCTTTCTTCTCAGTGTCTCTGGTTCCTCTCCAATTACTTTAAACCTGGTCCATATCAGTTCAGTCAGTCATTTCCTTCATATGATTGCTATGTTTCAAGTCTTTTATTTTCCTTTTCAGTCCAGTCTGATTTTACTCATTTTCTCAGTTTATCTCAGAATGATCCAGTGGTACAATCTTAAGCCTGAGATGCTACACCTAAGCTGGAATTCTGGGTAAGCTCTGGGATGAGTTCAAGGGTGACATGGCATTGGCCTGTGAGCTGCATATAGCTGTCCTTCCAAAGGAAGTATCTGGAAATTCAACCAAATCAATGTATACTGAATGAATACTCGAGACATGCCAAATATATGGGTGCTAGTGAAAATTATTCCGGAGGGAACAGAAGGCAGAGGGAAGACAGAAGTTTAGAAAAGAGACAGCAGGCTCAGGATAAAGGGTCATAAAAGGTGGAACAAGAACTTAAGGAGGTCTATACAACCTGTCCTATGAGTGGTGGTAGTGGTGGAATCGTAAGGAGTTGTAATAGTAATTTCCTATATTTACAAAGTATTTCTACCTCTCCCCTCATGCTCCCTTAGAAGTAAGCAGAATATTGCTTCTTAGAAAAACTTCAACAAGCTGTATGCACTTCATGTGCTTATTTACAGCCTCTTTGATCATAGAAGCATATGTGGATTGGGAGCCTGCCAGCTTGAAAGGCTGAAATGAGCATTTCTTCCCTTCCCCATCTCCATCTGAGAACTCGTCTTGAAGAGGTAGCACAGATAAGAAATAAACTTTCATTGTTTCAGGTTCCAGGGTTGTTGGTTATCTCAGTGTACTACCCTACCTTGATTGATATTGAACCTGCATGTTCAAATTCTTTTCCACAGCTAAAGAAGAATGAGGCATTCTCTAAGCTCATCTGGAAGCAAGTTTCCCTATGTACTATCATTGCTCATTCAGATCTGTTCTCCAGGGCCTAGTAAACAAGAATATGAAGTGGAATTGGGGACTGAAAGAATGAGGTTAAACAGGCTCATTTATGTGGGAGAAGTCAGACAGACACGGAATGGCAGTGGGGTGGCCACTTCTGTCTTCATGAGTAGATCCAGAGTATTCCCGAGGAAGGATGCCTCCAGAGGGTGTCCGCCAGAAGCTCGCTCTTCTCTAAGTCATTAACGGCCAATGGGAAGGAATCTGGAATATACTCCCACATGGAACACACTGAGGATCCTGACAGCCCTCTTTCTTCCCTGCACTTTGTGATATTTTATTTATTTCAGTAGCTTCTACTTCAAGGTACAGGCAGGGAAAACTAATGGAAGTGCTAAGAAAATAAGAAGATAAACACAATTTTCTTTTTTTTATAATTTTATTTTAATCATTGTTCAAGTACAGTTTTCTCCCCTTTACTCCCAATCCAGCCCACCCACCCCTCCCTCCCAGCTTCCCTCCCATTACCACCCTCCCCCTAGTTTTTATCCGTGTGTCCTTCAACTTTGTTCCTGTAAACCCTTCCCCTTTTCCCCCCGAAACTCCCTCTTCTCTCTCCTCTGGTCACTTTCTGCCTGTCCTCTATTACAGTATCTTTGACTATATTTTGCTTGTTTCACTGTTTTGTTGTTTAGGTTCCTGTTAAAGGTGAGATCATATGGTATTTATCTTTTACTGTTGGGTTTATACACAATTTTCCAACAAATCCTCAGTGATGAAAGAGATTGGCTTTCATTCAAGAGACCAGGGTCCTGGTCTCAGGACTGACAAGTTATTTTATCTCATTTTGCCTGTACTCAACTCAGCTGCCAATATAAGATACATTTAGGCTAAAACTCTAGTTCAGTCCTCATATTCTTTGACTCTAAGCCATTTTATTGCTTGTTAATCTTGGTAATCAAGTCAGTTATGTATATATTTGCAGAGAGTCCCTAGAATACTTTATACTTTAATTTTGAAAAATTAAAAAAGGAGCTAATGTTGTCAAAATTGTTTATGTTTCAAAAAAACCTAAAATGAAAAACTCAATCAACATAATAGTCACTCTAGTACTACTTTAAATTGTACTGTTCTTCTGAGCCTTCTTTACACAGTGGCTTGGATTGCCCCCTAATGAGCTATAATTGGCAAAAAGCAAACTATGTTCAGAATAATAATTAGAGTTACTAATATGAGATATTATGATTCCATCAAGCTCTATATTTGGCTGTTAATTGGAAAGGCACCAAAGGATTCAAGCAAAGTCAGCTTTGCTTCAACAAATTTAAACATAGTCCAAACCATCTATTTGAGTCTATCATTGAATATCCAGTTTGTGTGACCATCACACTTACATCTGAATTTATGGTTCACTATGTATGATATGGAAATACAACACAGGGCTTTTCTAGTAGTTTCAGTCTGTGGGGATTTTTTTTTCATAGTCAGCAGTTCCCTTGAATAAGGTATCTTTGGAGTTTTAAAGAATCCAAAAGATTGGAGCTTCCTGGTCTCCACCAGATCTAATGATTGTTAGGATAAACCATCAAACACTCATTCATTCATGGTAACACTGGGATGAAATGTGAGCATTCTTCTTTCTCAATGGCACAGCCTAAATTCCTCTTGGAGCAGTTACTAAGATAAAATTTTATAGAGAGGAAGCAGAAACTATGAATGGTGGAGTCAGGCAGGGGAAAGAAAAAGCCGGTGTGAGGGCACATTGTTGAGTTAGCCACCACTATGAATGGCAAGTGCGACATCTCACAGATCAAAAACAAACAAACAAAACCTAAGAAAACATCTGATATTTTTTTCCTTCCTGGGGAAAAAAGAAGGAAACATTTATTCATTACCTCCTCTCCTCCATAATCCAAAAGTTGTTGCATGAGATACAACTGTGCATTGCTAAGTTCCAGGATTTTTCTCTCATTTAGGCAGCAAAGAGTGCACACATGTGGTCCTAACTGGTATCTATGAAAAGTTCAGTGCTAGCTGCACTCTAAAGGTCAAACAGGCAGTGGAAGATGCTGCCGTGGACCTGAGATCCCTTCTCTATCCTTGCAACTGTATTCCTGATAGCTGCATCCCTGGGTAGTTTATGCATAATTTGTACAATTGAGGTTTTCCTCATGCTGTTTAAGTGCCCCAGATATCATTTAATCTATTGCCCCATATCCCACATCCCCATTTTCATAATTAGGCAAAGGTAAGTCAGCAAAACTGTATATGCTATAAATTAATCTCTAACCCAACTCTTGGTACTAATGTTATTAATTTGGTTTCTTCCCCAAACAGGTATGAAATGAAGACCTGTGAATGAATATATTATTTTGTAATGCAATCTGATGGAGCAGGAGTAGGTGGACAGAGGAAACAAAACAGAAAAGAGACAAAGTCAATGCAAAAATGTGTGATCAAGTCGGCCAACACTGAGGGCAACTGTCTACTCATTGTGGTGAGATGTTTTGACAAGCCTGATAAAACATTTCTTAAAGAACACAGGATTAAACATTTATCTACTATCTCCACTCTCCAATGTAGGCACAGCACACATGCTTACTGCAGAGAGAAGTAGAACTTGTTACAAATGTCAATTCTCCAGCCCCACCACAGCTCTGGGGTGGCATCCAGGGAGATGTGAATCAATAGGCCCTTGGGCAATTCTGAGGCATGCTAACCTTTGAGGATCACTGGGCTGTAGCAGGGTTCCTCAAACTAATACCAGTGACTGCCTGCTTTTGTAAATAAGTTTTGTTGAAGCACAGCCATACTCATTCATTTGCTGCTTGTCTATGACTGCTTTCACTGTAACTGGAGAGTTGAATAGTGGCAACAGAGACTGTATGACCTGCAAAGCATAACGTTTTTATTCTTTGGTCCTTTACAAAAGAAGTATGTTGATCCCTAAGCTATAGAATCCAAAGACAGGGAATAAGGTAGTATAAGTTATATGCCAGCTATCACATGTAGACAATATGTGCCATAGGAGTTAAGGGAGGAAGAGAGGAGTGAAATGCAAACCATGCGGGAAAGGTCCAACTGGGTCCAGAACTGTAGAAAGTTAAATAAGTGTAAAATAAGAGAGAAGGCCATTTTCTTTTCAAACACAGGTGGGAATCTATATGAAATGGAAAATACCTCTTCATAAGTATAGTTGACTTATATTAGGTGGTGATGAGATATGAGTTAAAGAGGCATGTAGGTTCCGATTCTTGAGCTGGTAACCACTTTCAGATTTTGTATACCAGTATATACCACCCATTCATTTTCCTTTTTAAATTAAAACTCAGCCTCCCACTTTATAAAGTTAGAAAGAGACTACTGGAATGTGTCACAGCTCCTTAATATTTGAACCATCTTGGAAAAAGTACTTAACATCTCTGGGCTTTGTTGTATAACAGTTCTATATAATAGGATGCTTGTGATGAATAAAATCATGTTGAATGTGTGAAATAACTGGCAAAATGCCTGGTGCATAGTTAAAGGCTGAGTCAGGCACTGTTCTTAACTGAAAAATCACAAAACCCACTTTGGTTTAATCAGAGAAAAAATTATTAGGGATATTTACTAGCATATAAAGGTCAAAAGGCTATATTTGGAATCCACACAGCTAGAAAAACACTCAACTTCGCTATAGGTTAAGCAAAATGTTGCAGTTATTGCTGGTGGACACAACCACAAAGGACCCCAAAGTAACAATGGTCAACATGCCAACAGATCACCCATTACTGCTGGCCTCAAAAACACCAGGACTCTACAGCTGCCCCCGCCAAAAAACTGGTTCTGCTTGGTGTATGCTATTTTTCAATTTATTGAATTTATTTGGATGATGTTGGTCAATAGAGTAGTGAATCTCCCATTAGGGGGAGGTACAGGTGAGTCTAGGCAGAAGGTGGGAGGAGTGGCCTCCACCCCAGTGCCATAAAACTCAGTCTCTCCCAGATTCTGCCTAGACCGTGGCAGGTCTAGACCTCCAGGAGTCAAGAAGGTAGGGCCACCTGGAGTCCCGAGGGTGGGGCTAGACAATCTTCCATGAGAGGGAGGTGCCAGTCAGGTTCACAGGAACGTGGGGGATGTGACTTACACCCTAAAGCCACACCACTCAGTTACTGACACCTCCTGAGTCTGCCTAGATCTCTTCATCCTGGCCCAGGTAGCTGACTCCTTAGCAGGATGTTAGCTCCTCAGGGTGCAGCAACAGGGAGTCCTGGGGAAGAGGCTACTGTTCTCCCAGGCTTATGTGGTATGAAGGAGAGTGCTCTACCCAAGAAAGATGGCGTTTGAAGTGTGGAAGAGTGGCCCAGCACAGGTGTTCCAGCGCTGCCCTCCCAGCTTTCTTCCCAGAGCCACAAAACGCAGTCCCTCCTCACAGGACTCCAGTCTGCTCTGCCCTCCCTGTTCTGGAGCCCAGAGTGAGTGCCTGTGAATGAAATTTTGTGTGTTGGCACTTTAGGAGGGCACCTATCTCTCTAGAAGACCCCAGTCTCTCCCTGACATACAGAATCCCCACTGATTTTCACAGCCAGATATTATGTGGGCACATTTTTCTGTCTCAGGTGCTCTAGACTGGGGAGCTTGGCTATGGGTTGAGACCCTATGCTCCTCAGGAGAAATCTTTGCAGCTGAAATATCCCTCCCGAAGCTCAGCCACCACCTCTGGGAGAGGGCCCAGCCCTTATCACATCTCCACCCTTCCTACTCATCCCAATGTGGCTTCTTCTGTAAATTCTTGGTCATAAGACTTCTTTTCAGCTTGTCCCCAGTTGGTTATTCAGGTTGCTTGCTCTATATTTTAGTTGTAGTTTCATCCTGGGAGGAAGTGAGTGTAACACCTACTTACTCCACCACTACCTTGGATCTTTGGTATATGATTTTATTTTTGTTTTGTTTTGATTACTCAGTCACAAAGCAAGATCTTGTGAGATATCCCATTAGCAGAGCTCAAATAGTGCACTGCAGATTTAAAGGAAGCTGGCAAGTGAGTTTTAAGGCTTCTTTTGTCAGGCATGTCAACGTAATTCCCAAACATCTTGAGATTGCTTGTGGGGTAATAAACAAGCAGAAAACAAGACACATGTCCAGCACAAGGCTCATTATTATCTGTTGCCTTCTCACTTCTAATGCCTTTACAAAACCTTGTAGCCTTCCCTCATGTTAATACAATATGAGCTCCCACAACAGAAGTTGCAGTGATTCATAGTTCTATATTTGCAGCCCATTATGCTTTCCAGCTCCCTCTGTTGAAACTGTAGGTCATTTTGAGAAGTAAATTCCAATGATATATGAAAAATCCAATTGCACTATAGATGTTAAATTTTACATTTTATGGGGTTTTCTCATTCTTTTTTTTCAAAACTGTCATGCAGAAGAAAAACTTAGTTGAAAATCAGTGTTGACTTCCCCAGTTACCACATCATAATGCTGTTTCCTTCTCACTCAGATCTCTACCTTTTGGCTGATTTGCCATGGAGGCATGAATAACCCATAAAGACAATTTAATAACCACTCTTTCAATAAAGGCTGATAGGCAGATCCACTACCCAATACATTGTATACAAACAACTTATTATTAGATAAGAGTATTTAAGATCTCAAATTTCCATTACTCATTATTTCCATTTTTTTTCATGACAATCAGGAGACTTCTGTCCTATTTTGACTCAGATCGCCCCTAAATGACTGTGCGACTCTGAGGTAAATTATTTAACAACCTTAGTGCCTCTCTCCCCATTTATAAAACTAGAAAACAAAGCAGGGCATTTCCAGCTCCCACTGTCTAACCCCATGTCTTTTAAGAAGGCTTCATAAATAATCGCCATGATCTCATTTTTATTCCTGTCATAAGTAAACAGCTTGGGAAGTAAAAAAATAAAAAATATGTGGTCAACAGATGGTTGAACCAGAGACCTAGAAACTATTTAGTAGATAAGGAGGTTCAATTGGTTAACTTGAGTGGGAACAAAGGTAACTTAATCCTTGTAGTGCATGATAATACTAATGAGGGGCCATCCTGAGTAGTGTTCATCTGTCATCTGACCTTTACTCTCTCCTTTCAAAATTGCAAGCCAATAGCCATATTTTGGACCAGCAGAAGCAGGAACTTGAGATGGGACCTGGCATCTGCTCTGTGAATAAGTCTACAGGAGATGGGAGCAGTTGGCCCCTCTCTGTCTTTCCCACAGTCCTTTTACAGAGTGAGTTTCATGAATATTGGCTAGTCTCAGACTGAAGATGACCCTTATCCCTGTGGTTTTTTAATGCGCGTTTTCCCTCTGCCAAGAACTTGGAATTCCCTAAAGGTAAAGACAGGTATTCTGCTTGCTTTTTTGAAATGATTATTATTTTACTCTAGAGGAAGGGATATAAATTCTAAGGTTTTGAAAAACAACTGTATATACCTCATAATTTAATCCATTACCATGTGACCAGCTTCATTTTTATAAAATATCCATTTGAGCTAGGTCCAAGACTTTTATTCATGGAAGAGAAAAATTGGTTTCACTTTTAAATGAAAGCACATGGTAACTGACAAACTGTACTAAATATCTGTATAATGTATAATACAGAATTCTAGACTATGATGGGAGATTCAGGCAAGACGAGATGAACCTGTTAAAGACTTGTCATCACATAGCAAATCTAAGAACTTATAGGGCAATATGCCTATATTTATAATATACCTGAGTTAATGGAAAGACATTATTATCTTCTGATTATTATAGTACCTTCATGGGAAATCAATATGATATAAAGTGTGCTTCTTTCATTCTCTCAGCAGTAAAAGATGCTTGGAGGGCACCTTATTGCAAACTAACCACCTTGGTATATACACTGCAGATAATTAACCTTTTGTTCTCCCTTCTGGAATTCACTGTTCCCTCCTCCTTCACCAGAGATAGGGAGGCCACCCAGGACACCTTCCGTGCTGTCATCTGTCATTCTCCCCACAAGAACAAGGTAAAACTTGGATTTTAATTTATCTTCAGGCTTTTATGTGGTTTAACCCATATTTAGTTTTAATTTTTCATCCCCAAACTGTAAGTCCTTGATCATCTGCTAAATGTTAAAACCCAATAAAATGCTCTCCACAGATTTCTGCCCTGAATCTCACCTCCAAAACAAAATATAAGCCAGGGTGATTTCTCTCTTCAATAGAAAATATAACCAGAGATGAAACTGAGTTTGCTCCGCATGGTTTTTATGTGCATGTGGTTTCCAGGGAAACCTTGCCCTGATATTTCTAAATGTTAGGATAGTAACTGGTACCCCTCAGATTCTGGCTTTAAACACATTAAAAATGTTCATAGCATCAAGGAAAAGGGGAAAAGAGATATTGAAAAAATATAAAAGTTTTTTATTATTAAATTCCATTTTAAAAAGACACATTCTAAATTACATTTAAAAGGGGACACAAAGCATGAAAAAGTCTAAAATTTAAGTGAGTAGAAGAGAAAGAAGTTCTTTTGTTTAGGTGAACAAATTAATCTTTCTCTTAGGGTGGGGTTTCAGACTTCAGTGTAAGGGGAAGACAACGGATTGCAAGTCTGAGGTTTCAATGACCTGAATAGCTCTTCTCATGAAGGAGGGTCACAGAAGAGAGGAGTGACAGGTATATGACCCTATTCAAGAACTGGATTTTGTGAGAGAGCCAAAAATGGGAACTAATGAAGAGAGTTTCCTTTAATAGTACAATTTCCATAAATTAGAAATATGTTATGATGATTAATGTGAAATAAGAATGATAAAAACAATGACCCCAAAGCAATATAGCTATTTGTGTTAATAAAGAATACAATTTACCTTTTCCCTGAATTTATAACTGCTTTCCTTGTTAACCTTGTCCTGAATTTACCTTTCTACCTATTCAAAATTTAGCTCTTATTTCAGGTCGGTCATACATCTTATGTCTGCTAAATGACGTTTGCTTCATCCTGCTTGTCAAATGCACATAAAACTGGTAAGCTATTTTGTATTAGCTTAATATATGCAAAAGATAACTTTCTAAATAATACCACAACTTCCTTGGAAGTAAAATGTTATCACTGGAAAATATTTCCTCTCTATAGCTAAAGTGTTGTCTGATCTTAACCTTCTATTGTTACAACGTAAATTTAAAAATCAAGTCATCAACTTTCAAAATAATTGGCAGAGATGGAAACAAGTTTAATAGCAGAAGGCAAAGGAAAAGAAAGAGAGAGAGAGAGAGAGAGAGAAACAGCACAAGATGGAGCATGAGATGCGTTTTTTGACACCTCAAGTGTCTTTGATCAAGAATTTAAGCATGGAAGGCTCCCATCTGGATTAGGGACATCTCCCTGTGGGCAGGAAGTGAAGTGGACAAGAGGAAGGTACAACCTCCTCTACTATTGATTGAGAGGGAAGGAGTATTGGTAAAAATTCCCATCGTTGAGACTCAGGGAAGAATTCAGGGAAAAACAAACTGTTCATTCCACAATCATTTTCATACGGCTTTAACCTCATCATCATCATCATCATCATCATCATCATCACCACCAGTGGTAGCATGCCTTTCTAGAAAGTATGGTCGTGTTTTCCTCGTGTTTGATTCTAATTACATAGCATGTAGTCCTGGGTGTAAAATATGTATCTATTACATGCTTCTTTGTTGAATAAGGGGATAAGACAGGCTGTTCCAATCCTAGATCAGGTTTTTTTCTGGAGGAGGTCAGCTTCAACCCAGGCCTAAAAGCATGGCATAGCAATTAGATGCACAGACCTGAAGGCAGAGGTACTGAGTGATTCTAGTCTGAGAATTCTAGGTACACATGGAGCTGAAAACCCCTGAAATCTCATAAATATGTCACTTGAATTTTTTTGTTATAATTGAACTTTTTTTTCATTTTTGCAACAATCTGTGTAATTCAAGATTTGAAACAAAATATTAGGCATGAATTTTCTGATTTAGACATAGCCTTTAAAAACTAATCGTATAATTGTGATCCCTTATCTTATGCTGTGAAAGTGCCAACCCCTCAATTTCTCTAAGCATCGTGGTACAGATGGTCCCCTTTTGCACAGCCAACAACTGTCACTTTATTTTACCAATATCTAAGAGACAGAATGATTACATCTACATCAATCATCTTGCATAATAGAGACAAAAATCACCACATTATTGTAAAATAAATGTCTCTCACTTTCTGGAGAAGTGTGTGATTTGCAACTTATTTGTGATAATGTACAAATCAGTCAGTCATGTGACAACATTCTATTCTGTTGGAGGCAGGACATGAACAAATTTTCAAAGGATAAGCAGCAAAAAGGTTACTTATGATTCCAGGAAACTATGTTTTTTGTTTTTTAGGACAAGAGAATGTTCCAACAAGCATCAAGCAGCATTACTCAGTTATGTCAGTATCTTCATGTACCAAATGGCTCCAACGTGTTGAGAGACAGGACAGGAGTGCAACATGCTTACTCAAGAATCTTGCTTTCTCTGGGTGTTTTGACAACCTTCAGTACCTCCATAGCCTGTGGTTTTCACTAAGATCATATCTACAGGATCATGTGGAATAATTTTGCCGTCTTAACAATGATGTCAATCTAATCAGCAAGACTGAAATTGTCTATTCACTCAGAAAATTAAAAAAAAATAACTGAGAAGAAAGAGAAAAAATTATTTATTAACTTGTCCTTCTCAGTAGCCAGATGGGTTAAGTAGGTTCACAAATAATGGTTCCAATGATTGAGGCCATTTAGTAGACAACAATGAATTGAATTAGTGGCTATTTTCGTTCCTTCTTACTTCATAATACACATAGATAATGTCCATATATGAAGTAATTTTTTAAAATGATACAGCTATTTGAATATTTTATTTATTTTTATTTAAAATATCTCACTCAAATATATAAGTATATTAATGATCAGACTGATTGTTTCTCCCTAAGATATGGACCATATCTTCCTACCAAATGTGGGGCTAGATATATTCTTGGCACCCAGTAAATAATTGGGGTTGATTAAGGGACAGTGGTCTTCGTCTTTTGCCTGACGTTAGTATTGACACTTTTCCTAATGCACAATATCTATCAAAATATTCCAACAATAATCATGCTGTGCTTTGTATTTGCTTTTTTTAAAAAAACTTTTTTGTGTAGCACACCCATTTTGTGGTTTTGAAGTTATAGGCCAATGGAAAAAATACAATTTTCCATCTTATTAAAATTAAGAACTTTCTCAGCAGTAAGTTAAAAACAGCTGAACAAAAACACTTCAAACTTGGCAGGTGGCTAGGACTCCTGAGAAATCATGTCACAGCTAAGTTCCAAATAAATATTTGAAATTAAAGTTTAGAGGCTTTTAAAAGTCCCTTCTGAGTCCAAACTTTTGGCAGATGTCAAGATTTTAAGAAATTGTTTTGGAAGAGAGGAAACTAGCCCAACCCTCTTTTCCACCCCTGTTCAAAAAGATTGAGGCGAGGACTAAACCAGCAATGGGGTTCAAAGGCAGGAATCCTACGGTAATAATAGAATTATTTTAATTCTTGTAGCCTAATGATTGACATGTCAGAGGTGGCATGGCATAACTGGAATCCTCTAGGACAGGAATTCTAGTCTCAACCATTCTAATTATTAGCTACATAAATTTAAAAAAACTCCCTTATCTTTTCTGAGCTTCAGTTTTTCCATGTGCCTGATGTAGATTGTGGTAATAGCAGTTTTTTTTTATTATTATTTATGCTATTACAGTTTTTCCTGACTTTTCTACCTTTCTTCACTTACACTCAGTCCCAACCTTTCCCCTCCCTATGTCAATCTCCATATAGTTGCCCGTGTTCGTGGTTCATGGGTTATACGTAAATGTCCTTTGGCTAATCCCTTCACCATCTTTCATTTCATCACCACCCTACCCTCCAGCAGCTGTCAGTCTGCAATATTTTTTAAAAGCTACTTTGAAAAGATGAAAAGAAACTAAAATTATTATGTACAGTTTTTTTTTTTCTTTCTCCCTCCAGCCTACCAAACAGAATCATTGCATTATCTCAAATTTCCTATTTGGTTTTGTTAGCATACACCTGACCTAAATGATGAAAGAATCTCTGAGCTCATACCATTCCCAAGTCCAGGAGTTTGATTGTTTATTCAGTGTCACAGAAGTCAGCAGTCCAAGATGAGTCATTTTAAAGGCTGATGTTGTCACGATGAGATTAGTCATATGGTCAATCTGATTTGGGTAATCAGATGATCAAAATATCTTACCCAACCAAATTAAATTCTAATCATTTCTATTTTCAATTTTGTTAGTCAGTTAAGTTTTCACTAAGATTATGCAATTCAAGCCACACTGGTTTTCAGGGAAGAGTTGAAGTGATAGACACAATAAGAACCAGAGTAATGTTAGTAAGCCCTGAGGGTAAAACCAGAATTTAAAAAGTTTTAAGAGAAAAGTGCAATGTTCATCATCACCATCATCTGTACACTTATTACACATAAAATGAGCAAGACATTAGAAAATACAGGGTGATACTAAAAGAATTATGAAGCATAGAACTTTCACATTAGAAGCCTATAATATAAAGGTAGTAGAGTATGTACCACAAAGATTAATTCAAAATGGAGTATTTATTATGTCTCAAGTGAATGATATGGACGGCTGGTTGTTAAAAGAATTTAGAGGATTGAAATAATGTTATGGATGCCATTGAAATATATATAGGATGCCATTAGAACATACATAGGACATCATTCTAATCTTACTGGATAGTGAATAACCCCATGACCCCAGTCAGTAGTGACTGGGACTCAATCTGTTGCTAGATTTGGTTTCCATTTGCTGTTTTTTGTACATCCGGGAGAGTAGACTTGAAGTAGAGAAGCGTCACCCATTTGGGGCTATTGCTCAATCATTGTGGATTGTCATGGAAATCTCCAGCCAGCGTTAAGAACAGGTAGCAGGTGGGAAAGGGCTATTTGAGACTTTGTTCCTTTGCAGTAAGAAGTGGTTTTAAAAAAAATAATTCTTTATTATTCAATTACAGTTTACAACAATATTATATTAGTTTTAGGTGTACAATCCAGTGATTAGACATTTATACAATTTATGAAGTGTTCACCCCTGTAAATCTAGTGCTCATCTGATACCATGCATAGTTGTTACAATATTATTGACTCTGCTCCCTATGCTGTACTTTACAGCCCCATGACTATTCCATAACTACCAAGTTGTGCTTTTTAATCCCTTCACATTTTCCTCCTATCCCCCTAACCCCTCTTCCATTTGGCAATTATCAAAAATATTCTCTGTATCTATCAGTTTCTATTATGCTTGTCTATTTATTTTGTTTTTTTAGATTCAATACATAGATAAAATCATATGGCATTTGTCTTTCTCTGACTCATGTCACTCAGCAGAGTATCTTCTAGGTCCATCTATATTGTTACAGATGGCAAGATTTTATTCTTTTTAATGAGTGAGTCAGATTCCATTGTAGAAGTGCACCACTTCTTTATCCATTTATCTACTGATGGGCACTTAAGTTGCTTCCATATCTTGGCTATTGTAAATAATGCTGCAATAAACATATGGATGGATATGTCCAAATTAATTGGTTGGGTTTCTTCAGATAAGTACCTAGAAGTGGAATTGCTGGTTACTTCTTTGTCTCATGTTAAAGCCCTTGTTTTAAAAGCTATTGTGTCCGGTATAAGTATTGTTACCCCAGTTGGTATTTTGTGTGTTTCCATTTTCATGAAATACTTTTTTTAATCCCTGATTCTGTGTGTGTATTTCGATCTGAAGTGAATCTCTTTAGATAGCATATATAATAAAGTCTTGTGTTTTTTTTTAAGATTTTATTTATTTTTAGAGAGAGGGGAAGGGAGGGAGACAGAGAGGGAGAGAAATGCTGATGTGCAAGAGATACATCAATCAGTTGCCTCTGAAACACCCCCAATGAGGGGCCTGGCCTGAAACCCAGGCATGTGTCCTGACTGAGAATTGGACCAGCAACCTTTCAGTTTGCACCCCAGCACCCACTCCACTGAGCCGCAGCAACCAGGGCATTGTATCTGTGTCCATTCAACCACCCTACGTCTTTTCTTTGGAGCAGTCGGTCACTTGCATTTAAAGTAATTGTTAATAGATAAGTTTATGGCCATTTTATTATTCTTATTTTTTATCTTTTTCTTTCTTTTTAAAGAAGACTCATTAACATTTGAAGAAGACTCATTATATTGGTTTGATAGCAATAAATTCATTTAGCTTTTTCTTGTTTGGGAAGCTGTTTATCTGCCATTCAGTTCCAAATGATACTTTTGCTGGGTAGAGTTATCTTGATTTTCTTAATTTTCATCACTTTGAATATTTTGTGCCAATTCCTTTTTGCCTGTAAAGTTTCTGTTGAGAAATCAGTCTATAGTCTTATGGGTGTGCCCTTGTAGTTAACTAGTTGCTTTTTTTAATTCGTTTTTGCTTTTTCCATCCTATTGGGTGTTTTCTGCTACCTTGTCTTTCAAATCGCTGATTTGATTCTCTGCTTCCTCCAATCTGCTGTTGATTTTGTCTAGTGTGATCTTCATTTCAGTTATCATATTCTTCATTTGTGACTGGTTCTTTTTTATGATTTCTACATTCCTTTTTATGCTGTTGAAGTTCTCACTAAGTCCCTTGAGCCACTGTTTTGAACCACTTATAACCATTGTTTTGAACTTTACCTGGTAGTTTGCTTGCCTCCTTTACATTTAGTTCTTTTTCTGGAGATTTCACCTGTTCCTTTATTTGGGACATATTTCTTAGTCTCCTCATTTTGGATACTCTCTGTGTTTGTCTCTGTGTATTAGGTAAGTCTTCTATGTCTTCCAGTCCTGGTAAGGTGGCCTTATGTAGTAGGTGTCCTGTAAGGCTCAGTGACACAGCCTCCTTGTTCACCCCAGCCAGCTGCTCCAAGTGTGACCCCTGTACTCCCTATGTAATTGTGTGAACCCTCATGTTGTAGTTGAGCATTGATTGGTGTTGGCTTGTCAATGAGAAGGATTGATGCCCAGGCTGATAGGGTACAAGAATTGGCTGCACTGTGTCAAAGAAGCTGCTATTCAGGGGTCAATCCCACAAAGCAGAAGTCACTTCAGCAGGGCTCTGGTGCTGGCTGTGTCTTCTCCTTGATTGTTTCACTTGTGGGGGTGGTTGGGTGGTAGTATGGTATGGTCTCAAGTTGGCCACCATTTACACTAGCTTTGGGGCCTCTCAGGAAATGAAGGCCAAGGTCAGCTGATGCCTATGTGCTACCAAGGGCCACCTGGATGAGATACAAAGCTACCTGCAGATGACTGCTACTTGTACTGGGCTTGGAGGTGCCAAGGAGAGGCAAAGCTATGAACTGAGTCTGGATGCTGTTAATGCCAGGCCTGGGACCACTTAGCAAGAGGTACAGGGCATACTAAGGCCAGATGCTGCTTGTTTAGGGTTTGTAAACCTTGAGAGATTTTAGGAAAATCCACAGCATGAGCCAAGACAGGCCATCTGTATGGAAAATCCATTGATTTTTAATGGCCACGTGTGGGTGTGGGACCAGTTCCCTCCATGACTCCTCCCCTCCCACTATTTTCCACATGGCTTCTTCTGTATATCCTTAGTCATAGGACTTCTGTTCAGCTAGATTTCAGGCAGTCCTCAATGACCATTTTCCTGGAGTTTAATTTTGACATGGTCATGAGAGAATGCCATTACTGCATTTACCTACTCCACCATCTTGACCAGAAGCAAAAAAAGGCTTTTTAGTTTATAGTTCACATAGCCTTATAGCTAGTGAAAGGTACAGTTACCATCAAGTTTTATATCTCATTTTCAAAATCACATTGATTCTGTAGGACAAATGTCAATTTTAGGTATTAGTTCTACCAGCAGAATTCAATTTTATGAGCACATTGTAAAGGACTATGCTTGTCCGAGGTATCATTACCAAATATATTTTTCCATACAGTTAGTTCCCTTTTCATTTTGCCAATGTTTTCTTTAGTCATGCTATAAGTGGAACCCAATCAACAAAACAAATAAGCAAGCAAAATATAACCAGAGGCATTGAAATAAAGAACAAACTGACAGTAACCAGAGGGAAGAGGGGAGAGATAATAGGGAAAATAGGGGAAGGGTCGTCAAGGAACATATATAAAGGACATATAGGCAAAGCCAAATGGGGTAGGATAGAGGGTGGGAGGTGGGGATAGGTGGGGCGGAGAAGGTAGTAGGGGGAAAGTGGAGACAACTAGACTTGAACAACATTTTTTTTAAAAGACTATACTAAGGAAATGCACACACAGCACACATACATTTACATTGACAATGAATTATGGCATTGCTTGTAATGGGCAAAATGACATACCTAAGACATCCCCAAAATGATTAGCCTTGTCATTTTCCAATCCTTTTCCACTTAGTTTATCTATGGAGGTCTATGCTGCCAACATTTTTTTTAGACACCTGGCAGACAATGGATAGAGTACAATGGAACAGCAATTCTTAGCCCACAGAGCTCAAGAGCCACTTAATCAGTGAAGAGTGTACTGGCAGTGCTGTGCACTGAGATTCCTTTAAAACAGCTAAGCCACAGACCAGACCAACTGCCGAGTGACAAGATGGCATGCATAACCCAGAAGGAGAACAAAGCCTGCTATTCTTTCTCTCAAATGTGTGCTTTTCAAAGTTATTGATCCTTTACATGGGTACTAAACTTATAATTCTCTTCCTCTTTTCTTGCATTTGATCTTCATCATCTGTGAAATGTGTTGGGCATATGTAACATCTTTATTCTACAGGTAAGGAAGCCTGGGTCAAGAGATTTAAAAATATACTCCATAGTTCACCTGGATAGTGACAAAACAAAAGACACAACCCAAATTCCTTACTCTCAGAACCATTCTTTTCTATGGCAAAACACTGCTTGCTAAGTTGTCCCAAAAATACTGACGTCAATACTCATTGTTTAGATACTGATTTCAGTTTTTGACAGTTTCTTGTCTTTCAA
This sequence comes from Tonatia bakeri, assembly GCA_004024845.1. Lineage (NCBI taxonomy): Eukaryota > Metazoa > Chordata > Mammalia > Chiroptera > Phyllostomidae > Tonatia > Tonatia bakeri. The sequence continues at coordinate 156,912 of PVIA01000199.1, forward strand.
ATCAACAGCATTTACATAGAAATTTTTCTTATAATCTTTACCTGGAAAACTCCTTTTTGATATAAGAAAATTCTGATATTTATTTAAATATAGTTTATTAGGAGAGAGATATATCTTAGAAATCACAACTTTGCGATAAATTCTTTCATTCACTAGGTACTCTCAGTCTTCTAGACTCAAATATTAGTTAATACAGGATTCTTTCCAATAACAACTCTATGAATCAGTGTTTTGTACTCTAGGTAGGAATGAATAGTGGGTAGAAATTTCAATGAGACTCATTTTCATCACTCAAGGAATTCGCAATGGAGTTAGGCTGACAATTAGAACCAACTAAGGAACATTTTACAGTGCATGTGGAAATGCAAATATAAATTGATAATCTAAGCCTGGATGAAATACGAAGCACCAGAATAGTGAGAATGATATGAGATTAATAAAGATAATTTGTAGAAAGAAATATTTAAACCATATTTCAAAGACAACATAGATTCGAATTTCTAGAGTCATATGTGTATACATGGATTTCACATCAATGGAAGAAAATATTTAAGAAACTGTCGGCAACTTTTTCTCCCAAATCTAGACCCAGTTTTCAGTAATGGTTACCCTGACCCACAGCAAACCAAACAGCCTAACTTATACTCAATCACTTTAGTGATTCCTATATTTTACTATTATATTTTTATGTAGAATGTTTAACACATAGGGAGCAGAATCAGATAGGCCTGGGTTCAAATCATGGCTATTATAACATTTAACTTTGTACTTGAGCAAGTGGTTAAAATTTTCTGCCCTCTGTTTGTTCATCTACATTCTATGAATGATTTTACCTACACTTCACACTGTGGGAAAGAAGGGGAATAATGTATATGAAGTACTTAGCATAGAGCTTGTCTTCATGGTTCCGTGCTACCAACATCCAAGCAGATATCATACTTCTGTCTGTTGGAGATGGTGGTAAAACTTTTTATTCCTTTCATTAAAGGTGCTTAAAATCCGAGATTGGAACTCAACTGAACTTTGCAAACTTCCAACTTTGGAACCACGTGCAATCAGTAAGACAGACTAGTCATATGGTATGTTAACTATTAACAAATGCCTCGATATGACTCATGCCAATTGCTTAAAGTTCTTTTCTCTGAGCTCAAAATCTCTCTATACTTTTGAAATATGTTACATAATATAACCCCTAGCCTAGTAACATAAGAAGATTCAGAGAGAGGCCTGGTGCTGAGTTCAGCCATACCATCCTTTCTGCATCACCATGATACCCCTAGGTTTCTGGGATACCCTGCTTAGAATGAGATTAGTGAAATTTGAGTCTTGAAAGGAATTGAAAGGCAGGAGTAGCATCCTGGCTGAATTGGACAGGGCTGCCTACATCTAAGGGCACAGGCAGGCGTTGCTTCTCTTGGATAGCCAATGAGAGATGTGGGGTCTTCAGCAATTAAAATATAAAATATAAACCATGTCCTCAAGTAGCTTTTGAACTAGTGGGAGATATATTCATTGACATTTATAAGGATGGAAATTCCTTTCAGATGTGAGATGCAGATTCTGTGCTGGTGGCAATCAGAGATAAGAATGATTAATTCAGATTCAGTATAAAAAGTTTTTCAGGTTTGAGTGAGTGAATAGAATTCTAAGGCATGTTTTAAAGAAACGTTTTCTGGTAACCTTAGGACTATAGAATATAGGAGGTAAAGGAAATGACATGTTTTTAAAAAGTCAGAGAAATAAGAAAACATGATGTTTTTGTCAATCTTTCAAAATTGGTTGAAGTACAAGCTTTCTTTCGTGAGGAGGGTACAGTACGGATGGTGTGAAGAGGCCGTGCTGGGAGGATTGCCTTGCTGCATTTTGAAATACAGGGTGATTTTTATCACTTAATCTTCCATTCAATATCTAGTGAGTGTTCTGTGACAGGTAATGTACTCAGCACATTTTGGAGGATAATCCAAATTCATTTATATACATGCATTACTTGCTTAAAAACAACAGGGAAGTTTGTTTGCTTGTTTACTTTTTAATCATTTCAAGTTTAGCTGAGAAACCAGGAAGCAGAAGTTTTTGTTTTTGTTTTCATAATACAAAGTTAAGCAGAATAATTTGGGACACTCAAAAAAGGCACTAGGTGGACATTCATGTTATTCATTCTTTGTTTCAAAGCCTGAGAAAAAAAAAGCCCACCAGAGTCCTGGCCTATAAGTCTTCCCTGCCATTAATGTTGCATATTTCTTCTCTGCTATGAAGGTTAAAGGAGCTGTAGGTGAGAGATTCTCTGAAAAGTTTTAAAAGGCACTTGACATCTGCTGAGAAGTTGTCACAGAATTAAAAACCAAATCTGGGGATCAGGTTTCTGTGAGACTCCTGTATGTAGCCCGCCATCTATACGGAAACTCCCTCTGGAAACCACATCTTCAGCTTCTCACTTGATGGCAGTGCTCTGCAGCAGATTCAGGGAAAGCACTCAGACACGTGCAGACAGCCTGCATTCAGATTTATCAGGAAGCCGGGCTGCCTTTGAATGTGCACATCATTCTTATTGAGAGTCATCAATGCATTGTCAAACTGTACAAATGCCTTTTAAATGACCATTAAAGTAAAAAAAAACAGTGAAATGTAAGAGCCTAGCCTTAATGCAGTCATAATAATGTTCACCCCTAAATCTGAGTTCCCAGAGCATCCAACCACAGAAAAAGAGCACCATTAGCGTGCAAGATACAAGGGAAAGAGAGTAACCATGGGGTCTTCCTTCGGATCTGTCGTCACTGTTGTGGGTTCTGTTCCCTGGCTACACTGGCAGGCTGGGGGCAGGGAACAAGAAGTTAGAGATTTTAGAATCTGTCACTTTTCATAACTGTGTTACTGTAGAAACCAAAATCTTTTTGGAAAGAAGGGTTTTCAAGGAGAAAAATTATAATGATAGGAGAAGATGTAATTGTCTAAGGTATATGTAAATATTTAAACATAAACATATGTGAGCTTGCTGTCTAATTATAGACAGCCATGTGTTTATCTCTGTGTGTGTATGCACAAAAAGACATTAATTTAGCTCACTCAGATATTTATTTCTGGGTATGACTGTTGGAAATACATCACACAAACATCCACATTTCTATCCCAAATGCTGTTCAAGACTGTAGATAATTAAATATTTGTAGTTGCATCAGAGAAGCAGAATCAATAGCAGGCTTTCCAGTGAAAAGTTTGTACCTATTCATAGTTTTGGCATTTGTTAGTTTCAGATGGTACTGTTGCTGATCAAATTTATGAAATGTTTCACTCAAAATGATGAAATGCTTAAATCTGGCTACCATTACTATGCAAACCACAGTCTCAGCTGGCAGTCTTTCCTAGGTAGGACAAAGCTACAAAAGAATCTACACCAGTTAAAGTGACATGCTGATTTCCCAAGATCGAGTTCACTGGGCCCATGGAACCCCCAGTCTGTTCAGTAAATATAGCCAGGTAATAATAATAGGATCAACTGTCTACACGAAGGCCATCCTTGCTTTCTTCCAGAGCCACTCTCAACCTTAGGCGATCATTTGGTCTTTCGGGGCCACTGGTCATAAGAGAAACTAGACGAAAGCATATACAGCAAAATGGTCACTGCCCCTGAACTTAGAAGACAGTTAATAATCCTGCTGGCTGGCTTTGTGCAAGAACTTGCACTTTCAAAGGCGTATTAGTAGTCTCTGTCCCCTACTCCACCCCCCAAATCTCCCTCTCTTTCCTCTTTTTTTCCTGCAATAGCCTTATGGAAAAAAATATGGCAGGTTTAATTTTAATTCTTGTATTGCTGAAGGAAAAATGAAAATACCAAAAGTAATTTGCCTTAGCTGAGATTGAGAAACCAGTAAAAGGAATAGTCAGGATTGACATTGCAGTCCCTGATATTTTTGAGCAGTATTCTTTGAAAACCACAATAATATGATTTGATCAGTTTGGTAGAAACTCAACCTATCCTAAAATAGAAGCACATCATAAAATTTATATACTCACATTGAGAAAAAAAGTGTGTACTTCTGTAATGGTAGACTCCCCAGGGCTGGGTAGATTGTGTTTCACTCACACCAAGATGCTTTCTAAGCTTACTGTCCATCCCAAAACTGGTCCACAAGTTAGGAAATGTGAAGGCTGTGTTCACTTTTTTAATATGGCTCTCTATTAAAGAAATTACATCAGACAGAATTTAAAGGCATTTATAGCTCTTATTTATGTCTATGAGGCACTATGTACAATACTATTTCAGTATTAATTTTTATCTGAAATATTGTGTTCAAAGATAGGCTCAGAGACACTAAATATGACCATGCCAAATACAATTAAAATTAAATCTAGCATTTTATGGTACTTTATTTTCTTAAAGCACTTGTTTTCTAGTCATTTTATGTAAGCACAGAGATCCATTACTGTGGCCCTTATTTCATAACTAAAGAAAGTGAAATCTAATGAATTGCCCATCTCAAACCTCATTTGTGGCAGAGCCAGGGCTGGAATCTATTACCTTATTTCAGCCCCGTTGTCTTCAAAACTCTTAAGTATTTTCTCTCACTCTAGCTACCAGACTAGGGGATCTTCCATTTACCTTCCCGGCCAGAAACACCATCTGACCAAATATTAACAGAGGGCTTCCTCATCACCTGGTATTGTCAAAGCCGAGCTTTTGTTTGAATTGGGATGTGGAGGGTGGACAGGTGAGAGGAAAGCTTCCAACTTTTGTTTAGGAGTTCCTTTGTCATCAATCCATTCATTCATCAAAAGATCAGCAGTGTTGATTGACTGTGAATTGTGTGTCAGACTCTCCTTGGCATTCAGCATTCAGAGCAAACAAGACAAGTCCATTGCCTTTGTTCTTCCTGTGCCCCAAAGTCTTTATGGGTTAGTCCTCCACTGTCAGAGCCCTTGATCCGCTCCACCGTAACTGTTTCTAATGCTCATACTTGAATGTATAGAAACTGATTTACACTAAGTTGTTTCAGACATAGTAGAAGACACATTTGGGGACAAAGAATACTTCTAGAAACTCAAGATGGAAGTCTGCCTGGGTTCCAGGTGCTTCAACAGAAATTCCACAGCTACCAATTGTTTCAGACATAGTAGAAGATACATTTGGGGAGAAAGAATACTTCTAGAAACTCAAGATGGAAGTCTGTCTGGGTTCCAGGTGCTTCAACAGCAATTCCACAGCTACCAAACAAATTAAAGAAGTCAGGAAGAGTGAAAATTCCCACACAGATCAAGGCCTGTCTTTAACGTTTGTGGGGCCAGGGCAAGAGTGCATGGAAGGTCTGTGGCCCACTTCCCTTCTTTTCCCTCCAAGGCCCCTGTGTCCCACCCTGCAAGGAGTTTCAGCCTGGAGGGATGCATTAAGCACTTTCTTACTCTTCATCCATTCCCCACAAAAGATAAACAATTTACTGATGGTTGTTTCACCTGGGGCATAGCTTACCCTGCAGAGTGCATTCTGAGAATGATGTTCATGTTGCTCCCAGAGGTGGGCAGAGTTTGGGGAAGAAAAGAATGCACATGGTCTAGAAAGGGGGGCAGGAGCTCCAGGAGGGCAGAGTCGCCTTGACCCTGAAGTTTTCTCAGTGCATGGGAGGAGGCACGGCCGGAGATGGCCAGATGGAGGCCTCTAAGGTGTAACCCCCAGGGCAGGTGTCACTATTTACCAGGTCTAAATATAGTACTTCAGGCCTGTCACTGAGAAAAATTAAAATCAGACAAAATTCAATGTTAAATTTCTCATTTGTTTTTGTTCTCAGTTGTCTTGTTTTTAAAAATATGTCTTCACCATTTTGGGATCCTGCAAATGGATCCCCAAAAGCCCCAATCCAGCTCTACTCTCTCAGAGGATTTCTTTGCATCTTGGTGCTTATCTTTCCACATCTGTTGTGTCTCGTCAGGCTATGTATAGGCCATCTAAAGACTTGCCACTAACTATGCTTTTGAACATATTACTAAAGGATTACCTGAGAAATGCAGAACATTAGTTCTCACCCCCTACATCTACTGAATCAAAATCTGCATTTAACAAGATTCCCAGGTGATTGTTATACATAATAAAATTTGTGCATAACAAATTTTGGCAGCACTAATTAGCAACACTAATCGAATAGACTTAAATAATAGGAAAATGGTCCCTTTTTTCAAGATAAAATACCAGATAATATTTTATAGTTCAATGAGGTCAACCTCAGCTACCAAAGTAGAAAATACACACCTCATCTTGCTTTGCACATAATATATGCTCACAAAATATTTAGTAAATGAATGGATATTTATTTCAGCAAACTTTGATGAATCCTACCATGGTGGCTACTTCTTAATCTGGCTCTGCAGACAACCACAATGCTAATAAAATTGATTCCATAGACCAATTAAGACAAAAATAGAGCAAAGTCACAGCTAAATAATAGTATACTATAACTAAAGGAGAGAATATAAATACAAAATGAATTAGACATTAAGCATAATGCAATAATAAAATTAACAACTATATACTAACAGTTTTGGAAATACTGTAAGTCAAATGAATTTCTAGAAAAACTGTAAGTTAACAAGAATGAGTTTCAGGTAAATAAAAGCCATATATACCTCCAACAGAGACACTGAAATTTTGTTTACCAGAAAGCATGACTAAATTTTAAAATATATACCATTATAATTTTGTACAAACTCTTCCAGTAAATAGGAAAAAGAATAAATACCTTCCAACTTATTCTAGAAGTTATCAAAACTCTGCTATTAAAACCAGACAAACCCATGGACAATGACAAGGTGAGGGGAGGACTGAATGTGGAAGGTGAGGGGTGGGTAGGGCAGGGGAGAGTAATGGGGGAAAAATGGGGACAACTGAAATTGAACAACAACAAAAAAAGAAAAAATTAGAACCAGACAAACACATTATCAGAACTTTATAAAAAATGCAAGTTCATTTCACTCATGAATGAAGAAAAATTCTAAACATAACATTAGCAAAAAAATCTAATATTATATAAAATATAATATACCATGATAAAAACACATTTAACCAAGACATGAGAAGATTGTTGAATATTAGAAAATTGATAAACAAAATTCACCACAATGACAGAAAACTAAGAAGGAAATAAGTGATCATCTTAACTGATACATAAGATCTTAAAAAAATTTAAGAACCATTTATAATAACAGCTTTAGAAAATTAGAGAAAGAATGTATCTTTTGTAATCTGATAAAGAATATTTGTAATTTTAGAGCAAGGATTATTGCAAATAAGGAAACATTAGAAATACTACCTTTGGTACTGTAAATGAGTAAAGAATGTCCAATTATTCTATTCTATTAAATATGCTATCCTGTGTAATAAAGTAAAAAAATAAAAAGGAAATTAGCCACGAGAATTGGGAAGAAGGACATAGAACCCTCAATATTTACAAAGAATAGAAAGCACAAATTTATACTTACGTTGGTAAAAATAACAAAAGAGTTTGTCAAGAAAGCTGGTTTGTTTTTAGCACACAAAAGCCAAGTGTATGTTTAAACATCAGCAATAAACAGCCAGGAAACATGATTAAAGAGAAGTTATTACTTATAAGAATATCAGAAAAGATCAACATTTCAGGAACAAATCTAATATAGAATCCACACTTCCTCTACTCATAAAATTGTAAATTTTATTAAAAAATATGTTAAAAACTATTTAGCTGGAAATAGATATCATGATTATAAATAACACAACTCTCCATTATCCCTCACATATAAGAGAGATCATATGGTAATTGTTATTCTCTTTCTATTTCCCTTAGCATAATGTCCTTGAGGTCCATGTCACAAATGTCAAGATTCCATTTTTTATGTCTGCATAATAATCCACTATAAATCTTACATCTTCTTTATCCATTCATCTATTGATGGACACTCAGGTTGTTTTCCATATCTTGGTTATTATAAATAATGCTGCAACAAACATGGGGGTGCATATATCTTTTTAAATTAGTGTTTTCATTTCATATATATAAATATATATATATTTATATAGAAGATATATATATTATATATATATATATTATATCTTCTTTATCCATTCATCTGATGGACACTTAGGATGTTTTCCATATCTTAGCTTTCCAAAATAATGGTGTAGTGAACATGGGGGATGCATATATATTCTCAAATTAGTATTTCTGTTTCCTTTGAATAAATACCCAGAAGTGAAATTGCTGGATCATGTGGTACTTTTATTTTTAACCTTTTGAGGAATGATCACACTGATTTCCATAGTGACGGCACAAGTTCACATTCTCACCAACAGTGCTCAAGGATTCCTTTTTCTCCACAACCTCTCCAACACTCATTACTTCTTGTCTTTTTTATCATAACCATTCTAACAGGTATGAGATGATATCTCATTGTGGTTCTGATTTACATTTATTTCCCTGATGATAATGATGTTGAACACCTTTTCACATACATTTTGGCAATTTGTATGTATGTCTTCTTTGGGAAAAAAGTCTACCCAGGGTCTCTCCATTTGTTAATCAGATTGTTTGTTTTCTATTGAGTTTTATAAAATATAAGCATGGCAAGATATTTCGAAAGAGCGCTTACAGAGAAGAGCACAATGCAGAAATAATAGACTAAATTTCATAAAGTATACCAATTTTGAGCTCTCAGAGAAAATAAGAGTGAGTACAATGTGGAGTCCTAGAACTTAAGAGAAGAGGGAAATGTGAGGATAAAGTAACCAATAGCGTCCGATGCACCACAAGTAAATAAGGGATTGCCTGACTGAGCAATTAGGGAGCTGTTCACAGCTGAGGTGGACATCATTTCTCTACAGCAGTGGGAACTGAAATCAGATCAGTAGGTCGAAGAGGTAAAGAAGCAATGGCAGCTGAGGAATTAGAAGTGGGAAATACTAGTTAATTCTTCAGGAAGAACAGCTACAAAGGAGAGCAGAGATATGGGAAGGTGGGAGAGGGGCAGTCTGGTCTTCAGAAATGCTGTGCAGCATTGGGCAGTTTACAGTAGAAGAGCACCAATTAAATGGGAGTGGGGTAACTGATGGAGTACAGCATTAGAAAACATATAAAAAAACACTTTAAGAACAAAGAGGAGGTATTGGTTATTGAATAGGAGAAGTTGCAGATAAATTTCTCACAATGCAGGAAAGGATTTGTGAGTGTTTGTGTGTGTAAATATACGTGGTTATAGGACTGTGGGTAAAAGTCATTGAGCAGGTGATGCAGATCACACCTGATTACCTCAGTTATCTAAAAGAAGTAAGAGACAAGTATTCTGATTAAAGTGAGAGCAGAGTATTGACTTTGGGCTTACCAATTTCCCAGCAGGCTTTGGGCCAGGCTGTGGAGGGAAGAAGAAACCTGTGCAGGGAGGGAAACCAGTCCCAAACGGTTTCTGGTTGCTTCTGCCCCTCTTCCCTTTACCCTGCTGATCTGTTTGTGGTTTCTGTACCTCAGAATTTTCAGGCAATTTTAACAAGACAAAAGGAATCTTTTTTTCAGGGTGATGGGGTGGAGATAGTGAAGGGGTGTGCTGGGAAGGAAGTCCCCTGGGAGAGGGTCAGGACATAGTTCCCAGATATTTTAGGCATCACAAGGGACTAGATTTCTCCAGGACCCTCCCAGGGGCTCACTGAGGAAACTGAGGCCCAGACAGGACAATGGAGCTCTCAGTGGTTGAGGCAAAGCCAGGCTCTCACTTCTGTACTAGTGCCTTTTCCCCCACCAAGAATTGCACAGGGGTCCCCAACAGGAGGTCCTCTCTGGGACCAGCCCCATCCAGGAGTCCTGGGAAAAAGAGATATAATGTGAAGTACAAACTGTGGGCCAAAGGCAATAAAAAAAACTTTTTGGGAAATAAAAGAAAAATAAAGACGGTCTATACTTCTACCTTATATTCTCTTTATTTTATAGTCTGGAATTCTGCTTCTAATCTGCTGTTCCTAGGGGGTCTTCAATTTTTATCTGGGCTCTGTCTACCTTTAATTCCCACTGGGTTTCCTCCTAATATAACACTAACTCTGGGGATCATCTCAGTAAGGAAACTGGTGGCATCTGTCCTTCGTTACTTCAACCATCTCCTTAGGATCTTCTTCATAAAAACCTTATTAGCTTGCTTTGATTAGTTGCATATTCTTTTCTTTATCTCTGTTATAAATCATATCTGGATGAATTTAGCATCCTCTTTTTTTTTTTGGTTGGAAGTAGAATCAACATGTAAAGAAGGTAGTCTTATGTAAAAATTTCAAATAAAAATGTTTGAAGGGAATTTATGAGGATAATTATGTTTTTTTCTTTTTATATCACTTTTTTATTATTATTTTAATTGTTGTTTAAGTACAGTTTTCTGCCTTTTGCTCCCATCCCAGCCCACCCCCAAGCCCTCCCCACCTCCCTCCAGTTTCCACCCCTTTGTTTTTGTCCCTGTGTCCTTTATACTTGTTCCTGCAAACCCTTCCCCTTTTCCCCTGAAACTCCCTTCCCTCTCCCCTCTGGTCACTGTCAGCCTGTTCTCTATTTCAGTGTCTTTGGTTATATTTTGCTTGTTTGTTTGTCTTATTAATTAGGTTCCTCGTAAAGGTGAGATCATATGGTATTTATCTTTCACCACCTGGTTATTTCACTTAGCATAATGCTTTCCAGTTCCATCCATGCTGTTGCAAAGGGTAGAAGCTCCTTTTTTCTTTCTGCTGCATAGAATTCCATTGTGTAAATATACCATAGTTTTTTGATCCATTCATTTACTGATGGGCATCTAGGTTGCTTCCAGCACTTGGCTATTGTAAATTGTGCTGCTATGAACATTGGGGTGCATAGGTTCTTTTGGATTGGTGTTTCAGGGTTCTTAGGATATAATCCTAAGAATATAAATATAATTATGTTTTTAAGGGAACAAAAACAACAAAATACATTTTATTTGAGTTCATAAGTAATTTATTTAGCTTTTCACATGTTTTAACTGGTGGAATAAACTCTTGGGAGATTATATTCTTAAACAATTTACTGTTTACACACACACACACATATCTTGTTTTCCAAAATAAATCATTATTTCCTTAAAAATCAGAATTATTTTGGTGCCAAGAACAATGCAGTGCATTAAGTAGATGCTCAGCACATACTTCTGGGTTAGCTGATTGATTGTTTCATTAAGTTCAATGTCAGACTTTGATTGGAAGAGCCGCTTTTGTTCACGTCCTGGATGACAACAGGCAGCGAGTTAACGTAAATGTTTGTGCTAGCTTTCATGGCCAGCGAGCCTTTGTTTCCCTGACACACAAATGCTCTCAGTGTTCACGCCCATGCATTTCACTTTATTGAGTCTTCTAAGATGAGATTATATCAATGAGAAGTGCAATTATATGGGAGTAACTCTTCTGAATTCTACAATATTTCTAGAAATATTTTCTTAAAATTTTATCCATCCTAATTTTAATAGTCTTCTGAGTATATTTTCAACAGCAAGTTGTTCATTTTAATTTTATGAGTATCATTTTTAAAAGTTTCCCAGAAAGTACTAGACTTTAAAAGCTTCATGTTGAAGTAAGATTGACTCGCGAGTCAGAATAAAAGAGGGCAGAAGCACGAAGTGAACAAAGCAGGAAGTATAGGCCAGCAAAATCCAATTTCCTCCAGTAAATTATTATGTGCAGATAACACTACACAGTTCATTCACACAAGCTAGATGAGCCATTTCTCCATTGTTCAGAGGGAGCAAAGCTCATTGCTCTGTAGAAACATCCCAGTTATTGACACAATTCAGTGTGTGTGTCATTTATCAAGAACTTCCTGATTTAAGGAAACTAGTTTATGAACTTCTTCACAAATCAGTGATGAGAAGACATTTTAAGTGGGACTGAAGTAGTCACCCTAAAATGCTTAGAGATGGCCTCAATCAGTCAGACAACATGCTCTAGTGAGGTATTTTTTTAGGGATTGTGGAAAAGATGCAGTCCATATATTAATTACAAGAGTTTTTTTTTAATGCATTTCTGAACTATGCACTCAACTATATACTCCATATCATTTTATTTGTGTAGACATTTTGTGTTCCTGACTTTATTATAAGTTTCTTGTGAATACAAATCATGTATATGATACCTCAATTTTTATCTTCAAGAATGTTGAAATCAGAGTAGGAACTCAATGGATGCATATTTATTGACTGGTGCAGACACACAAACAGCTTGACTGAAATTACTTTTTCAGCTGGTTTTGTGAAATTCAAGTCATTACCCTAGACTAGTGTGTCACTTATTTTGCAAGAGCTAGATAGTAAATCAGGCTTTGTGGGTCAGATAGTCTCAGTGGAAACTACTGGTCAGTAGTTTCTGCCATTGTAGTGTGAAAGCACTCACAGACATTGAGAACCGATGGATGTGGCTGTGTTCTAATAAAACTTTATTTATAGACTACCCACACACTGTAGATTACCAGCCTCTTCTCTATGCTGTCTTTGAAATCTATTTAGCTACTCTGTTATAAAAGATATTTATGAGAACACGGTATTATACAATCAATTGTTTTTAAAAGAGGGACCACATCAGTGACTGTCTCACACAAAATCAGACTGGTTCACTACTGGGTGAAGTCTATGGTGACTGAGGAAAGGAGATGCACCCGGAACATGCACTATGCCAACTTGCCGTACTGTTCAAAATATCCATTTTTAAGGCACTCAGAAAAGTAACAAAACAACCATATAAATAGATATTTATGCTGATCAGCATAATTTTTTATTTAATTAACCAATTGGCCTTCATTATTTCAAAGAAGAAACAAACCTGTGAATAGAATGGGTCTTGAAATAGATGTTTTAAAAAAAATACATATACTGTAGCCCTGACAGGTGTGGTTCAGTGGATTGAGCACCAGGTCTGTGAACCAAAGGGTCACCAGTTCGATCCCCAGTCAGAGCACATGCCTGGGTTGCTGGCCAGGTACCCAGTTAGGGGCACATGAGAGGCAACCACACATTGATGTTTCTCTCCCTATCTTTCTCCCTCCCTTTCTCTAAAAATAAATAAATGAATAAATAAATAAATACAATATTAAAAAATATATATATTGTTGTTTATCTAAAATCAAAATCTAGATAAAACAGTATAGTCATTTAAGAAACTATTAAAAAATAATTATTTAAATAAATTGAGACATTGAGAAACTAAGAATGTACTAACCTCAATAACACATTATTGTATACTTGTATTAATTAATGAGATTATTTCATGAGGCAGGAAATAAAAAATTCATGTTATAAAAAGTCATAGAAAGATTCCCTACATTTTATTAAATTATTTATGCTTAAATTTTTTGAAGTTGTGTGGTCTCTTAGATTGTAGTATTGTGGTAACTTTATTTTGGTTGCTTTTGTGAATTTCTTTTCTAAAAAAATCATGCTATTTCAGAAAGTATACTTTTTACTAAAATTAACTTCAATGTTGCTTTAGCTACCTCAGTTTATTTAGTAGGCTGCACAGGAAAAAAGCACATTGGAACCAAAGGAGAAGCCTTTACTTCCTGCACTGTCTCTCCTACACGCTCACCTGACAAAGCTGGACATCTTACCTTTGACAAATGACATCCAGCATAACTGAAGGATGATTTTTTCTGGAGTTGGTTGAGGGGAGAATGGAAGGTGTGTAGGAGGAGACTGCTATTATACACAGTGCTTTAATGGGGGTTTTGTAATTGAGATCACAGCTAAAGGGAGGTACAGGATCATGAGTGTTCTTTTTATGATGGAAATAATCCAGTAGAGTAGGAAAAATTGATGATCAAAGCAAAGGATAAATCTGAGAGCAAACCCCTAAGAAAGAGAAGGTATGAGATCAAGTGCCCTGGTGAAATGATGGGCTGAGATTAGGAGCAGGGTCATTATGGTAGCCCATAAACACCCAGGTGGCTCGACCAGCCAGGGCCAAACCAGTCACTAATTTTTAATGTGACAGAACAACTGCATAGTTCTGGTGATATACATCTCATATCCCTGGTTCAATTTGATTCTGTTCAGAGTGGTTTTTCTGTTCCCACCATAGCAGTGCATGAGTGGTCAAATATCTGTAATCTGGAGTTAGCCACAGAAACCCATCCCAAATCTGAGTGTAGCCGCTCACAGCTCTGGTGGTGGGTGCTTTTAGGACTCTTTCAGTCTGCAGTTTGATAGGTTTTTTATGTAGTGTGATTGACAAAAAATGAATATCCCTGTCCATTGTTTTTGACAGTATGTACCACAGGCCAGGTTTTTGGATCATTATTGGTAATAATAGATGAATTAAAAGTATTAGTCCTTGCTGTCGCAATAGTGAATAATGCTGCAATGAACATCGGGGTACCTATATCTTTGCAAATATATATTTTTTTAATTTTTCTGACAGATACTCAGAAGAAGGGTTCCTGGTTCATGTGGTAAGTCTATTCTTAATTTTTTGAAAACTCTCTATACTGATTTCCATAATGACTGTACCAGTTTACATTCCCACTGGCAGTGAATGAGGGTTCTTATCTCCAGAACCTCTCCAACATTAATCACTTGTCTTATTGATAGCAGACATGCTAACAGGTGTGAGGTGGTATCCCATTATAGTTTGAACTTGTATTTCCCTAATAGTTAGTGAAGTGGTTACGAGAGAGAAAAGGGGTAGTAGAGTGAAGGGGGTCAAATATATGGTAACAAAATAAGATTTGACTTTGGGTAGTAAACACACAATGCAGTATACAGATGATGTATCATAGAACTGTACACGTGAAACATATAATTTTGTTAACCAATGTCATCCCAATAAGTTTAATAATTAAAAAAACTTTAGAATTCAGAGGGAAAAAAAGAGTACTAATCCTAGATTTTTAAATGTACTACTTAGGACTTTATAACTCCTGCATGGAATGGTGATACCCACATGGCAATCTGAGAGCTAGAGAGGGGGCTGTTGCCCATATAGCTCAGAGTTGCACTGATTCCTTTGCCTGGCACGTAAGTGGTCCCTCTGGAGAAAGGTGTTTCCATCAGGTGCTGTCCCACAACCAGATACCACAGGAGCAACAGAAGGTTAAGATCAAAAAGACAGATATTGGGTAGAAACTTGTATAGAAGTCGTCATTTAAATATAGTAAAGCCTGGGAGAGTACTTTAGTCCTCCCGGCCAAAGTGGTTTTACCTGCTAGTAATTTAATCTGCTACTTTAAAATTCCATTCTTTTTTTCTACCAGTCCTGCTGCCTGCAGGTCATAGGAGAAATGGGACCTCCATTCAATGTGCTTTTGCACAGCCTTGCACATTCTGACCTTTAAAATGTGACCCCCAGTCACTGTCTGTGTGATGAAGGTAATGTGTGCATGGCACTGAGTTCTAGTTCTCTGAATGGCTGTGGCCTGGTTTGCATAGAGACAGGGAAAAGTTTGGGTTAGGCCAGACGTAGTATCCACACAAAGCAAGGAGTATTAGACCCCTCACTTGCAGGGAGGGGGCCAATCTAGTATATTTGTCAAGCACTCATTAGCTGGGAACCTCTAATGTGGCTGGCCCCGGCCTCTTTTGGCAGTTGCCTTGGGTACTGTTTCAAACAGGCAGGAGGGCAAATGGTTAATCTGATTTCTGTTGGTTTAATTTGTATGTCTGGTCATAGAACCTATGAGGGTAAAAGGTTTTGTTTTGTTTTGTTTTGTTTTTTCCATTCCCTACAAGAATACAAAAGGAATTTCTATAGTACTTAATAACCTATGCTTTAGCTGGGAAGTGGTTACATATGCATGATCATTTAGTGAAAATGCAAGGAGCTGTCTGCAGATGACATTATGCTCAGTTCACTTCTATAAGAGCATAGTGAAAACATAAACGAAAGAAGGAAACATCGAGAGCCACCCAGGTAGGAAACAGCATTAGCAAAGACAAAGAGGCAAAGGAGTACCAGCCTTATTCAGAAACAGGAGAATAGTTTGAAGCCAAATATTTGCAACTTTCCTTATTACCAGAGCTGAAAAAATGACAAGGGCTATTTAAACAAATATTTCATTTCCCTGCTAAGAAATTCCCCAGAGGAAGCTCTACTGAGGAGGCTATTAAACAATTTGGGGTTTATTCTTTGAATATCAGGTGCAGTCTGGAAGCAAGGAGGTTGAATTTACTCACAGTTTGCATTTCTATGTCCTTTATCCACCAACTTCAGGTGCGTCAGTCCTTGCTTTGGCACTTGAGATATTAATGGGGACAGGATTTCTGTATTCTATTAAGTGCAATGTTTGTACAACAAAAGTAAAAATTTTATATTGAGCTTAAGCTAATGTAATTATTTTCTAATGAAAAAAGTTTAGGCTTCACCAAATTAAAAAAAAAAACAGAAATGAAGGATAGGGTTTGGAGGAGGAAAGAATCTTCTGTAGTAAACAATTTTGCCTAGATTTTAGCAAAAATTCTAATTACATAATCAGGCCAAGGATGAGACCAGGTCACCTTTGAAGCAAAAGGCACTGGAGAGATGCTGGAGTGTGTTTGACTTGTAAAGCAAGGGCAGGTGTATGCATCCCAAGGATTCAAAGCCTGTTATTGTATCCCTGATTCAATGAATCTGCAAATGTTTCTGGGTGAGTGGTATGTATGTCTGTGTATATATGTATATGTGTGTGTATATATATGTGCATACATACACACATATATATCTGACAAACTGTGAAATGCATAGGTTAAGATGGTGAAATGGTATGGCTTTCTAATTTATTTTCACATATTTCCCAGGTCTGTAAGGCAATTGATAAGGCTTCTTCATCATTCCTAAACTTATTTTCACAATTATATAGAGGCTCTTGGTAAGTAGTTTCAGCAAAGAACCAAATGCATTCGAGAGACTTCTATCTGAGGATTCTGGTGAAGCATTCTCAAGAGACAATATTCAAGGTAAGTGCCTTATATGAAAACCTATCTCCCTAAAGAGACAGCCTCAGCAAGTAAACACTTCTTGCATCTTCTCAAATCTAAATATTTACCTGCAGTGATTCTCTTTGCTAATTCCATTTCTTTCTATGCCCAGGATTTATGGGTACACCTTACCCCATAAATGTGTTTCTAAAAATTGCCTGCGTGCTTAAGTCTTAAAGCTGAATTCTATTTTAAGTCCACTGGGGAAGTGAACTGAAGTTCACAGGGCTTCTATTCATAGGAACCAAGGTAAACACACTGTTGTTTAAACAAACATTTGATGAAATAATCACCTTTTCATTATGCTGGTACTAGTAAGTCTATCCTTAAAGTGTGAGTTCAACTGAACTGATGCTTTGAATTGTACCTCATTCCAACTCTTCTTCAGATTTCTCCATGCTTCTCTTTAACAGAGCTGTCTGTATTATGCGCACTAAGTGAATACCAGAAATATTTTTTTCAATGTGCTCTATCTACTTCTATTCCTAGATATCTACACAATTCATGGATTCTTATGATGACCTACCCAAGCCAGTATCCCTCTTGGACTCATTTTGTCCAGCTGCCTCATTCAAATCTGAGGTTCTCCAGGAACCCAATAAATGTCTTCAATTAAGTTTTCTGAACTTTGCATTTTTCCCTAGTGGATCCCCACAGTAGATTCTGCCAGTACTGTCTCAGTATCTATCCTCCAATTCCTACTTAATAATAAAACCTCCAATTTTTACCAGGTCAATGGCCTCCAGGGGGGGAAATATAGAATTTCCCATCTTCCTTTCAGTGAGGCATGCCCTGTGACTAAGTACTACCAATGGAATGTAAGCAGAAGCATTGTACCCAATGCTTTCACATAGAGACCGTCAATGAGGGTGGCATGGTTTAGTTCCTTCTTTCATTTTCTTCTGCTGATTGAAAAATATACATTAAGGAATTTTGAGAAGGAAGCCAAATGTCAAGTATTGCAGAGAAACAAATTAGAAAGAAAGTGGGTCCCTCTCTATTTATTTGAGATGAAGAAGAAATACATCATCTTTCTTTAATCCACTAGTATGCGGAGGGGTCCGTCACTCACAAGAATCTAGGAGTAATCGATGAATTCTATGCCCCACTTGTTAGCTGTGTGACCTTGGGCAAGTTAAACTTCGGAAGACACTTCCCTTGTGTGTGGAATGGGAACCATGTGGAACCCGCCTCACAGTTGTGCATAACAGGTCAGATTATCCCTACAAAGAAATTAGTGTACGCTGTAGCCTAGAAAGTAAATTCTAGGTTTAGTATTATTTCATACTTTCCATGGCTTAACTATACTTAAGATCAGGAAAACTAATTTTATATTTTAAGATACATGTTGAATAAATATTCAACCCCTGACATCTGCTTACAGCATACACCCTTTTTGTCTGATAATCACCACATGTGAAAAACCAACTCTTCATATTATTTTCAACTTGTTCTTTCCCTGAATTTCTTATTTCTATGAATGTCTTTACATAGTTATGCAAACAAAGAACACGAATTACTTTATGCAATTTGTTACCCAAAGTGTAGTCCCCCAGTGCTCCAGCTTGTCATTAATTTTTCACATCTATTCTTCCTCCTTCAATTCCCTTGTCTCTGGTTCAAGTGCTCATCTTATTTGTATTATTGGGTGACTCTCACAGTTGGTTTTTCTACCTAGACATCATCATCAGGGACATTTTTACAGATTATATGGGTGTTTAATCAGGCCAACATCCTATTTAAAAGCATTTCCAAGGCAGGCTATTGGATACAAATAAAATTCAAACTTCATATCATAGTCTTCAAAGTTGATGTTCTACTCCTTCCTAACTTTCAATTCCCTGTCTCTTTCCCAATCAGACTCTTAATTTCAGTTACAAAAATAGCTAGCATTTATGGAGTCATGCACTTTTCAAAGCACTTGACATGAACTATCTTCTTTAATCTGCTGAACAACCTTAGGAGACTGATACCATTATCATTGCCAGATGTTACTTCTAGATGAGGAAAATGATGCTCAGAGGCTTATTTAAGTTTCCACAACAAGGAAGTTGGTAGACCAGGAATCAAGCTTACATGGAGTCTGCAATCTTCACCATGGGGCTTGGCCCCTTGTATACTAAACCCCATATGTACCATGTACTTTATTTTTCCATTTCTTTCTCCACAATGTACCACATTTTTGGCATATGACTCTCAACCTGAGAAATTCCTTAAAATTCTCTTCAGTGGCCACTGTGGCAGGGGCTTCCTGACCCTTTGAGGAAGAGTTAGGCACCCCTCCGTGGTGCTCCCATAGTGCACAGCCCAGCCTTCCTCACAGGCCTGAGGCTCTGATAGGTGGTGAGTACAGATGAAACTTGTGTGTTTCAGTGTTGTGTCCCAGTGTATAAAAGAGTGCATGGGCTATAATGGGTACTCTATAATGATTCGTTAAATAAATTAAAAGAATAAATAAATTGACGAGTGAAAGAAAAACATAGTGATTGATGACCTACCCCTTCAACCCTGCATGTAACAAAGAAAAGAGAACAAACACCATATTATGCAGCGGGGAAAGCAACTCACTGACAGGCAGTCTGTTTTCTTTAATTTAGCTTCGGGGTAAAAGAGCTGTATGGATTTTATGAAATGATCTTTCTTCTGTGTTTTATTTTGGTTTTTGAAGCAGCTTATTTATAAAGAAAAGTAGTCACATGAAGAGATTTTGAAAAAATATTAAATCTGGCAAGTTATGCCAAGACACGAAAACCCCATGTGTCCTCTCAGCTACTGAGTATGGAAGATACTCTCTGAACATAGGTTTGTTCCTCACCAAAGCTAGGAGACAGCAAAGCACTATGGATTGCACTACGGTTAAATTTCTCCTGCCCCAGCCCACTGCGCTCACTCTCCCCGAGCCTACCTCGTCTGCTAGAAAAGGGTCCAGCCAGATACCTGCCTTCACTCTGGAACCGGATTTCTTCCCATGCCCGTCTCTCATTGCAGCCGTCCCTTTGTCTTTGACTGCCATTGCCCATGCCTACTTTGAATCACCATGCCTACATAAGGTTCTTCTTAGGGATTTCTGTCCCCTGGGACCAATGTACTTTTCAAATCAGGGTATACTCAAGTAGATAACTTTCAGAGTGTCTAAGCTATCTGAATGATGTCATGGATTCAGCCATCTTGGGAGCTGGTATCCAGCAGCACTCTGAATTCCTTAAATAGATGACATCCAGGAAGGGTCTATTGTTGCTTTTCACATGTCCCTCTTTTTACCTTTACTTTAACAAGAAAGGCACTGTTAGAACTATGATGCAGTCTCCAAAATAATGTTTAGATATGGAAGTTTAAGAAGCTGGAAAAAAAAAACCCTGTGTTTTGGCCTCAGCTCACAGGTAGAGCTAACGTGTTTGTGCTACCAACTGAACCATTGTTGACATTTAATCAAAGAAGGACAAGATCAAACACAAATAAACTGAACTAAACAAATGAAATGATCAGATGTGCTCTGAAAATGACTGAGAGATAAGAACACAACAAGCTGTGAGCAGCCACATCAAAACTGCAGAACAATAGAAATGGAGTAGAAGAAATGAAACTTTATGGATATTATAACTAGGGACCCAAATGCAACAGCAACTGGCCACTGTGTTTCACTCCTAGTTTGAATTTTTATGGCACACCTGCAGAAGACTCTTTGAAAAAATTTAAAATGAAGACAGAAATAGAGAAGTTTATCAGATTGTTCACTGGGTCAGGAGGTATTATTTTTGTCAGTGTTGTATTCACCTTTTTATCTTCTTTATGAAAAATGGTCACTGATCATTCAAAAATGAAAGATAGAAGTGGAATTCTCAGCCCGTTCCTGAGTTCCATGTGCTCTCCTGCCTATCACTCCCCATCTCCTGACAGGTCTTCATTACTAGTCAGGTGGGCTCCGGGGAAAAAGTACTTCTCACAGGAGCTACAGTGGGACCTAGAGATAGAAGATCTCCAGCTTGAATCATCAGTACTTTCTGCTTTAAATTCAGAAGAACAGGGCCCAAGATCTCTGGGAGAAGTTATAATTCTTGTGTGAACATCAGTGAGAATGGTGAGCGTTACTAAGTGAAGGACCACCAGACCTCAATCGGAGGGAAGGTACAGCGTGTCTAGCACAGTTTCCATAAATGCTGCATGCTGGTACGTGATAGCACCACAGAATTCCCTCTGCATAGCTCATGGATGGTGAGAACTCTGGGTAGCATTATGTTCTGCCCCCTCCAGTTGCATTATTGTTTTGGTTATCTATTTCTGTGTCACATCTCAAAATTCAGCATTAAAACATAATTCGTTATTATCTTTATGACTCTGTGGCTTAAGTGAGCTCAGCTAGACAATTCTTGCTCAGAAACTCATGTAGTTGCAGTCAGACAACAACTGAGGCTGGACTCATTGGGAGGAAGGACTGGTCTAGAGAACCCAGATAGATCACTTACATGGTTAGACTTGATGCTAGCTGTTAGCTGTCCGTGCATATTGGGCTTGCCAGTGTGGTCCCTGGGTTCTCAGTGTCACTACCAGCATATTCTTTTGGACAATAGTCACTGGCCACATCTCACCCAGTCTCAATGGGATGGAGAAGCAGACTCTATCTCTTGATGGAAGAACAACAAAGTTGTACTGCAGAACAAAGAGACAAACAGGAATATTATTGTGGTCATCTTTGGAAAATATAGTTTTCTGAGCTTCCAGATGCATGTGCCCAGACTAGCCAAATCCTCCATATATTAGAGGCACCTAGTTCTCTTTTGAAATGCTTTCTGTTTTGAATGCGTGACTCCATAAATATTCTGGGCTCTCATGTTTTCTCGAGTCTTTCAGCCTCTTTTCCTATCAAGGCTTTCCTGTCTTGTATTTTGATTCCCTTAGGGTCACCCTTTCTGTTGGGGAATTGTGAGTGATGTGGGATGTTTGAATTTCTCCTTCTGTATAGCTACTCTAGTCAAGGTGTCTGCTGATAAGATTAAATTCCCAGGCAATCTGGTGTATTTTGGCTGCTAAAATTTAAACTGAGGTGCATTAAAATTTTGATAAGTTTATTTGAGCAAACTTCTATTCAGATCAGACAGTGCCAAACCAAAAATAGTTAACAGTGTTCCACCAGCAGGAGCTGAGAGAATGTCTTTTATAGAACAGATGTGGACACAAAGCAAGGAAATTCTTTGATTGGCTATAGCTTACGCTGCTGCTTTATTTGAGACAGTATAGTTGGCTGTTTGTGATTAGTCGTTCTTAACTTATTAACCTTGAGGCATTCACAGGAATTGAGTCTGGCTTAGGTTTTGGTTTGCTTATGTATCCTGCTAAGGTATTAGAGCCATGTCAGTCTAATGGTCTCCCTTGTTTAATTGCTTCAGCAGAATGCATACCTTTTATTGCTGGTAAGCTTCAGGCTATAGAGGGCTGTGAAGAGCTTGGATGTGTAGTATAAAAACTTTCCATTCAGTTTAAAAGTTTGGAACTAGGCCAGGCATAAGAAGCCAACTTTAATTTCCCCTGATTGGGCTCCTGCCCTGACAGCCTTACAAAGATTACAGAGGTGAGGCTGCCCCCACATCACGACTCCCATCCCCACAGTCGAGTGAGGAGGGGACACACATGTACACAATCTTTCACTATAGATGAAAACCTTTCACTATAGATGTAAAACTCATCTCTGTCACTGGATCTACTTGGATTTCCCTCATATCTCCCCCAAAGATCTCACCGTTGGTCATGGAACAGGAAATAAACAACCATTATATAGGGCAAGGTAGTTTAGTATAATGGTTAAGCATTAAATTGGAGCCTAAGGGTCTCAGTTCAAATCCCAACTCCGTGACTTACTTTTTGGACTTTAGACATGTCTGTCTCCTCCAGTTTCTTCAACTGAAAAATGGGGGTAGTGATAGTACCCATCTCTGAAAACTGCTATGAGAGTTTTACCTACCTGGCATATAGCAATTCGCTACTACTCTTATTTTGCCACTGGCCACTTTTGAAAGACATCCCCATGTTAAAGGAGAATAACAGAGAGTGTGATCAACACGAGAGGAGATAATACATAGCCTTTTGGTGGGCTGGCTGGTTAATGTGTTACCCCTCCCAGGGAGTACAATGCCGTGAGAATGATCATTGTATCAATCTG
Organism: Tonatia bakeri; assembly: GCA_004024845.1. NCBI lineage: Eukaryota > Metazoa > Chordata > Mammalia > Chiroptera > Phyllostomidae > Tonatia > Tonatia bakeri. The sequence goes on from PVIA01000199.1 coordinate 179,995, forward strand.
CTCCTGCTGGGTCCATGGCTCCTTAAGGAGGGGAGCATATGGTGGAATTTCAGGCACCACAGGAGGTCAATGAGGGGGATACTTCTGCTGAAGGGGAAAACTCTTTTAAAGTTACCCATTTCATCTAATCATCAAATCTGCCATTCTCTTTAAGTATAAAAATGAAATTATTTACATGTTTCTTTTCATTTTTTATTATAAAGTTCTGTTCTATGGCTTTTAATTTTTAAAAATGCCACAAGGTCTGATGATGACAGAAGGTTATAATTCCCAAAATGTAAAGAGTGCTGACAAGAGATAAATTGAAATTCAAAGTTTAAGAGCCCATAATCAGGGAGAATATGTTGGCTCTGAAAACCAACAGAGTGATTAGAATCAGCAGAGAAAGATGCTTTGTTTTAGGGAATCTTCTGACTTCGATAATTACTAAGAAGCTAAGAGGAAAAACAGTCACACATCAACAAAACTGCTATGCAAAACAAATCAAAAATAAAACCAATGCTGAAAAACAACAGCTAAAAAATGTTTTTTCACTATGGCTAAAGTAGATCCTATTATACAGGATCTACTTTACTTTTGATAAAAGTCCCAGGAAATCTGGCATTAGAGGAAATTAAAGCCCAGAGAAATCAAGCGACTTGCCCAAATTCTGCAAATGGTGGTTTCATACCCCAAAAGTCAATCTCAGACATCTCTGGCTCTGTGATGAGGCTCTGAAACCCCATTCTCTGTTCACACATTAGTGCTATAGCAACACAAGTCTTGGTTTCTCATTTGGCAGGGATGGTGATCCACAGTTTATCCTGAAATGTTTTTCTGCCTCATATTTTATCATCTTCCCAGACAGCTCTCTACTCAGGCCAGAATTGTCTTCTCACTGACCTAGTTTTCTGATTTGCCTCGTCCTGTACTTTGTCCCTTCGGGCTTGCCCACGCATGACATGCCCTCTCCTCCACTCTGCTGAGTTAAACCTTGATACTCTTCAGAACACTGTCAACAAATCAGGTCTTTGCATCTTACCCTGAACACCCAAATTCAGTGCAGCGAGCCCTCCACTGAACTCCATATGGCATTTCTTGGGATTCCGTTTGTCCTGTATCATAGCCCCTTCGGTTTCAGCAAAATAGAGAAATTGCTTCCCTGAATCGGCCAGGAATTTATGTGTCCTCTTGGGTCATTACCTAACACATAGTAAGACCTTAATAAATCCTGGATAATTGACTACGTATCGGTCAGTTCTTGGTCACTTCTGTGACAAAAAACCCAAGCCTTGGGTTTAGTTTGCCACTGATAAAGAGTATCATGAGAGAATACATTTTGGGGAATAAAAGTGATTGAGAGGAGTTTATGGGGGGAAAGTCCATCTGTAGAGAAGGGCAATTTTTCCCTCCTCCTTTGAAAAAATGCCAGGGCATAGGTGGGATGAAGCAACTCTTTGTAAAGAAAAGCACAGCACGAACGGATGTGGCCTCGCCATGGTGTTGGTGATGTTCAGTGTACAGATTTGGCAAAGGAGTCGAATCAATACTGGAAACTAAAAAGGTAAGTGGACAGGTCTTTGCCAAATGTCTTTCAAAATTTCTATGACAACGATAAAAACTATGGCTAACGTTATCAATAAAAAAAGTCAGGGCCAATAATTTGAAAATGTTCAAGTGCTTTGGCTAGAGATACATGATTGTGACTATTTCTCACACACTGAAATTGGGGCTCACACAGAATCTTCCTCTGACTCAATCTCATTACTTAGAAAACAAAGAGATTCAACTAAACAATTACAAATGTTTGTTCCAATTATTTTGAATTCTCTGTGTCTTTATAAAGGCTTAATCCCAGACAAAGATCTGAAATAGAGAAACTTTGTGACTATCTCTCTCTTCCAACTTTTCTACTACTTTCCACCAGTAACTTGGCATCTTCCTAAAATAGAACAAGCAGTCATGCTGCCCTTTGGTTTATCGCTAACAAATCCATACCTCTGTTTCACAATCTGCAACAACTTTCTTGGGTATTATCTTACATGGTTTCCGCAGATGTGTGAGAGACAGAAAAAAAAATCCATTTCTGCAAGTGACAATTGTAAAATCAACTCATTAAGCCTAAGGAGTGTAAAGGCAAAAATTCAGGGCTTTAGGGCTTAAGAAGGAAAATGGGGAAGACAGGGCTCCTGAGCTTTTCTCTTCTTTGGAATCTCCCACATGTGTTGCTTTGTCTTTAACCAACACACAGTGGCCAGGGTTGAGCATGGACAAGAGCTGCGATTCAACAAACGTAAAAGGAAAGCTATACCCCTGGTGTCATGACACCAGGTATTCTAAAAGCAACAAGGAAGAAATCGTAACATGCAGAGAGAGGCTGCCTGTCACATGTTTTACACTACCGTACAGTGTTCTAAGCAACACTGCTTTCCAGTTTGTGCTTCATCCCCTCCCTCGTGCCCGCCACAGTGCCAGGCCCCGGGACGCTCCCGTCTTCAGACACTCCGGAGCATCACTTCATTGCCCCCTGGGGAGGAAGCTGAATTCTAGCACATCTGTGCATTTTATAGAAACCAAAGCATAGGCAAATTACCGTACTTGTTTTTTTTTTTAATTTTTGTGGGGTTTTGGGGGCAACAGGAGAAGAAAGGATGTCCAATCTATTTTACCTTTATAACTTTGAATACAATTCATTCTATCACCCAAAGGGCTGGTTTACATGAATGGGCATAGCAATCCAAACACTTTCAGAAATAGTCAGGGAATAATCAAAGGAACTTGAAGGATCCTAAGCCCTCACCTTCAAACACTTTTCAGTTTCCATTTTCCATTGCCAGAAACTTGAACTAACTGTCTTTCTTTCTTTCTTTCTTTCTTTCTTTCTTTCTTTCTTTCTTTCTTTCTTTCTTTCTTTCTTTCTTTCTTTCTTTCTTTCTTTTTCTTCCTTCCTTCCTTCCTTCCTTCCTTCCTTCCTTCCTTCCTTCCTTCCTTCCTTCCTTCCTTCCTTTCTTTCTTTCTTCTTCTTCCTTCCTTCTCTTCTCTTCTCCTTTCTTTCTTTCTTTCTTTCTTTCTTTCTTTCTTTCTTTCTTTCTTTCTTTCTTTCTTTCTTTCTTCTTTTTTCCTTCCTTCCTCTTTCCTTCTCTCTTTCTCTCTGCTCTCTCCCCCTAATTTAGACACTTAAGTAATATTAGATTTATAGTAAAATTGGTCAGAAGGTACAGTTCCATATGCCCCCATCCCTGCTCCACAGTTTCTATATTATTAACATTTTGTATCAGTGTGGCACTCTTGTTACAATGGATGAACAAATATTGATATATTATTGCTAACTGAAGTTTAGTTTACAATAGGTTCATTTTTTGTTATATAGCTCTATGGATTTTGAAAACTGCATATTAGCCTGTATCCACCATTAGAGTATCATCCAGAATAGCTTTAGAGCCTAAAAATCCCTGTGCTTCACTTACCCATCCCTCAGCCTTTCCACATGCCCCTTTTAAAATGTGCAAATATGTAGAACTCCAAAGTAAGAAGGAGCTTTTAGTCAGCCATACTTGACCCTGCATAGTCAGATCTTTAGAGAAGAGGATGAGGTGGAGCATTATTGTGGAAACTAGACTCCGAATTGTCCCTTCTGCCCCACCATGAAACCATTTTTCTTAGGGCAGTACTAAAAGTAACTGCCAAGTACTTATTGCACAAATGAAGATCAAGCACCAATCTTAAAACATTTTTTAAAAAATGCAATATAATGATTTTACTGGACAAAGAAACCCTCTTTCCCTTTTGGGTTGGGATTTGGGATGGGAAGAGATCTTTGCAGGTGCATTTTGTGGAGAGGGGAGAACATAACTGAGGCTCCTTCAGCAGAACTAGAGGCATGTGGTAGGGGCAAGAAGAGAAGGATCGGGCCCCAGCTGGTGATGGCCCACTTTTGGCTCCAGCGTTTTAAAGGAGAGGAAGAGAGTCTTAGAAGTTTTCTACTGAGATTCTCAGATTGGCTCTTCAGGAAAATAGGTCCCATGGGTAGAAATTTTGCTCAGGAATAGTGTACTCACTAAATTAGTGCCATCATTAGGAACATGGCTGCAGGATCTGTGTGGCCCTTCTATACCAGGTTCGCTATGACTTGCATGAAGAATGAGGCCTATATTCTAACTGGCAGTTGGCAAGAAAAAGAGATGCATTGGTCAAGATTCTCATTCAGCCACTCACCAACTGGATGGGATTTCTGAACAATAATTCATCATGAAGAGTTGTGGTGAGTGGCTGAGTGGGATGTAGTAGCAGAAAAAGAGGAACCTCTCTATCAGGTGTTAGAGAGAACACGGAGCAGAACTGAAGGGAGACGCTGCCTCTGTGTGTGAGTATGTGGGTCTGTTTGCGTCCGAATGGTGTTTGAGCAACCACAGAGGAATTGGATATTGGGCACTGGCAGTCAAGAGGGCGAATGTGGTGGGCGAAGGTCCCAGAGACAGAACTAGCCCATCGGTAGATGCAAACATTTTTCTGGAACCTTAAAGAGACACAAAGTCCCAGAGCGGGCAGCAGTATCAGGAGTCTCAGTTGTGTCATGTTTCTTATTCAGCCTTTAGACTTTTTAAATCTTATTTAAGAGAAAGTTCTGTTTTAAATGATAAAACTATACTGTTTCATTATTATTATTGTTTAATTTCAGTGTAATTTTTAATTAAAAATAATATTTTTCCCTACCTTACATAGGTAAATCATCACAAACATGCCACACTGATCAGTGGTATTGTGATCAATATTCTTAATAGAGAAATCACTTTAACACTGGCTATCCCAAACCCCTCACTGGAAGACGTGAATTAGTGAGCTATTAATACATCAAACCCTATGGTACTATATTCTCAGTGTGTGCTTATAAGATAAACATCTGAATAAAATGCTAAAATGCAAGAAAATATTTAGCAGAAATTTTCATTGTGTTTGAGGGAGTCAAAATTGGTTTCCAATATTGCCATGTTAAAACCCACCCTTTCGGGTAGCACTGGGCACTTGAAGACCATGGAAACTGAGGCCTAGGGGCCAGCAAAGCTCTTTCTTTAAAGGTGAACATAATGAGCAAGCACATAGGGGTTCTATCGGTTTTCAGGAACCATTCTAAAAATGTGGTTCCCAGTATTTCAGGCCTGTGGTCCTCTGCTCTCTACTGAAAGATTTACCGCGTGCTGTCATGTAAGCTATTTCCTTCCTCTACTGTCTTGTACCGAGGATCTCTAATTTGTGCACATCAGTGGGTGTAAACGGCTGATGATAGATTAAAACTTCTCAAATTTTCATTATTAGTTGAGCCATCAAAATCTTGCCTCGAAGAAGAGTGGGGGAAGGTCTTGGTGTTTTAATTGCCGACTCGTCAGTTTTGGCAGGTTGGAGAGCAAACATTTGAGGAGTAGCTGGAAGAGATGGGGAGTGACTCGGGTCACTGACACCAGCCCAGCCACAAATGTGTTCTCCAATATTCAGAGAAGTAAATCTGACCTTACATTCTATCTCCATGATAGCTGTTCTCCTTCAGATGATGATTTACTTTCACAGAATCCCCAAATTTAAGAAGTGGGGTTGAATGTGTCTAACTCCAATGTTTATGGAAACATGCTCTGGAAGGAATTATCTTTTCAACATACAAAGAGTCAGTCTGCCATGGCAGAGAGGATTTGGGAAGAAAGAGAGAGAAGCAATCTCTTTGCATTATGCTACTATGTTGCTCCAGCTTTGCTGTCAATGCCAACAGTTCCCAGGGGTGCCAGGCTTTCTAGAGCTCCCAGGTCTGTGTCTCTGACAGTGCTGCACAGAGAAGCCCCACCAGCAGAGGAGACCCTGTCTTATGAACACAGACATACACACCAAGCCATTCCCACACACGTAGGACATGACCGTCTCAGGCATGGTTCTCATTTTCCATTTCAAATCCAGGTTTTGGGTTTTTCCGTTGGGGTTCTTTGATTTCATGCAAGGACAGCAGGGTGGGGAAATCTTGGAAACTGCCTCACCAGGCTTTAGGCATATGCCTGAATTTGTTTACCGCAAACAAAATTTTCTCAGCTACTTTTACTGTCACCATAGCAACAACATTGAGGTTACTTCTATCAACAACGTACCACATAAGGCAAAGGCTGGCAGTTAATAAAGAAGAGCCGTGGTAATTATATAGCAGTCAGTTGCCAGCTCAAATACAGGGTCCCTTTTCCAAACTGTATTCCCATTTTCTATGTAGAAATGGAAATTATGACTTAATATGCATTGGATGCCCATCCATGAATTCTTCTAGGAGATGGAAAAATAAACAACTGGAAATTCTCCACAGATCTTAACTCATCTCCACAGTATTACCCCATTAGTAGATTTATTTGCCTCAGTGGCATAAAAATGCCTAATTAATAAGTAGGAATAAAAGAATAAATGTAAGAAAAGTTGATTTTTTATTTGAAACACAAAACATTGAAGCAAGGACACAGAGTAAAAGAATGGACTTACTGAGAAAAATGAGATTAAGTAGACATAATTCCCTGTCCTTTGCATTGAGACAAGTAAATTTAGGTGAACTGAATTCACAGTTGATAAGTTTTATCTATTGTTAATAAACCATCTTGTGCCTTATTTATTTCATAGTTCCATACTTTAATTACAATTTAACCATGTCAGAGAAACACGCTGAAGAATACATGGTGTAAAACAGTGATTCATTCACTAAACTTTAATTGGCTACTGACAGTGTGTACAGTGATTCAGGCACTGTATTAAACCCAGAAAACATTAAAATTAATAAAATAGAGGCCCCAATCTCAAAGACCTTAATAATTTTCACTGGATATGCAAATACAAGTAATTAAGGCAGGATAATACAGATAATGCAAAGTTCTGGGAGTGATCTTGAGGGAATGCAGAAAAGGGAAGGATAAATTTTACTAGCAGATTTTGACATAACTTGAAGTTAAGTTATATTTAGCTTGGCCTTGAAATTTCAGAATAACATCTACAGGTAGAGAATATGGTCTCAGAGGTAAAATGGACAAAATATACTCATAAATCTCAGCCCAAACTTTCACTTTTTCATCTTTCTTCTCGCCATAAATATCATCATTAACTAGTTGACCTTTCCATTTGGGCTGAGGCATTTATCCAGGTATAGCAAGTTGTAATAGCAATTGCCCAGACTCTGGCTTGGTTCATGTATTAGATTCCACCATAAACCAGGTGGCCTAAAACAACAGAAATCTATTATTCTACAGTTCTAGAATCTAGAAGTCCAAAATCAAGGAGTCCACACACACATGCTTCTTCTGAAAGTCCTGGGAAAGAATCATCCCATGCCTCTCCTAAATCTTGGTGGTTGCCAGTAATTCCCAGCATTCCTTGGTTTACAGGTACTTTATTCCAATTTCACTTCCAGATCACAACCCCTCTTCACTGGTAGACACCACTGGAACTCAATGAGCAGAACCATATGTGAAGGAATCTCAAGCATTTGGGGAGGTCTCTGTGAAGGGAGGACTCCATAAGCAGTCATTTTCCTTAAGACAGCTGAATGAGGAATAAAGTTTTTTTCTAAAGAAATAACTGCCACTTTTCTATGTTAGGCTGAAATGTCACTTTTCCTTGTAAAGCTGAAATGTCACTAGGATCAGTCCAGCTGTTTTCTTGCATGTTCCATTTTCATTGGACAAGGTAGGCTTATTGGGTCCTTTCCATCTTGGCAGTTGTTACATTTGAATTGATCCTCTCCCAAATGGATCAATCTAGCAAGACAATCACAAGGCTTCCGTGGGTCATGCACTTAGTTTTGACAAGAGCCTAGCAGCCTAGTAATTGTCATTTTTCAAAAAGGATGTACCTGGAAGCCACACCAGGAAGGGAACAAGGCCAAAATCCCATGGGACATCTTTGGATAGACACTGCCTCCCTTTTTCTGAGGGTCTAATCACCAAAATCATCTTTCACAAGGACTTGTAGCTCCAGGATTCATCAGGGCTGTTGAGTCCCCGAAGTTACTAACCCTTCTCTATAGGTGATTCTTCCTGATGCAGATAATCCCCTCCGGCTTTGACAGGCCCAATGCTCATTTGTAATGAGCCCCTGTGATGGTGGCACAGATACTCCCCATCTTCATGTCCTGCCCTGCCCCATGTTAGCAAAGCTGCAGAGGTAGGAGTCACCCAGGCTAGAAGGCCACGTATTCCCACAGTTCACACATACTCAAAGATGAGCAGTTTCTCACATATAAATGTTTTTCAGATTATTATCTGTCTGATCAATTTTTAAGGCACCAAAATATTTGTTTTGGCTGCTTTATCCAGCTACATAGCTTCTTTCTGGGGGAGATTTGCCAATATATTTAGCTAGAAGTTAAAATGGTTTAATTTTACAGTCAAATCATTTTTCAGCTTACCATTGTCCATGGACACTAATAAGGTAATTATCTATGCCTCCAAATGTCTATAAACCACGGCATCCTCAGAGACTCCTGTAAGCTGCTATGCACTCATTCATCTATACTCAAATGTCTGAGAAATCCTGAATGACTATTCCCCACCCTGGTGCTTATATTGTGCAGAATAAAGATACACCAGGCCAGGGACCTAACTGAATGAACAATTTAATTTTAGAGTTGCCTGGAGAGGCTCTGCCCTCAACTTCTTCCCTGTGGTGCCTCCTCTCTGCTTCAGTCTTATGTGAACAATCTCCCTTACCATTAATTTTACCCTGAATTTGGCTTTTAGATATGCAAGAGCCATGCTTTCCAGTGCCCCAGGACACTTCTCTGGGAAAAGTATGGAATTCACATCACACAGCCTGGGACACAGGACAGAAATGGAAGAGACCCAGAGGCTGAAAGTAATTCAGGGCCTGAGATAATGAGCATCTGGGCAGTTTTTAACATTCTGATTTGTAATCTTTCATATACTTTTTAATAAGTTTGAGATAAAACAGCTATCTCAATTATTCCTAGCAGTGCCCTTGACCTGGATGACTCATCACACCCACAGCCTCCATTCTGCTCCCTCCCTTGACTCCCCAGTTGGTGTGATCTCCCCATGTCTCCAAGGGGCTGGACTCAGCCTAGCCCTTTTGATAACGTGCAGTCAGAGTTCTCTTTCATCTCCCAACCAGTAGCTGATCTAAGAAAACCCTTCCTTCCTTCTATTCTTCTTCTTTTCCTCCCTCCTTCCCTCCTCTCTCTCAGCAAAAGCACTGAAAACAATTGTTAAGATGCTATACAAATACAAAGAAATAAGAGAGAAAGCCACAGCCAAACACAATTTTCTGATACCGTGATGACTTGACGACATATTAGATGGCATTCACACTCCCAACTTCTTTGTGACACCAGTAAATACTTATTATGCAGGTCTTGGTACATTCTACACAAACAGTCCCATAGATGTGTCATCCGATGAGAGGTAGTCTCTATTTCTTTACTGCTTATCCTGAAGAACTGGAGATTGACCACATGTTATTTAAGGTTTGACTGCAGTAGTCATCTGCAGACTTCTCAAATGTCCACTCTATGGCAGAAAAAATAAGACAAACTGACCCAAACGTCCCCACATCTCCCAGCTTCCAGTGAGTGCACACTGACTCCACCATCTATTACTTTTGCCTGGGATGCTCTAGTACTGGGTCCTTAACAATTCTAATGCAAGTCTTCATCCATTCCTTTTTATTTCATTTGTGTTGTCTCAAATTTATTTACTAATGATATGCTAAATTTATTGGTTTCCTGATTCTTCATTTTCTCCTCAGTAAAATGTGGCTTCGTTTATCCAAGCCAGAGTCTTGTCATCTATCATGGTTCCATTCACGTGGCTCAGGCTACCCACTTTCAGCAACATTGAAGTTACTTTTTCCTTGTGAAACCCTCAGGGAAATTCTCTCAGAATTGTAGATTTAAGTATTACTAATATTTTCTCCCATGTTTTGGCTTGTCATTTAATGGTCTTTCTATCAATATTCTTTATTCTAGTGAAGTCCATTTTACCTGTTTTTCCTTTGTGGTTTTATTTGTGCCATGTATAAGAAAAGATTTTTCCTGTGGTGGAGTAATGCTATATTCTTCTATATTATTTTCAAAAAGTTTGTTTTGTCTCTTACTTTAAATGGACAATAAACATAGAAGTCAATTTTCATTAGTTTTCATATGGAGAGCTGATTGTGCAAGCGATTTATTGAAAAGACAGTCCATTATTCACACACTGCTCTGTAGTGTCAAGATGTCACCATATGTCCATAGTCACTGGCCTGTTTCTAGATTCTCCTTCATTGGGCTCATGTCAATTCTTAGCCTAATAACACCTCAGTCTAATTACTGTAGCTTTATAATAAGTATTGATATCTAACATACACTCGCTCAATTTACCTTCTAGACTTTTTAACTATTTTTGGCTCTTTGCATGGTCACATGAATTTTAGAATTAGGTCAGGTCACACACACACTCCAAAAGTAGGGAACAAACTGCTAGGATTTTCACTAAAACCAAAATGAATTTACAGACTTGTTTAGAGACGATTGACGTCTTCAAATCCATGACAATGGTTTACCTCCCTTCTCATTTATTAAGGCCTTTTATTTTTATCAAGGATATTTAATTAGTTTCTTTTTAGACATATTCTATGTTTCTAAGTCATTTGATTTTCTTTCAGTTGTAAATGATATTTTTAAAAATTATACTTCCTATTTGTTGCTTAAATATAAAAATATAAATAATTTTTTAAAACATGATTTGGAACAGAAGAAAGAAATAAACATTTAACCAGAACAGATAAAAGAAATACAAATTTGAAGAAATTAAGAAAGGCTTAGGAACCTCTGGGACAACTTTAAATATTCCAATATCCAAATCATACGGGTTGCAGAAGGAGAAAAGGAAAAGCAAGAAACTTAAACTTATTTGAAAAACGAATAAAGGAAAACTTCCCCAATTTGGCAAAGGAGATAGACACATCATATACATACATGTATATAAACATATAGATTTAGTTTAAAATTTTATTTAGATTCCTTTTTGCTAACATGCTTATCAGATTTATATGTGAAAGATGCTTCATAAAATAGGTTTGAAATTGTTTTCCTTTTTTAAAATATTTTATAGAAGAATTTGGAAAATGTTATTATTTATTAGGTAAAATTTGCTGGTGGTGAATTTTTTATTTTTTCTGGGGTAAGTTTTGAAAATTATGTTTTTCTAAAAATTTGATCATTTTAAAGTTGATTACCAAATATTTGGAGTTATTTTTCAATGTTTTTCATTGTATCCTCTTACTGTCTATTAATTGTAAAATTTATACTGCTGACCACATTTTTATTCCTGACATTGATTTTTGTCACAATCTTGTCTGAGATTATGAATTTAAAATGTTTCATTTTAAGCTTTAAAGACCTATTGTGCACATGTGAATTTAATTTCTGCTTTCATCTTTGTCATTTCCTTCCTCATACTTTATTAGGGTTTATTTTGTTGTTGTATTTTTACCTTCTTCATTGATTTTAAGCTTTTAAAGAAACATTGTTTAATTATTTTCATTGGTCCTGGCTGATGTGCCTCAGTGAATTGAGCACTGGCTTGTGAACCAAAGGGTCACCAGTTCGATTCCCAGTGAGGGCACATGCCTGAGTTGCATGCCAGGTGGGGGTCATGGGAGAGGCAACCACACGCTGATGTTTCTCTCCCTCTCTTTCTCCCTCGCTTCCCCTCTCTTTAAAAATAAATAAGTAAAATCTTTTTTAAAAATGATCCAGAAAGACTTTTAAAAAAACAATTATTTTAATTGTACATATTTCACTCTAATTATAGATTTAGCTGTATTACCATGTTGCAATATTATTCAATTCAAATTTTTCTTTCTCCCCTGATTTAGTTGTTGACCCCTGGTTTTTCTAGAAGTTTATTTTACTAGTTACCAAACAGAGTATTTTTCAGTTAATTTTTCATTGTTATTTCTAAATTAATTGCACTATTGTCAGGATATACGTTCTATGATTTCATTGTTTTGACACTGGTTGAGACTCATTTATAGCACAATATAAGGTTAAATTTTTGGAAAGTGGTTGAGTATCCTTATTTATAACACAGTGATGAGGATATTTACCTTCATGGGAAGATTTGCAATTTTGGAGAGAAAATCTAGAGAGAAAATCAAAGAAACACTAATGGCAGCTTTTCCAGTGATGTGATACTTACTTAGGGGTGATAGTCTGGGAAATTTTTCTGGGGTGATGATCCACTCGACCTAGAAATAGGCAGTAAATAAATTCACAGGATGAAATTATTGACCACCTTCTTCTGCCCTGCAGGGTCATAAATAGGTCACCATTAAATTCTGACAGTGATTTTATTAAACTCAATGAACTTGAGATTCCACAAAGTAGCTTAGTTGTTCTAAAATGTTTCTGCATTTTAGAAAACTCTGGGAAGTTAAAAAAAAAAAAAAAAGTCCCACTGCCCAGGCCAGGTTAAATCAGAATCTCTGATGGTGGACTCAAGGACTGGTATTTTCAAAATTTGCTTCTCAAACTTTAATGTTCACATGAATCATCCGGGGAACTGTTGAAAATGAAGATCTGATTCAGTAGGTCTAGGAGGTGGAGCTTAGATTGTGTACTGTGCACCAAGGAACTGAGACCCATTCTTAAGCTTGGTTGTCCATTGTAATCACTTTGGGGGATAAAAAAACAAACAAATAAATAAGTAACCATTAGAAAAAGATGTTCCAGTTCCCCTCCCACAGAACAACAGTGAATTACACTAATATTATTTATACTAACCTCCCCACTGTAGCTGATTGCCTAACTCAGAGAAGAGAGAAGAAACCCTGATGGTTACGATAGAGTGGGGTTTGATCAGAAAGCAGGGTTTTCCTTTCCATGTTTGCAGCCTGTTCCTGAGGGGAAGATAATTTCACCAACAACCTATTAAATATGTGTGGGAACAGGAACAGCAGCTGCGGTCAGAACAAATGTTCCCCCTCTATGTGCCTTGACAATCAGCTCTGTGGTACCAGGAAAAAATAAAACAAACCAGTGTTCACCAGGTAATTTCCACAACTAAAACTGAAGAAATGGTGGGTCAGGGGACATGTTTTGCCAAGTTAAATCCCGGTGCATTTTTTTTTTTTTTGGCCTTACTTCCAGTGGAATTTAAATGTTTAAGGTTAGGGTTCACTTACTTTTTCGCAAAAAGTACTTCCTGTTCCTAAGGAAAAGGTCCCAGAATGCTTCTTTCACGTCAAAGGCTGTTAGGAAAGAGCTCTTGATGAATAGAATGCAAGTGAATGAGAAACACATGGATTAAGTTTCCATCAGCATCCACATGGGTTTAATAATTAAGGGAAACTGCTTGACAAAAAAGAATGTTTTGAGTTCTGCTGAATTAAAATTTTGGAAAAAAAATTCTTTAAAATCTCTCATTCTGAACCTGAGATTACTGATCCCTAACCAAAACAACCCAAATGAAGCTCATGATTTGAGACCCAAGCTATAAAATCCATCATCTCTAAAACCACCCACACTCGTCAGGTTCTGGGAATTGTGAACTCACCGGATCTGGGGAATAGTGATCATGATTGAACCACCCCCTTATCACTGAACCTTAAAAAATGTGATACTTTCTTCACATCAGGTAGGTCCTATTTCCACCTCTTATGAATTTCTCTACTTCTTTGCATTAAGCGCATTTTAAAATCATAGTCACATCCACCTTAAATCAAAGTAAAAACTGCCACGGAGACTTTAGTAGTCAGTTCAGACTTCTCCAGCTGCCCCCGTTTATAGATGATAAAAGGCAAGTTATTTAAAACTTAAGTTTGTTTCCCTTGCACTTACAAAGAAGAAGGTAAGAGTAGATTAATGTTTCCTGGTTCTAAATACTTTGGACTATTCAAATTTAATAAGATTCTCCATGTATTCTCCCAATGATAATAATTTTTTTAAAAAGGGAGTGAAGTGAATCCACAATTATTGTCAATAATAGAAGCCTGGGGAAGATGAACCTCTAACAGACGGCATCAGTCTGTACTTGCACCATATGTGTTGAGAGAGCATCTTTTCCCACACTCCTACCGATACTTTTCATATGACATTTCATATATTAAAAGTCATTCTTATTTTATTTTTGAGTACCTCTTCACAGATTTTCTTTGCCTTATTTTAGGTTTTAATTTGAAAAAAATTTAACATGTAAATAAATAGCTTATATAATATAGATCTTTATAAATATTGATTTAGATGGTATTGAATAAATATCAATTAAATATTGCAATGATATTTTCTGTTACTTTTTTTTTACATGTTAATACCTTTGTTCAATCAGAAATAATTTTATTTCTTTAATTTTATTTTTTTAATCTTGTACCAAAAAAATTTCCCCTGAAACATCAAAAAAAATTTCATTGGTATTATAGAGTATTTTTTCATGTCCTTTTTCATGTTTTTCTTTGATCTACCAATAATTAGTTTTTTTAAAGAAGCTGAGTGTAAAACTATTTTTAAGAATGACCTCATCATATATTAAAATCTTATGCACACTCATGACTATTTATAGATGCCCCCTCCCCAGTTCTGTTCCATTGTCTTCCTAGGCTGCGGTTAAACTGTTTTCATTGCAGCAGTTTTATGATGTATTTTAATGTTTTATATGTTCCCTCCACCCCCTTATTACTATTTTTTAACTGCTGGCTATTTTGTTTATTTTTGCACTTGAAATACAGACGTAGCTTCTATAGTTAAAAAGCAAGCAAATAGAAATTATATGAATTGAGGTTACTGAGAATTTATCAACTACAAGGGAAGAACTGGCATCTTCACATAGCATCTTTCATATCTTTAGGTCTCCTTTTATGTATTACTAGAAATATGGTATTAGCATTAATTTTACTTCTTGCTTTGCAAAATGTAGCAGATTTAGATTTCTAGTTCTACAGTTGGACCATACCATATTGTCTCCATTTCCATAAAATTTTCAATGATGTCTTTCTGTCTAATAGATAAAATGCAAATTCTTAAGCATGTTGTACTGGCACAACTCTGGAAGAGCCCTTGCTTTCTTTCCTTATTTGATGTCATAGTCTCTTGAGAAACTTTTTCTCTGGTTACTCTGAACTGCTGGCTAATATTTTATTAATTCTTAAATATCACTGCTGGTAGCCTGGAAAAACTGTTGTTTTCTGTCCTGTGAGGATGAATTCATGATTGTATGACTCTTAGTGCAAAGCAATGCAGTGCTGACTTTAAGTACAATGAGAATCCATAGAATGAGTTTTCAATATTAATCTGTCAATAGCTTGGTACATAATTGCTTGCTCAAAAATATTTGTTAATTAAATAATATTATCTTAAATTAGATTATTATAATCATGGGCCTTTGCTTGCCAGTGAATAAGTAGTTTGATCAAAATAATTAAGGGAATTTATAGATGATCTGTATTTTTATTCAACAGTTACAAATGATTTTAAATGATAAATTAGAAACAACATATTTATAGCAGTTATAAATCTTACTACTTAGAAATATCATTTATGCTTACCCCTGCTCTTTCTTCCCTAAACACAGGTACAGAAAAACTTGTTAAATCTTAGCCAAGAACCTGAAATCTTGGTGCTATCTAAATCTTTGGTCTGAAAAGTTAATATTAAAAAGTTCCAGATAAGCCAAAATACTTATTATTATGCCGTTACTGTCTCTGCATAATGGTGCCTTCCCTCCCCTAGAAAATGTTATCTTCATTTAAGTTTAACTATATTTGTTTATATTAAAAAGAAAATAAATAAATGTAAGACTAGGGTAACCAGTATCTTAGGGAAACAGAACTGTAGTGCATTGAATGATAGCTCTTCAAAAATGCCGTCCGTTCCCTATTCCCCAGAACCTGTGAAAATGGGCCTTTGCAGATTCAGTTTATTGAAGGACCTTGAGATGAGGGGATAAGGCCAGATTATCCAGGTGGCCCTACACCCAATGACAAGTGCCCATATGAAAGAAAGGCAGAAGAGGAATGGGACACAGGCAAAAGAAGAGAAGAGAAGAGAGAGAAGATGGCAATGTGAAGATGGAGGCACAAACTCTAGTTGGAACGGGATGAATTGCAACCCCCAAAATTTATACACTCAAGTTCAAATGCCCTGTACTTCATCTTATGTCTGCATTTGGAATTAAAGCTCTTAAAGGGGTGATTAAGATTAAATATGGTTACTGGGGCGGACTATAATCCAGTATCATTGTCTTTTTAAGAAATGGAGATTAAGACACAGGCACACACAGACCAGAGACCATCTGAAAATAGGGAAAACAGCTCTGAGCCAAGAAAAGAGGCCTTCGAAAGAAACCAACCCTGCCAACACCTCAATCTTACATTTCCAGCCTCCAAAACTGTGGGGAAATAAAGTTCTGTTGTTTAAGCTACCTTGTCTACCGCACATTGTTAAGGCTGCCTTAGCAAATAAATATGATAGTGATACCAAGAAACATCTGAAGCCCCCAAATGCCAACAACAACAAGGAAGGATTTTCTCCTAGAACCTTCGGAGAGAGTGAGTCCTTCACTTTGGACTTCTGGCCTCCAGAACTGTGAGAGAAGAAATGTTTCTGTTGTTTTAAGCCACCAGGTTTGTTGCAACTTGTTACTGTAGCCTGAGGAAACTATTACAACTTTCCTTTTCCAAGGAAATTCAAGCTGTTTCTAAGTGGCTTTGCTTATTCTGAGCTAAAATCCATGAAAGATGGTGAGCAAAGGCCTCTGGGCAAAGCTAAAGCTAGGGGGGAATGTAAGAAGTCTCTGCCCTCAATCTCTTTTCTGCCACTGGCTTCGCAATGTCTAAAAACAAAAATAGCACTAAGTATCCATGTATTTGCCTTTAGGGATTTCCAATATTGAAATGAAAATGTCCTTAACACAGATTCCACTGGGGTTTTATAATGATGATCATATCGTTCATTTATATTGCATTTATTTGTACAAAAGCACTTTTCAAAACTGGATTTGATACAGCCTGTTTTATTTGACATTTTTTCCAGACCGTTGTTTCCAGAGCATTTCTTCTGAAACACCATTTTGCTGCAGTCGTCCCTAAGAATGACACAGTCCACCCCATCACTGTGCTTCTAGGACCAGGACAAGTGATACTTCCTCCACGAGGGTCTCCCTGCGGGATCCCATAATGCCTTCAAATGCATTGCATTCCGCTGCTTCACTCTACATTTTGTCTTCTCCAGCACATGAGAAATTTGAGAGTAGGAAACGCATCTTACTCATCAAAGTTCCAACAATAGTGTTTTGTACTTTTTTAAAGCAGGAATTCAGCAAGTATTTTTGAATGAATACATTTATTTTTCTCTATATCCTTGTGATTGTGGTGAGGCAGATATTCACATTTTCAAAATTGAACCAGAAAAAATTTATGAGTAGTTCAGGGAAATTTAGTTACTATAATAGAATGACACCATCAATTTGTTTATTCCTTTTTTTTTTCCCTACAGACTGCTTATGTGTGTGTCAAAGGAAGGCAAGACAGATTACATGGCAAAGAGGTAATAGTTTTATGAGCATTAAAGCTACTGGCATCATATTTTCATGGTAGCCTCTGCTTCCTGGCAACAGGGGCCTTAGAAAAACGATCATTAAAGGAAAAGGCAAATCTTAGGCAGATATAACAGATGACAAAATAAACAAAGGCATCACTATGAAAGATGAAAAGGGGGATATTTCTGTGAATAATAAACTGTGATTCTTCTCTTCATTTTAAGAGCAATTCTTAATAAGAAACTTGTGCCAAATTTAGTAGTGACACGAAGAGTGTCAGGGAGGAAAACTAATTTTTCCTCTCCTCTTCTGAGGTTTTGCAGAGACTTAATAAAAGACATATTAACAAGAGAAACACAAGCAGAATTGTATTAACTTGTATACCTCACACACACATGGGAAATACCCAGAAAAAATGAGTAGCACCCCCAGATGGCCTAAGTCACCATCTTATATATCATCTTCAACTAAAGGCAAAACAAAGATGTTGGGGGTGGGGTGGGGGGTGGCAGGTAGGACAACTACGGGAAGTTACCAGGAAGAGCCAGGTAGACTAGAGTAAGGATTATTAGGCAGATGCAAGTCTGCACCTTCTCCATTGGTGAGATTTTTTCGTGACTTAGAGTCATCCTTGCTAATGATTTCCTCTATAAATAGACATTTCTCTTACAAAAGGGTATCTTCTCTGTTTTCAAGAGCTTCTGCTGCATCTGTAGTTTCTCAAAATAATCCTTATGCAAAAGAGACATAATTTGAGGGTGGCATATTCTGTTCCCCTTCAAGGGCAAATATACTTACTTCATTCAATCAAGAGAACTCCTATTGTTCTATTACTTTGTCAGTGAAGTGATTTGTAAAACTCGCAAGGTTAACTGCATTAACTCACACAGGCACACAAAAGCACAATGTACCCCAGGAGGCTGGGATCACAAACTGGATTGCTGCAGGTGGAGAGTACCTCAGAGGAGTCTGACCTTCCATACTGCAAGTAAGAAAAGGGCAAGAGAGTGAAGACGTAGGCTACAGAATTAAACTTCATCATGGGTTTCTGGATGTTGATTGACAAGGATGTTGATTGAAAAGGCATAAACACATGGAAAAATTAAAAAAATGAAATTTAAAAAACCCTGGGATATGGAGGAATTAGAAAAAAATGAGTGAATAATTATTCAAATAGCAGTGGCCTCAGGCAAAATTAGTTTACAGGTAACGGTTTATGTGCTCTCCATCCACTCCCTACCCCCTTCATCCAGGTTGCCATTTAATTACTTGGATCATCAGTTTCTTCTAAAGGTCAAAGATGTCCAGCCTGGTTGCCTCACTGGGCTTTCAACGTGTTTGAAATGCGCCATATAAAGCAGGTATGGCTGCCAGGGTTACACACACGTGCCTCCCACTCAGGCACCTCCCTCGCTTTCCCTGTGCAGATCTCCAGAGCAGCCCTGGGAGACGGCAGGCAAGAGGAGATGGTGCAAGCTCATTAACAAAGATCTAATAACAAAATCACACACAAAAATCTAATTAGCGAGGTTACCTCTGGAGCAGCAGCTTCATGGACATAAACACAGGCTTGCATGTGTTTTCTGCCTGGAACCATATTTTTTCATTTCCTTTAAAATTTCAAAAAATGCAATCTTCCTTCCAACTCGTGTCCTCGCCTACATCATTATGCCTCGTGTTGCCCAGGCCCTGGGTTTCTTCTCAGTGCTTGGAGGGAGTAACCAGAGACATTTCTACCGATAGGAAGCCTTTGATCTCAAGGCTGTCCACATTAAAGCGTCCTCCTTGAATCCTCTTGCTGGGGCTACACACAGAAGCCACCCCAGGGGCTGGCCTGAACCTGTTTCATGGTACAGTGCAATAGATCTTGACTGCCAAGGAAGGCAGGGCGGACTGGGGTGCGGGAAGCCCGCACGCTCCATCCCGACTCAGACTGAAACCGCAGGGAATGCGGCGGGCTGAAGATGCAATTACGTGGGTTGGAATTTGGCCAGCACACCCGCGTGAAATGGCACAGCAGAGCCTACCCCCCTCTGTTTGCCAGGCTGGAGGAGTTTACACATCATTTACAATATACACGAGAAGCTTCCAGAGGCAGCTGGGATTGGCCCTTACAAGCCCACAATAAACGAAACTGGGCTTTGCTTACTTATAAAATTAGAGCTGCGGCGAACTTGGAGGTTTTCCATTCTAACCCCTCATTTAAGAAAGGAGGAAACAGAGCCCGACGCAGGGAAGGCGTTTATACAAGGGCACACAGCCTGGAGGTAGAGAATTTGGGGTGAGATACCAGAAATTCCAAGTCCTATCTTTTTGGCCCTCTCCTCTCCCGTAAGCGTCATTCACTAGGAAGTCCAACAGGCCTGTATGTGACTTTCACCACCTTGCCTCCATGACGTGTTCCATAATTCTGAAATGGGGATAGTCCTGCCGTACCTCGCCAAAGGGGTGGTTAACCTATTGCACTTCTAAGAGAAAACATAAGGGGGAGTCTTTGTAATTTTGAGGTAAGCAAAGATTTCCTAGATCACAAAAAGCATAAACCATACAGGAAAACCATACAAGAAAATAGACCGTGCTTCCTCAAAATTAAAACTGTCTGCTCTTTCAAAGACATCTTCATGCACCTGAAAAGGCTAGCCACAATCCAGGAGAAAATATTCACAGTGCATGCATCTGACAAAAGACTTGCCTTCATAATTCATAAATGTCTCTTGCAATTCAATTATTCAAAACAAAAAACAGTCTGATAAAAATA
Source organism: Tonatia bakeri (assembly GCA_004024845.1). Lineage (NCBI taxonomy): Eukaryota > Metazoa > Chordata > Mammalia > Chiroptera > Phyllostomidae > Tonatia > Tonatia bakeri. The sequence continues at coordinate 200,266 of PVIA01000199.1, forward strand.
AATGGACAAAACACCCTACTAACAAACACTTCAGAAAAGAAGGTGTACTTCTGGCCAACACGCACATGAAAAGATGCTTACTTAACACAATTGGTCATGGATAAATCAAAATTAAATCCACAAAGTAATACCTATTTTATACCGATGAGAATGTCTAAAATTAAAGCCCTATAATACCCATTACCGGTAAGGGTATGAAGTTAGCAGAAATCTCATGTATGTCTTGTGGCAGTGAAATGTTAAAACAAACAAAAAAAAATTTTGCCAAAACAGTTTGGTAGTTTCTTACAAAGTTAAATATTTATCGACTCTTGACCTAGACCCTTACTCCTAGGTATTTAACTGAAAGGAAAACATAACCACAGGAAGTCTTGTACGTGAGTGTTCATAGCAGCTCTACTCCTAACAGCCCAAGCTAGAAGCAGCCCAAATGTCATTGGTTGTGGTATATTCTACACAGCATATCCTTCCCTGCAATAAGAAAACTGCAGATACACATAGCATGGCTAGACCTAAACATCAGGTTGAGAGGAAGAAGCCAGGTACAACAAGGATTCTGTTTATATGAGATTCTAAAGTGGATAAAATGAATGTATGAACATAAATCAAGTCAGTGGTGGCCGGGGACAAAACGTGGTTGGGGTTGACTGTGATGCGGCAAAAAGGGAATTTATTAGGTCGATAGAATTATTTCATATCTTTATTAGGGTGGCGGTTACTCATTTGTTGCATTTGTCATTGGGCGGATATACCCATTTGTCAAAATTCATGAACTTATACATTTAAGGTGGCTGCATTTTATTGTATATAAATTATGATTGAAAAAATTATTTAAAAAGTGAATATAATGATTACCTCTGTCACTGTGTAGAGGGCTTCAAAGATATTAGTTCTGTTTTAGTTTTTGAAGATGAATTGTCAGTTCACAAGTGCTTGGTTTATTATCATGCTTTGTAAAATGTACAGAGCACATATAATCTGCCATGTATCAAATATTACATAATAAAATTTTTAAAGGACCTAAAAAAACTTAGCCAATTTACCATATGTAAAGTGCTGATCAAAGTCGCCAGACTTTATAGAGTGATTACTATGTGTTAATCTTTTATAAACCTTAGTTCATTCAATCTTTGTACAAATTTATGGGGTAGTTTTAGTGTTCTAATTATAGATATGAGGACACTGGTGACCAGAAACCTTAAACCAACAATCTGTACAGTTAGTGAAGATTGTAGACAGGTGTTCAAACACCTGAAAGATAAAACTCTCTCCTTATTCAAGCTTCTACCAGTCCCTGCACTTGAGTCTAGTCAATATTGCCTCATATGCCCACTGGGCTCCAATTCAAATGTCTGCAAACTATACTCCAGACAGATCTCACACTTTCTCTTTTGTGTGCCTTTTCTCTTGTTGCCCTCCTGGAAAACTCTGCTTTTTCTTTCTTCTCTCTAAATCCACTTGTCTTTCAATTCCTGAATTAAACCACCTAAGTGAGGCTTCTCTGACCACCCAAAACAAACTCAGGCCACTCCATCTTCTTTATTTTTTTTTGTGATTTACTACATTTAAGCCCCTTCTCATTCATTCAGGTAATCACTACCTGAGCTTCTTGAGTATCTACCCTGGGCCATTCTCCATGTATGGTGCAGAGCTACAGTAGTGACCGAGTCCTTGCATCTTGAAGATGATATTCTTGCATCTGTGTTAATTTTATCCTGCAAAGTCAATTATAAGTGTCTTCATATCTGAAATTTTGTTTCATTCCTGTATCGCTTCATAAGTGTAATTCATGTTTACAATATATAGGTAAAGAAGAAGGCAATCTAAATTTAATTATTAATTATCTATCTTATAATGCTCAAGTTTTGCATCTATTTATCTGGTCTGCTCTAAGCAAAGAAAACTACTTGAAGGCTATGTGTGAAAATTCAAATAGTGTTTTTTTTTTCTAGATGTTAAAGTCGTAAGTCACTTCATCTGCTATAAATATTCATTGCTCATGAAATTTAAAGAATTAAGTTAAAAGGAAGAGTAGTATATTCTTTGAGATTATTATATTGTGTTGTTTGATTTCTCCTTAACTTAGGACAATTACCTCCCCTCTAAATGAAAATTTAGTCTACTCAATAATATAGGAGTTGTCACTCGCCCTACTATTCAGTTTCCTTACTATGAGGTCATGGGGCTATGACACTACTTTCCTTGTCCTACCTCATGAAGCTGTAGTCAGTCATTAATAAAAAGCCATGACTTACATAGTAAAATAACATTGGGCAATGGACATGGCCATAAAGGTATGACAAATCTTTTTGTCATTAATGGACAAATGAATTATCACATAATATCACTGGATGTGTGAAAGGATACATATTGATCATCTTATAAAATCCTTTTTATATGGCTCAGCTCTCCTTTTTGACAAAGAATAAAGTAATTTTCAGGCTTTATTGTACATATAAATAACAATAGGTATGGCTTTTGACAGAATCATCATGATCATTATCAGTAATGAAGTCTATGGTAAAATAATATTGCAAAAATGACAATGCTGTTATAATAAGAGGGCATCATATTCATCTGAGGGATAACATAAATTGTGATTATCATCACTATTCATTATAGGCAGTGGTAATTAGTAATTTATTATTATTAAACAGAATGACATGCAGAAAACTCATGGAGATTCTTTATTGCACGGGTGTGCTTTAAAACTCTGGTGTTCTTGAAAGAGATTTTCATCTTTCAGTTTACTTTATGTGATGGGAATGAATTGGACAAAACAGCACACCAGAGAATGTAACTGACTGAGGGATGGTGGGAGGGGTAGAGAAGACAAATTCTGGAATTTAGGAAGCTGCCTAAATGAAAATTTAGGATCCAGATCTATAAATAACTTTTTGTACTACCTACTTTTCAGTTTTTCTTTTTGGTTAAATTAACCCAATACTCTTCAAAAAAATAGTTCCATAATTTAGGTTCATTCCTTACAGCCAGAATATTCCCTATCAGATCACATCAGAGCAGCTATATTTATGCAAAGGCACAGCATCTTCATAAAGCCCTGTCTGAGTAATTGGGTTCAGGAATGTCACTCCCACTTGAGACCAAGCATGGGCCCCTTTAGTCAACAGTTCCATCAGGTGATTATAGCCCGTGGGATACTTGATAGGGAGACACTGGGACTATAGCCCCAAATCATTGGATTCTAGCTAATGGCAGAAACTAAACTTTTCATGTTGGTCTTAATCTCTAAAATATATTTGTTAAGCAATGTGTTTAGGTTGGAAAAAACAGTGACAACCAAAAATTGAGACAGCAATAGGGTGGACATAGGAGAAGTAGGCAGAGGAGAAGTAAAAAGAGAAGAAAAGGACAGAGGAACAAAAGAATAGAAAGAAAAGTCATTTCCTATGTCATACATACACAACACTTTTCAAAATACACTTTGAACTTTTCTTATGTTTGTTGCCAAGCCAAATTTTTTATGCAGTTTTTCTGTAAAAATCCAGGTAATATAAAGTATTGAAAAATCTGAAACTGAGAGGTTGTAGACCAAAAGAACACAAATTTTTTTAGTTGAGAAATAAGTGTTCATTACAAATGACACAAAACAAATGAGATGTACATAAAGAAGGCAAGGATCAGAAAAAAAATACTTTTATAATGTCTTCATCAAATTCTCCTCAAAATCAGTTTGAAGTTGGTGTCACAATACATAATTTGCAGAGCATTTTACTAAAGTATTCTTAGAGAATTGGAATGATGAACAATTTATATTGTTAACATAATGTTATATTGTTAACATAATGGTTTGGATTAGGTCAGGTCCTACCAATCACTTCTTATTTTTATTAAGTTACACAAACAATAATGGCACAAAGTATTAGCTAGTATAGTAATAGATCTCTGAAATTTGTTTTAGCTGAAATCTAGCTTAGATTTTGGTGTCAAAGGACAATAAGACTGGTACCCAATATTGGCAGCTGTAGATTTTGCCCACCAATCTGAATGGCATCTTAAGGGGCTTTTACTCTTATCTAGGTATGATGTAGTTTGCAACACTCAATTCCACAACACTCCTAGGTATGTATACATACAGCAGCAATGTGAGGTAGTAATCCCTTGCTGTTACTTAATATTATTTGCATGTATTTATTTTTGTACATATGTATTAACTATTGGTGCTGAAAGATACTTAATTGTCAGATTATGCTCTTTTTGAAAGTAGGGTCTTTAGATGCCCTATGATGTCACTAATAATGTCTTAGCAACCCAAATTTGAGAAAGGAGGCTTGGGGGAGATAATCATAGGTGACTTCAGTGATGTCACACTAATCATGCTAGAAAATTTACAAATTAAGACACCTTTGGCTGTTTTCTATATTTTAATAAGTAAAAGTTACTTAAGAGGTTCGAGTTGCAAATGGCAGGGATTTCTGCCAAGAACAGTTACACAGACTATGCTTTGCAAACAACTAGGGGGCGTTCTTGCAACATAGACCTCATGGCCTTGTTTATTATTAAGTATATTTTCTGGAAAATGACAGTAAAGAATCCTGCCCTCACAAAATTAATTTATTATAATAGCTTTTCAAAACATGAAAATAAAGTGTCTCAAAAGGGGGACACTTTTTCATATGTGAACAAATGTATCTATGTGCTAATAACAGCACACATAGACTCGTGTTCTCTTAAATCAACTTGGCTCCTGAAGTGTTAGGATATCTGAACATGAACATATTTTTATTTGGCATAAGTGGCATTGTAGGTAATGTTTACAAGCAGTACCTATACAGAGGCAGGGAAAAGACACACATTCAGTTTCCTGGTTGGAGCAGACTGGGTTTCTAAGCCAGAGGAAAGTCTGGGAGCCAGGGATAAACCAGAACACAACGTTCTCCCTCGTGGAAGGGATGTTGATCTTTTTACAGGGGGACCATTGTTTCTAATAATCCATATCCATCAGGCTCATAATAAAAGTTAATATTTTCCAGCTCCTGGAAATAAACTTTCAGCGTATAGGGAACACTTTTGCTCATTTTTGAGTTTTTAACCTTTCTGTATTTTCATAGCTATTTTATATAAACTACATGGAGCTGTATCAGTGGTCAGATGTGATTTAAAACAAGTAGTCACATGCCCGTATAATTGTAATTTAAAAATAAATAAATAAATAAATAAATAAATAAATAAATTCCCTAGCCAATGTCTGAAAGGTCAATAAGTGCTTTCTGAATTTTTGGTTCAAACAAAGCTCACTAGAGAAAATTGCCAAGGTCAAGAGCTAAATGGTATTGAAGTCAGGATGGAGCTTCGTGGATGGATTCTGGACGCACATGAACTTTAGATTGGCACTCTTCCTAGAGTGGGACAAATTGTTCCTAACTCTTGCCTGGTGGTTACTGTTAGCAATACAAAGCCATTAAATTCAACAGTGACCTCAGCATCAAACCTCACCCAAATAGCTTCCAGTTTCACAGCTTGAATCCCCAATTGCGTTGATTCATCTCCTTCCCCGTCTAGATAGTCTTCATGATGAGAGCTCTTTCCCTATGGACTGAACTTGATTTTGACAATCCTGCTCTTGGTAATCATAGTGCTTTGAACTCATTCCCAGGCATGAGTTTCCAGTGACTGTTGTCAGTCACACTGTTCACTTCCAGCTGTTGAAGTTCAGAATCATTGGACACAATTAAGAAGTAGAGAAAGAATCTCCTTCCATCATTTAAATGATGATGATGTAAATGGAAAAAATCACTCATCTGATTACATACAGTTCTCCGGTTTCACTTGTAAAAGTCTGTCTCTCCAAAAACTTTATAAAAGCTATAAGGTTGTAGCTATAAAAAGCTACAATCTTGTGTTTCCTTTTTCTTCTATAAAAGTCATAGAATCTATGCATGTTGATGGGCATAGTGCTAACAGTTAATTAATGCTTATTGACTTGATTTAATGAGTCTCAGCTATTCAACCATATTTTTTTAGATTAATTAAAGAAGAATTTATGATTAGCCACATATGAATCATTATCCCAACGCTGTGCCAACTGTGAGAAAAACTGTGCCGGGCACAGGGAATTCCAAAGAGAGATAAGAAAGAGAACCTGGTCCTCCACTATCTTGTAGACTTGTGCAGGTAAGCAGATATGAGATGTGAAGAGATGCATTATGAAGGTGTATAGACACAGAGCACAAAGTTATAGAAAACAAAATAAAAGAGATTTCTTGCAGCTGAGTGTTGTTGAACAGATTCATAGATTCATAGAAGGGATGATATTTGAATTGGATTTTTAAAATCTAGGTAGGGATTAGATATATAGAAATGGAAGAGCAGGAATTTAAGGAAAAACATGTATTGATTTAATAATTTGTTCATGTCCTGTACTTATTCAATGTTAACTTTGTTATTTTGATAATATTTGTGCTTATCTCCATCAAATGACTTCTAGCATGGCAGAAATTGTGTCGGGTAGAGTTTAGAGATTATAGCAATATGTCCAAGAAGCTTCTATTAGCTATAGACACCAGCTGGAAATGGACCACATGCCAATCCTAAAGCTGCTACTTTTAAAATGTAATTTTAGAGAAATATTCACCTTGCTCAGTCAAGAAGTAATTACTGAGGTCATACTATGTGCAAGACATGTTGATTTCTATCCTTTGTAAAAGGTAATCATAAATGAATGTGTTTCACCATTTATTTATTTATTTAAAAACATGGCAAACAAACTACAATGTCATATCAAGCATTATAATGAAGTTATATTCAGTGATTTTTTTTGATAGCATACAGATGTGGGAAAAATTTTGCATATGAAAGTAAGGAAATGCTAGAATAAGAGAATAAGAGAATGCTAGAACATATTAGCTACCTTTGGGTTAGATTTGAAGAATAAGGAGTCATTTAAGAGTGTTCCTTGTGGGCAACATATGCGGATTATGGCGTTCTATAGCAGAGAGGAAAGCAGGAACAAGGCAAGGAGTCATGTTATTGGGTCATCACCATGATTTGGCCAGTTCCCTTTATTGCCAAAGATAAGTTAAGAAAGTTGGTTGGGACTCTAGAGTTAAAAGACATGCATAAACACAGATCTGCATTGTAGATAAGGTCAGGGTTGAAGGTATGGATTTAGAATCAGGAAAATAAAGACAATTTTATCCATCATAGATATGGATAAAATTACCCATGAAAACTTTTGAATAGATGAGGAATCAGCATGCTTAGATGCTAATACCAGCTCTGCTACTTATTATCTTTGTGGTACAGTTACCTAAATTTCAGTCTTCACTTTCATAAATGAGCATGAGAGAATTACCCACTTACTTAGTTATTGAGAAAACTCATTATAATCTCACTCCATTCAGAACAAGCACTGGCATACAGTAGAACTCAAAAGTCTCAATTATTATTAATATCATATAAGAAGGCTAAAGATAAAACCTTAGATAATATTAACATTAAAGTAATAATTGATAAAAGAGTAAAAGAAAGAAAGTAATCAGAGAAGTACAAAAAGCCAATGGGTGATTTCATAAAGCCTCATGGAAAGAAAAGTTCAAAGGATGGAACAATAACAGGGTCGCTTTCCAAACCAATGTCCTATAGGTCCAGAAAGAGAAGCCCTGAAAAGAAGGCTCTGAGATTGCGGGGATAGCAGATATTTGCTAACCTTCAGTGAGAACAGCTCCAGCTGGAATGTCAGGGTGGAAATCTGATGTATGGGCCTGGAGATGAACAAGAGAATGGAGTGAGATAATAATATTCAGTTTGTTTATTATTGAAGGTAAATAGACTATAGATTAAGTGGAGAGTGGGGTGGGGGAATGGTTTTATGAGAATGTGGACATCTTGATCATATTGTCAAGCAAAAGAATGATATTCATGGAGGAAGAACAATTAATGGGAGAAAGATGAGGTATTTCATAGTAAGTGTCCAGAAAATTTTTAAAGAAATCAAAGGCATGAATAGAGAGAGATTCTCCATGGAAAAAAAAATAATAGAGCAGTATCCTTGATTCAGACAGGAAAATATGAATAAAAATGAGGATTGGAGACAGTGGAAGAGATATGAAAGCCTTGCTCCTACCGGCTCCAATTTCCTGCAAATTTGTAGTCCAAGTGACTGAAAGTAAGACATTTATTGACAGAAATATCTGGAAGAGAGTAGGAAGGCTTGGAACTACTCAGAAAGGGAAGGCTGTGAGTTAGGAATAAGTTAGTATTTTGCATAGTATTTATAGATGATCAGATAGTACTGGATATATTAATATAAACTGAGCCCATCAGAATGGGTTAGTGGTTTTCTTTGGGAGTGCTAGGAGATGCATTCATCTGAAGAGAGAAAGATAACAATTGACTTGATGCAGGTAATGAGGACCCTTCTGAGCATTTTGTATGTGTTTGTCTTTGAGTTTCAGCCAAGGGAAAGGAGTATCGATAGCTTGAGAGAATGCAAGAGTATAAAATGCCCTTGAGAAGCTTCTACCCTACAAGAAATGACATAGAAACAAGTAATGACAATAGAAAGCATATGTAATAGTTACTATAAGGGTGATAAAACAAGTATTATAAAGGCTCAAAAATTAAATTAAATTAAACTAGGGTTATTAAAAATATTGATGGACTTATAGAAAGGTTTAAGAGAATAGCTGTTAGCTTAAAGTGTTTTTTGTTATTTTAAATTTATACTATTTTTTTTTTGTTCTTGACTTGTAGTGTTAGGATTTGTGAAAATCAGTTTCCATAATTCAGGCACTCAGATAGGCTTCTAGAAGGAACCTAAATTCTAGGCAGCACGATTAATCTCCTAGAGCATGATTGGTCATAGGCCCAGAGTGGGGTGGATACCTCTGTTCTGATGACAACTGAAAGTCTGGATCAGCCTGAAGACTGCAAACAAGCATCTGTGTGTTAGTGATTCAGTGGGATCAGAGCTTTACAATGGAAAGAGAAGATCATCCACTTTCGAATACCAGAGAGGAATAATAGGATTTGGGCAAGGTACCAGGAAAATATCACCTTCTCTCAAAGCCACATGACTTTCAACAAAACTAAGCAGAGATCTGTGAAGTTAACATTTCACCAGTCAGCTTTCATAATAGAACACATGCATAAAAGCCAACCCAAATGGAAAGAAATGAGTAGGGGCAGAGAAGAAAATTTTCAGTAGTCAGGGACAGAGACATGCGGCATGGGAACAAACAGAGAGACGTGCAGCATGAGGTTAGTTTAACACAGATTAAGAAGCCAAGGAGTGGAAGAAATGTGCCTTTTTGATTCATGAATTCAGGGACCAAAGTATTAGGGAACACAAATATTAGGATCCCTATAGTAAAGGAACAATAAATACACCAGGGACAGGGGGATTGACTTGGGATCCCCAAACCAGACATAGTCTTGAAGACACTCTGGAAGGAAATAAGATTCATACCATCTTAAATGTTGATGCCAACCAAAAGCCATCCTGGGTTAGATTAGAATCTGGGCACCTTAGCTTAATATCATATACAGATAGAGAGTAAATACAAAACTTGCATGGGGATATCTAAGAAAGGAAACAGAGAAAAGGACTAGAGAAAATAGACTTAACACTACTAATATTTCAGTAAATAATAATTATGTAATGATTTTAGCAATGTCTAGCAGATGTTCTATCTTTATGTGTAAGGGATGCTGTCAAAAGCATCTCTCTCACAAAAACATCTTTCAAACTCATGGAGATTTACCCTTCTCCAAGATGGGTGCACATATGGACACACCCATTAGATTATGGCAATAAATTAATAATCTGTGAGCATAAATCAGAGAAATCCTAACCCAGCCAGATTGGAGCTAAAAGTCGAAGAGAGAAGATGGAGACAGATCATGCAGGAGTCATCAAAACCAGTTGAAAAAATATTGACATCTTGCGCCATGTCTTCAGGGAGTCAGAGATGACTCATGAAACACTCTCTATTTTACCTACATAGATTTAGTGGAATTCAAAGCCTTCCTGAGAACAGAGGCATGGCTCAGTCTCTCCAGGTAGCGTTCAAGCACTCATTATAAAATGTAAAAGTAATTCTAAACCATTAGGAAGAAAAGAGCCATAAAAATAAATCCTTTCCAATTCCCCTTGGTCTCAGAACTCAGTAAATGCCAAAGAAGTTCAGCTTAAATGTGTGCAGGACTCTCAATCATGGCTCCTAATTTTTTCCAGTTCTCCAAATCCAGGCCAATGCTGTTTTCCCATGGGTTACTCCAGACACTTTCTGTATGTTTTTCAGGTCTCTGCTGTACTTACCTCATACAAGAAAGGCAGTGGAAATCTTCTGAGAGGTAAGGTATAAAGGAAAATGATCTATTAATAATTAAAAGTACTTGGTAAACTGCCTACTTAGACTGTCTCCTATGGATGTGAATGACATTCGTGTCTTTTTAAGTTCAAGTGCTGTTGATGCAATGATGCTTTGAAAGGTCTTTCTGTGGGTGACTTACTACTTTCATCTTTATACTGAATTCATCATTATTCCACACATACCTTATATTTACTCTCAACAATTACTATTTGGTCCTGTGAAATAATAAGTAACAGTTAAAATATTATGCTTTGGAAGCTTACTAGTCTCAATTTGAATACTCACCAGCCTGCATTCAAATCCAGACTGCATCATTCACTGAGCCTCAGTTTCTTCACTGTGAATTAGGACTATTGTTAGCTCAAAAGTGACTGAGAGGATTAAATACAATGATGCCAGTAAAGTGCTCAGGAAATAGTGAGTCGTAGTGGTGTCAGTTGTAACAATAATTATTATTATAATTACACTTTCCACCAGGTAGAATTTTTCTTCTGTTCTAACCTATTTGTATCTTACTATTCCTTTAAGGTATAGTTTAAGTTTCCCCTTTTCCAATTATTTTACTACTTACTACATTCATACCTGAACTTACACATTCTATGAGTCAAATGACTTCAACATCTGATAATATACTATTATCCATAAGTTATTTCATTAAAATATTACTTTCCTGTAACTAGATAATTAATGGGTTTCAGGAAAAACATATATATTGTATATATTTGGATTCCTTACAACTTGCCCTGAGTAAGGCATACCATAACTATTTAATAAGTGTGGGCTGATTGAATGTATTATTCTTTCATCTATAAAGTTATTACTGTCCAGGCATTGCTATTAATAATAGATTAAAAAGGTCTTGCTATCAACTGTCATAAGTTCAGACTACCTTAGGGCATCACCCTATTAGAATTATTGAAAAGTTTGATGTTTATTTCAAGAAATATAATTCTCTGTCAATAGATTGTAGACTTTGGCATATCCTGGCAACATTTACCAAACATCTAAACCATTGTTTCTATAATTTCTATGCAATTACCATAAATATGGGGAAAATGAGGAAAAAATTGTCTACAACAGCCATGGAAGGTAATGTCATTCTTGTGCAAAAACTTAAGGAATTTCTGCTTGATAAAGTGCCAAAAGAATTCATATTTCTCTTCTATTAAAGATCAGTGTACTTAGTAGTTAATTAGGGATAATTATGTTACAACCTCACTGACACCTCTAATTTGGAGAGGGAAAGCAGACAATAGTGTTATCCCAATCAACTAGCAGTAAACTACCATATTTTGACATGTATAATGTGTACCCACATTTTTATGCACATTATGCATGGGATTATTGTGCCCATTATCATACCTATGGTATGTAATAATTATACCTATACATAATGTGCATCCTTATTTTTCCCTCCAAAATTTGGACAAAAAAGTGTGTGTTATACATGGCAAAATACTGTAGCTAGGAGCTAGACTTCCTTGGAAATATTGCCCTGCAATTAACAGAAAGTTCTACCTTTGTAGAAGAACTTCTTCCCAGAGGGAATAATCATCAAGGGGATGACAGAGAGAAAACCAAATCATTAGGACCAGGCCTCTTCTGCTATGAGCTGATGTCTGCACTGGCTAAGAAACAAGGGCTGGAATGCATCTTTCTCAGGAATCCACTCCATTAAGCCAAGAGCTTCTGTCTGGATCCTGTGGTCACAACAAGTATAAAGTGAGTGCTGTAGAATAGGTCCTCAACACATGTGGGCACAGCAAAAAGTTGGCTGGCAGAGCATGGAGACTTCATTGGAATAATCACTCCTTTCAGAAAAATAGAGAAAAACCAAAATGCCTGCAAAACAATACAACAATTTAAGGGAAAAATGCCTGCAAAGAATTGGATAAAAAGTCTGAAAAGTATTTCCTAAAGCTAGTAAGAGGAAAATTTAGCACATGTATTTTATATGTCTTATAGTTTTTATATGTTTATAAGATGATTCAAGAGGGTAGAGTAACTGAGAGCAGAGTAAGCAATTCTAAAGGAGGAATAATCCAAGATCATGAAAATTGCACAGAAATATAATCTTATTTGTTAAATTAAGAAGCAGTGAAGAGCAGCTAAATAATATGGAAGAATTTATAGTTCTGTCAAGTGACAACCTTGACCATGGCTAAAGAGATGAGATATGTGAACGGTAGATGCAGGATCTCCTGTAAGCTGCAAGAGTTTCAGCAAGGCACACCTGAACAGATTTGAGGCAATGATTAACAGTTGCCCAAACAACACTTTCTAGGTAAAAAACAAAAAAAAACAAACAAAAAAACCCCTTGTGTCCCGAGTTAGCAATTGCCATGCACCAAGAAATGTTAAAGAAGAAAGAGGTACCAGAATGCAAGCTTTCCTTTTTTTGAATTTTCAAATGAAAAGAAAACAACTGAATCTAAAAAAAATAAAATAAAAAAAATAAGAAAACAACTAGAACAGGAACAGAATCACAGAAATGGAGATCACATGGAGGGTTATCAATGGAGAGGGGTTGGGGGAGAATAGAGGGAAAAGGCACTAGGAATGAGAGGCATAATAGGTAGGCACAAAATAGACACAGAGAGGTTAAGAATAGTATAGGAAATGGAGAAGCCAAAGAACTTCCATATTCCATGGACATGAACTAATAGGGGGTGATGCTGGAGGAGGGGATAAAAGGGAGAAAAAAGTTGGGACAACTGTAACAGCATAATCAATAAAATATACTTAAAAATAAAATCATATAAAGCCAAAACTGAAATACTTAAAGCAAATGATGATGAAGGTGATAATAACAACAATTAATAAAGGCTGGATTCTTTTCTTGCACCACTAAATATAAAAAATAAGCAATATATATTCACAGGATTGGAAGGAAAGTGACTGTGGCCAGACCAAAGCATTGCATGGTCAGCCATATTTTTCGTATCTGGGAGAAACAAGATGATTTTAAGCATTCAAGATTACAAAAGACAGGACATGCATGCTCCATATGGAAGGAGTTATGGAAACATATACTTTATCACTCTTAAATGAAGACAAATAAAGAGCTCATGAATTGAGAATAATTATGGATCAAATGCAAAGTTGACAATAAATAGTAGCCTTTAAGTGAATATGCCAATATTTATTCTAGAAATCAAATGCCTGCTACTTAATAATTTAATATTTTATTTTATCAACATGTAATATCAACAAGGACTAGAAGTGCTATGATAGGAGGTAAAAGAGGTAGGAATACAACCATGCACTTTGAGCCAGCTAAGAGTTACATATATCAGAATGACTGTAATCCATGGTGGCACATACTGAGAATATATCAGCTCTACTACAGTTGATATAGAATATTAAGGCAATTAAAATTAAAGTACTTAAAATTAAAATGTCAAAGCAGTTTTGGAAACATAAATGCATTAAGGAGGATCTTGTCTTATGAAATGTTATATGAAAATATAAAACTATGCCCTGGCTGGGTAGCTCAATTGATTGGAATGTCAACCCAATACACCAAGGTTGTAGGTTCAATCCCTGGTCAGGGCACATGTAGGAATCATCCAGTGAGTGCATAGGTTGGTGGAACAACAAATCAATGTTTCTCTTTCTCTAAAATCAACCAATTAAAAAATTTTAAAGAAAATATAAGGCTATGATAATTAAAGCTGACACTGGCACCTATAAATAAAAAAGAAAATTTAGAAATGCAGAAAGCATAGTAATAATTTAGTGCACATAAATTTTTATCATTCACTGAAAAAATGGGCCACTAAAATTGAATATTGAGTCAATTTTCAGCATTTGTGCTTAAAAAAATCTCTAAAACAAAATTAAAACACAGAAGAAAGCCTTTTAGTTATAAAATACATCCCACATGAAAATTTAAATAGAAAAAATCCTGAATGTTATTAGAGAAACAGTTGGTAAGGAATTCAACTATCTTGTTGCAGAGAATACCTTTCCAAGTATGACCAACAGCAAAATTATTTAGGAATTAATTTCTAAATTTGACAAGAGAAAATTTTAAAGCAAAATTCAAAAACAACTAATAGCAAATTAGTAGTACTTTCTGAGTATATCCCCAAGGAAATAATAATATTCTTAATAGATGAACAACACTTGAAAATCAAAAGTAACAATGAAGCAAAAAAATAAGTCGATCACTCTTCTACATTAGTGGGCCCTTCCCTGTCTCTCTGAACTCCCTTATCAATCCAGCCTTTTAAGTGCTCCAAGGCCCTTGTGATAGCGCGCTCTTCACCGATGAACTGTCAGCTTCTTGTAAGCATGGTCCTTGGCTCTCTCCTTTACCTCTGCACCCCAAACCCTGATCACAGGGCTCGAATTTTCATTAGTGTTACTGCTGAGGACTATGAATAAGAGCTTATTTGTCAGTACATAGAGATGATTAAATTAATACAAAAGTTATATTTCAGTAGAAATCAAGATGCATATTAAAAATAAGATTAAAATAATAAATGACAATGCTCACAGTTGGTAAAGATAGAGCAAATGAATGAGCACTTTTCTACCATTAACGGGAATGGAAATCGGTGCAGCCCTTTCCACTGTCTTGAAGCCTGGGGAGGCTGCTGGCAACAGGACTCTGCAACAACAAATACATCTGGGCTGCAGTGGTCCAAGGCCATTTTGCCAGCTGTAAGCAGGGTCTCCAGGACCAGAGGGAGCACACAGCTCTTCTTAAAATTAAAGGTGTTTATGCTCAAGATGAAACTGAATTCAATCTAGACAAGAGATGGACTAATGCGTCCAAAGCAAAGAACAACACAGGGTTGCCTGGTGACAAACCAAACAAAACCAGAGTCACCTGGGAAGGTAACTCCTACTCATGGAAACCATGGCATGGCTCATGCCAAATTCTGAAGCAACCTTCTTGCTGAGGCCATTGGGCACAGAATTTGTGCAATGCTATATCCTTCAAGGATTTATACTTATTGAAAAGTAAATGAAAGTGGATTTGAAAAAAATTATGCAACTTTTCTAGATGTAAGCTGTAAATGGGCATTGAAAGACTAATGTGCATGCTCATTGACCCAGTAATGGTACTTGGAATATTTATGAAGAACTAATCATAATAATATTTTGAGATTTTTCTTATTAGAATGTTTACATCATCCCAACATTGTTTGTAATGGAGAAAAAGAGATCATTTAAATCTTCAACATTAGGTCATCAGTTAAATAAAATGAGCTGTGTTAATTGAGCAGAATATTCAGTTCTCAGTATGGGTTTGTGAAAGGATATTTAATGGCATGTAATGTTTTTCATGATTTTTTAAAAAAATGTGGATGATACCCTGTAATGGGGCAAACCTCATTATCCAACAGAAATGCATAATGAACAACTTTAATGTAATAATGAAAATGTTTGCAAATTGCCTAGTGTGATAATAAAACTAAGGTACAGAAGAGACCACAGTCCCTGAACTGAAATGAATGACACTGAATTGGCTTGTCATCCATTTGTGTTTTTTTAAGTATGCTTTATATCCTTTAGGACAGTCGTTTCTCTCAGGTAAGTTAAACATTCTCCTTGCATTTTTAATTTGAGCCATTGATTTAGTTAGAAGGAAG